>ML682033.1:3799180-3957500 GCA_007922195.1 Podocnemis expansa
ACTGTTCAAAATTCTACCACTTTGGTTTGACAGACAAGCAACAGAGATTTCTTTTCTGCCCCACGAACATCAGCCATTCACAATTCAGGTGCTCACTTGTCACAGCAATGGGCATTATAAAGCAAACTGGATAGAAAGGATTTCATAATCATGTGACACAAATTAATAAATAAAAATTTAGAGTCAGCTCCAAAGTTGGTGGAAATGAGCATAGCTCTGAACTCAACAGAGCTACTCACCTGGTATAAAATGCATTAATAGCTATGGCATTATTCTGAAAGTGAAAATCTGCCTACTTCCACTAAAATTCATGGATTTATACCAGCTGAGGATTTGAGCCTCTATTCTGTTCGAGCTTTGATGTATACAAAAGTTCCATATTTTTCCAAATGGAAGAGTTGGACTTCCCCATAAATAATCTTGGCAACAGGCTAAGATTGGGATCAATGTGTGTAAACTTCTCTCCCTTCATAATGCTTTCAGACCCTAGAATAGCAATAAAGTGAATTTTATAAATCACATAGAGAACTACAGATTCTGCTGTGCTTTGATCAAAATGGTAACACTAAAAGTGAACATACATGTTATTGCATCAGAGATGGGACTAGGCCTGGATTCTCTACTGCTTTCCAGTGTGTGTGGCCACTTATTTTGCACAGGTGTAAATGATTTCATGAAGTGCAAAATAGTGGAGAAACTGACCTTTTGGAATTTTGTTCCAGCCAAGAGCACATGGCCTGTCTGAGGAAAACGTGTAGCACATTTGAAGAGTTATGTAAATATATTTGTTAGTGAATACACAGCTGACCTTTAATGGAAAATACCTCCTTTTTATGAACCGCATCACATTGATTTGATTCTTCATTTTTACTATCAGAGCTTTGACAGGGTCGAGTTTACACAGTCTAAATTAGTTCAGGTATGTGTGCACATCACTTATGGCTAGTCTACACTGTCAGTTATAGATCCAACAACATGGTATCAATTGTGTGAGTTTGATTATGTATCTGTAAAGACACACTCATTCAAACCCATAATTAGCCCAGGTCCATTTGTTAAAACTTACCCAACAAATAGAGTACAGCTGATTCGATGGGAAAGCATTTCCCGTCGACTCAGCACTGGGGGGGGGGGAGGGCTATAGCGAAGAGGCATTAGGCAGTTAAAAAGAGATACACAAGTTATTTTAAGTAACTTAAATATCTTCCTTTGACTGCCTCCGACATCGCCCCGCAGCATAGACCAGCCCTTAACATGTTGTAGGTGAACTGCAGAAGAAGATTTTTAACTGTTGCCAATCAAGAATGAAGATGAGATTATATCCAAATCCAAATTATCTCAGCGTGTTCTATGAATTCATATTCTGAGCAACATAAATACTCAGCTGGGCCTAAGAAACCAACCACGTTTTTTTTCTATTGAAAAAAGCAATCAGATTGGAATAGGTTGAAAAAAACTCTCTTGAAAAAACACACAGAGGTCTAAAAATATGCAGTTGGATTCTTTTGGTTGCAGTTTAGGCTGAGTTAAACTGTGCCGACAGTTCAGGTGATTCTGTTCTATTTATGCATTTATTTATTTATTTATGAGACACTAGATTTTTTTTTTTTCTTTTCTTTTCTTTCTTTTTTTTTTTTTTATATAGTCAGGTTACACAGCTGGACTCCGCATTGCATTTGCTGCGGCTGCTTCATCAGAAATGCTGGTAGTATTTGTCAGCCTGGAAGTGTCTTGAGGCTGCTTCTGAGAGATACAAGGAGGCAACTGATAAGGAGAGCATCAGAAGGGCAGTTAATTGCCTCCAGTCTCTCGGTGCCGGGGAATATTTAAAATCTATGGGATTAAAGGCAGATTAAAAACTGTGGAAGCAGGAGCCCAATAGCGCTGAAAGATCATAATCAGCAAGGGTAATGGCAGAGCAAAAATGAATGTGGCAAATAAAATGACAGATAGGAAATTCAGATCCGCTTCTAATGCTCGAAGTTCCATCTTGTAAGCACAATTCATCTACGTGTAAATCATTTTTTTGGCTTCAAGCTTATCAGCCAATCGGTGAATTAAAAATGCTCTTTCCTTGGAGGATTAAAGAGGTTGATTGAAGTCAGTGTGAAAACTGGCTAATAAGTCTGGAAATGTCAGGAGGGTGCTTCATAGGAACTCAGTGTACTTTTTTTCCATCAGTGCTAGGAAACAGGAAGTTTGAAAAGCTCTGTAGTTCTGTTACTTTGAGAAAGGTTTTGTGTGTGTGTGTTTTTCTCTCTCCTGTGTGGCAGAGCGCCATGCAGAAATATTTAAATTTGCAAGATAAATTGTGATAGATGCAAATACTGGGACTTGAGGGGGATGAAAAAACAGAGATACTTTTCTAAATTATATGGCTAGGACTATGAAAGGACTGGTGAGACCTGTTTCACAGAATAATAGAAGATTAGGGTTGGAAGGGACCTCAGGAGGTCATCTAGCCCACCCCCCACCTCAAAACGGGGCCAACCCCAATTAAATCATCCCAGAGAGGGGTATGTCAAGCCACACCTTAAAAACCTCTAAAGATGGAGATGCTGTAAACTCATGAGATAATCCATTCCAGTGCTTCAAGTTCTCCACCGTCCTAATGAAATCTTTTTCCTAATATCCAACCTAGACCTCCCCCATTGCAACTTGAGACCATTGCTCCTCACTCTGTCATCTGCTGCCACTGGGAACAACCTAGCTCCATCCTCCCTAGAACCCCTTATCAGGTAGTTGAAAGCTGCTATCAAATCTCACTTCACATTTCTCTTCTGCAGGCTAAACAAGCTCAGTTCTCTCAGCCTCTTCTTGTACGTCATGTGCTTTAAATCCCTCATCATTTTCTTTGCCCTCTGCAGGACTCTTTCCAATTTGTCCTCATCCTTTCTGTAGTGGGAATCAAAACTGGACACAAACTGCAAGGAGGCCTCACCAGTGCCGAATAACGGGGCATTACCATTTCTCTTGATCGGCTGACAATAGTCCTACTAATACAGTCCAATATGACATTAACCTTCTTGGCAATAAGGGCGCACTACTGACTCACATCCAGCTCCTTGTCCACTGTAACCCCCAGATCTTTTTCTGTAGAACTGCTGTCTAGCCAGTCAGTTCCCAGTCTGAAGCAGTGCATGGTATTGTTCTGTCCTAAGTGCAGGACTTTGCACATGCACTTGTTGAATCTCTTTAGATTTCTTTTGGTCCAACCCTCTAATGTGGCTAGGTCACTCTTTATCCTACTTCTGCCCTCCAGAGTATCTACCCTTGCCCCAGCTTAGAGTCATCTGCAAACCTTGCTAAGGGTGCAATCCATTCCATCCTCTGGATTATTAATGAAGATGTTGAACAAAAAACTGGTGCCAGCACCATCACTGGGGCATTCTGCTCGATACCAGCAGCCAATTAGACAGTGAACCGTGGATCACTACCTATTGAGCTGAATGATCTATCTGGCCCTCTATCCACCTTATAGCCATTCATCCAACCCATACTTCTAAAACGTGCTGATAAAAATACTTTGGGAGACTGTATCAAAAATTTTGCTAAAGTTGAGGTATATGACATCCATTGCTTTCCTCCATTATTTCTCCATGCTGACTGTTCCTGATCACCTTTTCTCTTCCAAATGACTCATAATGGATTACTTGAGGACCTGCTCCATGGTTTTTCCAAGTACTGAGGTGAGACTACCGGATCTGTAGTTCCCTGGTCCTTCTTCTCACTTAAGATGGGCACTGTATTTGCTTTTTTCCAATCATCCAGGACCTCCCATTCACCATTCAGTTTCAAAGATAACAGTCTCTGTTTCTGCAATCACATCCACCAACTCCCATCAGCACCCTCAGATGCACTGTATCTGACCCCTTGGACTGTGCACATTCAGCCTTTCTAAATAGTCCTGAACCTGTTCTTTCAGCACTGAAGGCTACTCATCATCTTCCCACTCATTTCAGAAAGCAAGGCAAAGAGACCTGCAACTGCGTGGAATGGTCAATGCAAGGTCTAACTTTTTAGCTGTCTGGGTAGATTATACCATTGACAGGATGTCACAAGAGACAGATAGCCTTGTTACCTTATCAAGGCCTAAAAGTCTAATGTTGGAATAACACAGTCAGAGGCTTTGTTAGGGCATTTTAGACATTGTCATTAAAAACTTATGTTACCATTATAGTTCCACATGCGTGAACATATGGACTTCCTATGTGGATAGGTGCATACTGGGGCTTTCAGTCACTGCCACTAAAGATGGTACATTAGAGTTTGTGTGGGCTCTGCAGACTCCACACTGACCCAGGGATGAGAAATAGAGAAACACTAGAAGAGCCCCACTCACCAGCAGATGAAGGGCATGCTCTGGGCTGAGGAATAGTTTAAAAGTTTAAGAATAGTTTAGGACATTGGCAGCTCAGGAAAAGAGCAGGAAGTTGTTGCAGGCTTCCCAATGGAAGTAAGGCTGATGCTGGGAGCTGGGACAGGAAAGGCTACAGCTTTGTTTAGGCAGCTCTGACAGCATAGATCTGGATTCCCTCCTGCCCTGTCTTTGGAAGCTGAAAGTCCTAAAAAAAGCTGCTTTAAATGGTACATTAACAGATCAGGGGAGACTTGGAAGAGAGTGAGATTGTCCTAAACTAAAGAGCTCCAGTCAGGTAGAAAGTGAGCAGGGAGAAATGTAACTTGGAGTCGATCAATAACTGGACACTTTGACACATTGTTAGGGCTCTGGGTTGGGCCCCGATAAAGTGAGATGACTTGGGTTCCACTAGCTTGTCTCTCTGAGCTTCTGTAGAAACAGAACCCCAATGGGAGCTACAGGAACACTCAGGAAGGACTGAGGCCTATCTAATAAATTTGACTGAGGACCCTCTGGTGCAACAAGGCTGGCAGAAAACAAAAAGGCCACTGCCTGACTGCCAGACCAGCTGGTCATTGGACTCCTCTGCTGCAGGGTTATGGAATTGTCCACACATACATCCAGCATATTAGTGAAGTTCATCCATTGCCAGGAAAAATGGCTACTAATTCTAAGTTTCCATATGGAGTGCTCACCCTCATTAAAGTGCAGGCGTTCAACAATTACACGAGTGTCCTGAGGGCATTTCAACTACGTGCCTTAAAAAGAAAGTCCTTCTACTGGTGGATGATATCATGCAGTGATAACAAAGGTCTGGGTTTTCCATCCTAACTCTGATATAGGAGGAAAGGATGGTGTCTCATATACTGCTCTGCTGCTGTGTTAGCGTGTGCTAGGTTTTTAATGGTATATGCTACGTGTGTAATTCCTTTTGACTTGAGAAGCAGTACATGAACACAGTTGAGAGTAGAACCTGGCCACAGGTCAATAACTGGCTTCCCATAATCTATATGTGTCTATATGTCCATGCACCACCATCTCATTATAAGTGGGTAGCTATAAATTAAGGCTGAGATCTTCAAAACCATGGGAAGTTGAATACCACCATGGTCCTCAGGGTGTGTAGGTACTTAGATACCTTTGAGGATCTGGGCCCTATTTCCTATTATTCTGAATGGGTATGTCTACAGTGGAGGCTCAGTTAAGTAGACTTAACAAGTAACAAGTAACAAGGTTGACTTTAAGTTGGCTTAATGTCGACCTTGTTAAATCAACTTAGAGTCCACGTTCCAAACTTCTGTAGACTGCCCACGTACATTCTGGCAGCTGCTAGGTTGACTTAACACTTAAGTTGACCTTATTAAGTCAACTTAAAGTCAGCGTAGATGGAGCACAGCCCTTAAGTCGACCTTATTAAGTTGACTTAAAGGCTTTGCCCCATCTACACTGGCTTAAGTCGAGTTAATAAGGTGGTGTTCTTAAGTTGACTTAAGAAAGCACTTAAGTCAACTTAATGAATTCCAAATCTGGAGAGAGCTTTCCTTAGGTCGACTTAAAGAAGGTTAAGTTGACCTAAGGTTCCAGTGTAGACATACCTAATAGGTGCTGAGCATCCAAATCTCTTAGGCACATTTGAAAATTGCAGCCTAAAGAAATATTTTTTTTCAAAGGGTGGTGCCAGGATTTGAAGTGACCAAATGACATCAGTGCGAAACACCTTAGGTAGGTCAAGTTTATTACAAATGTTCTTTTCATGAAGCTGACTTCTGCCCTCACAACTTGTTTTCAGTGTGAACCACACTAGAGCACTCAGTGTAGAATTCAGGCCATGATTTTCATTCTCTACCATGCCAGCTGAAAGTGATAGAAGCGAATGCTGCTTTCATATGAACAATTGCTTGTGAGCTCCAGCTTAAACATCAAAGAACATGCCTTGGCTAGAGATGGATGAAACCAGATGGAGTAAAAGATGAACTGAACCTGTATCCAACTTTTGAATAGTTCCTGAGCTTAAACAAGATCACATAGCTTTATTAGACATTACTGACCATTATTGTGTGCCTCTGAACTTGTGTGCTTGGTTCCAGTTGGGACAACTAGACAGTTACTTTGCACAGTGTGCAATACCGCCCCCCACCTTTTTTTAAGAAAATCTTTCCATTGCAAAGGTCCCAGTTCTGCAGCCCTTTCTCAGGTGATTAGCCTTGCAGAAGTCAATGGCTATTCCTGTGAATGACTGCCAAACCAATAAAATCCCCATTAAAAATGTTCTGCTCATAAATCCCATGCATGTGTGGCATGAATAGGACACTTAAAAGTGAAGAATGGGATAGACTATTGAATTTCCTGAGCCAAGACAATTTAACACAGGTCCCTTGTGGTTCAGCTTTGCTCCATACTTACACGACCTTACTAAACTTGGGGAAATAAATTCTCTGGCCTGGTCGTGACTGCTGGGCACTATCTGACTCTTCATCCAGCCATATCTCTGTTCATCTCTAATCACACAGCCTGATTATTCAGCTGGAGAAGATGAATGCAAATACTGGCTGGAAGAAGGAGACAAGGAGGAGCTGGTTTGCCGGTGAACAGTGTCTTTATCTGATTCTGCCATCTTTGGTTTATCACTCTATAAACAAACAGACCATACCCGGAATACAGCACTTCTGGGCCCTGTGCATCTTGCACAAAATAGACAAACAAGGAATAAGTCCTGCTTATTATAATCAGCCTGCAAGGATGCACATCACAAAAAGAAAGTTGAGGTTCTTGGTCTCCATAGGAATGTTTTCACAGCAAATCCAATGAGTAGATCAGAGGTCTGGCAATCAGCATTCCTGGCTTCTATTTCCATCTTTGCCTGCTGCTGGGAATCCTTGTGCAAACAACATGATAATTAAACACATGTAGCGTCTCTGTCTCAGTTTACCCATCTATAAAATGGGTTAATTGGGCTAACCTCTCCCTCTTTACAGTTTCATCCTGAGACATGCTGAGCACCAGAGGCAAGTCCTGAGGCCCAAAAGAACTGCAAAATGCAGCACACATCTCAGGATCAGGCCCTTAGACAGGAGTGTTTTTTGAAGGTAGTGGAGGGGGCTTAAAGACTACTTTCGAAAAATTCTCTGAGATTCCCAGATGAAAAGGAATTAGGAATAAGTGAATAAGCTACAAAGTATAGTTTCTAACATACAAGTGCAGTACACATTAAAAAACAAACAAACATGCAATGAGTGTGTACTGTAAAAGAATGCATGCATTTGTGAGAGCCAGTACGTCACAATGACTCCACGAACGCTGTTAATGGCAAAGAATTTGTCGACTTGGGGTGAGCTTACACCAGACTGAAGCTGGTATGATTTCAAGCAGTAAAACCAAGTTTTCATTAGAGAGATTCTGCTTCTTCTCCCCCTCCTTTTCTTACACGACCCGCCCAGGGGACATTTCAACTGTTCCTACCATGTTAAGACCTTGAAATTTGAAAGAGGAGTTGTACAGATTGAAGACAAATGGACCTGTGTTCTAACCAATATAGCTTGTGATATGCACATTGTTGTGTGATAACAAAGGATTTACATAGGATTTACATTTTTCTTAGGGGACTTATAATGGAAAGGGAGCAATCATATAGCAATGACAGATGAATTCATTTGGCGGCAAGGACTGCATCTGTCACACAAATAGGCTTTTTCTTAATCTACAATTTGTCGCTGTTTATGTGGCAGTGCAATCCTTTCAAGTGCCCTGCGACACCCTGGGTTGTGTTCTTTGGGAAGGAGGGGAGTTGTCTGGAGGAGCTAGAGGGCATTTCTGTCTACCTTGTAAATCCTACAAACATCATCAGCATGCTCTTGAGTTCATATTATTTCACTAGGAAAAAAGAAGAAGGAAACATGACACAATCTGTCCCAATTGACTGAGCCATGGTTGCAGGCAGTGCTTTTTTGGGGGGGGGAGGTGGGGGAGGTGGCGCAGGTACTCATCCAAGGACCTGGGGCCACTACTGGTGGCCGCAGGAGCCAGGACCACATTGCTTTGAAAAAAGGTGTTGATACTCAGTACCTCTATCACAAATAAAGCAGCGGTTGCAGGCAGTTAAAATACAGCACGTCAGCATGATTACTGTTGGTGGTGGCCAGGGTGCATTCAGATTCCAGCCCTTGTTGCTCTTTCCCTTATTGCAATGGTCTGTAGATGGAGTTCAAAACTCTGGTTTTCTAAAAATATTCCAAATTAGGGCTTGATCCAAGACTTACTAAAAGCTCCCCCAACAGAATTTGGGTCTGCCTCACCATTGCCTGCACCTTATGAAACTCTAGTGCAAAGTTAGTGTGAAACACTATTTTGGTTGGATAGCATGTCCCACTCACTTTCCGCTGATATAAATACCCACACAAGGTACAGGGCAGTGGTGAAACACTTTTATATTGGGATTTGAAATCCATTTTGAGGCCCATGGCATTTGCCATGCATTAACTTGATTATAGTTTCATGTTTTTAGCACGTTTCTGCAAGGCACCAAAATATTTTTCAAGAACAGGTGATTGAAGACATAACAGCATTATGTTTATCTTATGGAAACTCATATTTATTCCATGCAAGTAACTAACTTTAATGCAATGTTGAGGTTGAGTGACCAAACACTCAGAAGCTACGAAATGCAATATTCAGATTGGGAAGTTAACCACTCCAAAATCTAATTTTAACTCTGGCTTGCTGTATTTATGCCTTAAAATACAGTCCCTTTTAATGTAATTGCAGATTATCTGACAAATAAAGTGATACATAATATTGTACAAACTGGAGATTTTTATGAGGTCTTATGTACAAATGTCAATACAGTTCACATTGTTTTCAGACTTGGCTTTGATGTTAAGTCTCAATGAGATCTACACAAGAAGCCAGGGTTGGACAAAAGGCATTTGTTGTAGTGGTTGGCTTATTGATCATTATTATTATTCACTTAGAATTCCAAACCTGACAAACTGAGCTAACTTTAATTTTCCATAAATATTTCTTCTGGGTTAGGATGAAGCAGAGAAAATTCCATCCCAAAAGATTTTTTTTCCAGGAGGATCTGAAGAACTGTAAAATTGGTTTGTGAATGGAACTCAGCTTTAAGAATAATAACATGATGCACACAAACCATACAGGTAATTATCAATGTATTAAGGAAGCTCACCTGCGTGCTCATCAGCGACCTGTACGGCTCTGTATGTTGGTAATGGCATACAGCAGAACCCCACCATTATGAATACCAGAATTACAAACTGACCAGTCAGCTACATACTTCATTTGGATCTGAAAGTAGACAATAATGCAGTAGTGAAGGCCAACAAGCAAAAACAAGTTCCAAAGGGCTAGCCCTGGTAGCTTAATTCAGCAGAACAAACAAGGAGTCAGGTGGCACTTTTAAAGACTAACAAATCTATTTATGACATTTATCACAATTTATCTTTTGTGGGAGGAAAGTCCTCCTTCAACAGACACTTTGAAGATGGGGGAAACGTAAGTAAGTTAAGTTCCAAAGGGGCAGCCCTGTTAGTCTAGTTCTGCAAAAGAAGCAAGGAGTCCTGTGGCACTGAAAGACTAAAAGATTTATTTATCTCATGAGCTTTCGTGGGAGAAATTCCCACTTCGTCAGACACTTTGAAGATGGGGGAACTCAAAGCAGCTTACAAAGTAGGATTTTCTCCCATGAAAGCCCATGTGATAAATGAATCTGTTAGTCTTTAAAACTGCCACAGAACTCCGTGGTTGGGGGTACGGGGGGGAAGCAAATACTATGTTAAAAGTAAACTACTACTAATAAAGGAAAAGGTAAAAAAAAATTGATCAGGTAAGGAAACTTTCTGTGTTTGTTTCATTTAAATTAAAATGGTTAAAAGCATCATCTTTTGCATAATAAAATTTCAAAGCTATGTTAAATCAATGTTCAGTTGTAAACTTCTGAAAGAACAACCATAATGTTTTGCTGAGAGTTATTTGCCTTTTAGAGTTATGAACAGCCTGCATTCCCAGGATTTCTGTGACTCTGCAGTTCTGCAGCATAGGTTCTGTTGTCACTGGCTTGAATCTAGGTTAGGCTAGTATTGTAAATGGAAGTTGTAAAATGAGCTAGTTGTCTCAATCACAGTCTTAGTGCTCAGCACCTCATTGGCACAGTGAATCTAGGCAGAATGATATCATAAACCACCCTTATGACTTCCAAACATTACGAGGGTTTTTTTTAATCACTTTGTTAAACTATTACCTATTGGAGCTGATCAGAAGATATTGAGGATGCAGCACTGAGCCTCATATCTGAGTCTAAAATCCCACAACACTCTGAAATTATTAGCCAAAAAAATGCAGATGACACAGCAGCATATTTATGACAAGGCATTGCAATTATCTAATTTCAATACTGGCTGTTGGCCTTAGGAAGGGTGTTTTTTGGAAAGTTTAGCAGTAATAGTTCAGTTATTTCTGAAAGGGAGATTAGGGAAAAATACATTATTTTGAATGTTAAAAGAATTTGTCCAGTCATCTAACTGAGAAACCCTAAAGCCTCTGTGTTTTGGAGCAGTGATGTGAAAATTTAACTGGTGGGTGACCTTTGTGTCAAGTATGCGTCTTTTGCCGCTCCCATGAAAAATATCAGCATTTGGTTAGGACACCTTCCTCCATTAGTGTAGCTCTGGGGCTGAATCAAGGTTGACCAGTTCTTGAGGCTATTGTCTATAGCAGTGGTTCTCAACTGCTGTGTCGGGATGCATTATTGTGTCATCACACAGCAGTAAATGTGTTGTGGAGACCCGGAGAGATGGATGGATTCGTCCTAGGGGAGGTAGGCTGGGGTTACCTGTAGGGTCACATCCCATCGCCAAGTATGTTGTGACCTGAAAAAGGTTGAGAACCACTGGTCCATACCAGAGGTTCTCAACTTTCAGTAGACCAGGGAACACGTAAAAGGTAGTAATTACTTTACGTGGAACACCTGATGAAAACTTACTTGAAAAAATGATATAGATCAGCTGTAATGTCTGCACACTACACATATTCCTATGAAGACAACTCCAGAAACCAAATTAAGTACTATTTTAAGTATATAACATGCACTTTTTCCCTAAAAAATAGATGCCTAGTACATAATTATGCACACAACTTAAAACTGAAAATGATATTACTCAAGTAGCAATGGGAATTTCGGGACTGCACACTCAAAGAGGGTTAATCTATTCTTGGAGTAAGGTTCATCAGAGAAGAGCTTACTGTAGCAGTTATGTACAAGTGATTTTGATGCTGATGATAACAGAGGTAGGACATTTAAAATGTCCCAGCCACAGCAAAGGAGCAAGGCGATGGGGATGCCAATGCACGCCTGCAAGTTTTGCTGTCACTGGAGCATTTTAAATCTCCCAGGCCCATGTCGGCTCACTGCACTGCTCCTTTCCTCTCCCCATTAGGTTAGGATCGGTTGTGAAACACCGCCATTATCTCTGCAGAGCACTGGTGTCCTGTGGAGCACCAGTTAAGAAACACTGGTCCATAGGACCCCCTCCACATTGGCTCCGGTTGTTGGAAGGCTGTGTGGTGAATGAGGCAGGGAGCTGCAGAAAGATCAGAGACAGTCTCATGGGTAAGCCAACTGAGTGTCTTCTATCCCTGTCCCTGTTGCAGAGTTCCTATGATGCTGGCCAAATCAATTCAACCCAACTTTTCACAAGTAATCACTAAATGAGTGTCCTAACCGTGACCCCTCAGGTCTGCTTTGCAGATGGGTTGGGAATTCCCAGCTATAGCTAGTCAGCCAGAGCTATGCTCTGAAGATATGAAACACAATATACCGCAAAGTGCTCAGGTCCTAGACTCTCATGTTGGCGGACACCATTAGCTGTATGTTCTCCATGGCTCAGTTTCCAATCTGTAAATTTGGAATAAGATTTCCCTTTTCTGTCTAATATATAGACTTTTTGTATCTTCTTTCAGAGGAAGTTTTCTTTTATTAGGTGTATGCACAGGGTCTAACACAATGCAATCACATTCTTGCTTAGTAACTACAGGTGCTACTGGACTTCAGATATTAAGAGATCAGCTTAAGTAGGCTACTCCATGAACACGTACTGGTGGTATACTCAGCAGAGAAGCGAATAGTCCATTTTTCCTAAGGATGGAGTGGAAACAGAGCTGAGGAATATTGGCCGGGCATTCTGAGTGATTTATGAGATACTCTGTTTTATACTCTCTGAAAAAAGAAAGGATTTCATTCTCTGTTACTGGGATGCTGCCATCTTCCACCCTCATTACATTAAAATACAACAGCCAATAAATAGCCTTTATTTTTTCTTTTAGGTAGACCCAAAGAAAGGATTGAGGTAAACCCAGAGAAACTCAGGAGTACATGCCAAGTCCATGTAAACATGTACAGAGCATTCATGCATGCAATCAGTTCTGATTTCTTTTACTCATGATTGACAGAGGACTGGGGATAACCACAAAAATGTTTGTTAGGTCTGAAAAAACCCATGTCTCTGCAATGGGAGTAGGTTTTTCATGAGAAGGCTTTGATACACTTTGTTTTAATGGACATGTTAACTGGAAAAGCACTAGGCTGGCTTGTAAACCCAAGAAGCCAGCTTCTGATCTTGGTCAATGTAAATCCAGTTAACTCCACCCAAATGAAAGAGTTCCAGTGGGGTAGCTGTGTTAGTCTAGTTCATTAAAACAAACAAGGAGCCTGGTAGCACTTTTAAAGACTAACAACTTTATTTATCCCATGAGCTGTTATGGCAGAAAATCCCACTTTGCCAGATGCTTGAAGATGGGGAACTTATGGAAGGAGAGCAAAACAAATGAAGGGGAGTGCAAGTCATAGGATCAGATCAGACCTCCCCTGAAATTGTTTTGTTCCCATTCTCTGAGTTCCCCTTCTTCAAGCGCCTGAGGATGTGGGATTTTCTCCCATTTTCATGTGACAAATAAATGTGTTAGTCTTTAGAAGTGCTGCTAGACTCCGTCTTTGTTCTGGGTTATCAGAGCTCTAAATGAGATAACAAACTGGGCCAAATTATCTTTGTGCATCTATATTATATGTCTATAAAAGGGAGTCTCCCTAATCTTCACTGCTGAAATCTGAAAGCTCCTATCTGATCCAGCTTGTCATCTCTGCAGCAATCAGTGGTTGCACAAAACTGTCCCACTTTCTGTACACAGTGATGCTAAATTTCCCTGTGTGGTGGTTGAATTTTTTTTTTTTTAATTATTATTATTTCCCCCTTGGAGGGATTATCTCACAGATCATGTTGTGTTGCTCCTAGGGAGTGTCAGGGTGGGGCAGACAGAAACAAGCAAAGCCCTAAGCTTTTTCCAGAGTGCCTGAATATTCAGAACATTTCATTGTCTTGACTAACACGCCCTCACCTTTCACACAGACTGGGATTTGACACACCAGTTTGGGGGAGGAGGTGAGTTTATCCTTGGAGTAGTCCATGCATCTTTCTGCTGATAAAGAGGCCTGGGGTTAGGAAAATCAAAAGGCTTTAGATGTAAATACATTCCCTGTTTTGCTGTCACAATGGATAGATTGAATTTGCCCCTCTCCTAATATGATTGCTTGACAGAATGTATCAGACAGTTTAACACGCATTGCAAAAGGCAACACTATTTAAATGGATCCATTTTACCTCTCCTGTTTCAAAGGCTAATGACCTAATAAGCGTGTTAGTCTTTAAGGTGCCTCGTTTGTTTTGATGAAACAGAGCAACATTGCTACCCTTCTGGAACTTCTTTCAAAAGCTGTTTTCCTCGCAGGTAATTTTATTCGCTCAGGATCCCCACTCATTCAAGCTGGGACAGTAAGGTGGCCTGATTAAAAGCCCTCAAAAGTAAAGGCAGGATTCAGCAGCACAGCCTGTCACTCAACTTGGCCTGCTATCGCGCGGCATTTCTTGCAAAGCCAGCCCCCACTGCACGCATTTTATAGGAGCCAGCCATTGTGCACAGGCAAAAAAGAAAAGGTGTGAATCACGGACAAGGTGCATGAAACTTCACTCTGCTCCAGCCAGACTGTCTCAAGTCTGTCATTTTATTTACTATGGTGTTTCAAATGAATTAATCAAACAATTAAAATTAATTGCAATTGCATCAAATAAATAATACAATTTAAAAAAAAAAAACCTACAAAACCACCAGGATTCACCTCTAGATGGGCATGAGGCATGGGGGACATGGAGTGAGCTGGGGACATAGCTGGCTGCATGTTTGCAGAGCTCCCTACCCTTAATTCATTTGGGGTATAGTTTTTTTTTTTTTTTCAAGCAAGTTATTCAAGGATTTAGGGTCTTATCTATAGCCTATTGATGTCTTGAATCATAGAAGATTCAGGTGGAAGGGACCTCAGGAGGTAATTTACTCCATTCTCCTGTTCAAAGCAGGACCAATTTCAACTAAATCATCCCAGCCAGGGTTTTGTCAAGCCATAGCTTAAAAACCTCTAAGGATGGAGATTCAATCACCTACCTAGGTAACCCATTCCAATGTTTCACTGCCCTCCTAGTGAATTCCCCCCCACCTCCCAATATCCAACCTTGAGACTATTGCTCCTAGTTTGGTCATTTACTATCACGGAGAACAGCTTAGGTCCAATCGTCCTTGGAACCCCCTTTCAGGTAGTTAAAGGTTGCTATCAAAGCCCTTCAGGACTTTCATTTGGCTTTGAATCTGGCCTCTAATGCCGATCCTTAGCCCTGGTCTACAATAGAAAATTGGATCAGTTCAACTGTGTTGATTCTGGGTGAGAAAAATCTACCACCCCCTGAGTGTTGTAATTAATTTGACCTAAGTCTCTGCATAGACAACTGAAGAACTCTTCCATCAGCCTCACTGCCACCTCTCCAGGTGGTGTATTACCTACTCCAATAGGAGCATCCCTCCCATCAGTGCAGGTAGCATCTACACCAATGTTCCCTCTGATTATTCGTAGGCTGTGAGTGCAAAAAATTTCTTTGTGTGTGCAAAAAATTTCTTTGTGGGCACCAATATCAGCACTATTGAATTTTTTTGTGCACACTTTATTTTGTTGTGTGCGTGGGTTTCATGACCTGTGTGCGCGCACAGCTTAGAGGGAACAGTGATCTACAGTGAAGTGCTAGAGCAGCACAGCTGTGCCATGACCACATTTTAACTGTCGTCAAGCCCTTAGTATAGAGCCTTTGGACCAAAGATGATGAGAGATACTGGCCCAGTTGTGAGTGGTATCCTGATGGCACTGTCCCTCCAGATTTGACAGAATCAGAGCTTGGGGCCAAAGAAGGCCCAAAAATGGTTGACCAAATAATCCTGGGAGCATGATGCACTGCCCGAGGAAAGACACCCAGATCATCTGTGTATGTGGTTTGGTTTGGCTGCCTTGGGCCTGGCCTAATGATTTAAGAGTGAACTTCTAAACTTCTAAAGACCCTGACCGGAAAGAAGCTTTGGGCTAGTCTTTACTGATGGCAGCAACATTTTCACTATCAGATTGACCTTCCCAATCAACCAATTAGGTCTGCAAAGCCCCAGGAAGCTGATCTCTGAACACCCCCCAGCAACTGGAGTAAAGCTGAGTTAAAAGGAGGCCCCTCCCTTTGACTTAGTGTAGTGGACATCCCGGGTGTATCTCAGTTAAACTGAGATATGCAGTGTTGTGTATTGAATTGCCAGCTCACTAGTTGCCACAGTAAGAGAGAATTAGACCATCAGGGTTTAGACCAAACCACTTTGTGGTGGTTTTAGTCTCCTTCTGAATAAAGGCACTTTGGATCTATATTCCCTGTCTGGTCCTCTGACATCTTTTTGGCTACCAAGACCCAAAATAACATGCAGGTTATTTTAAGTAATTTGTGTATCTTCATTTGACTGCCAGCAAAAATGGCAGGCAGTGTCAACCTCCTCTCAGAAACATCTGCAATATACTAAGGCCATATTTTTAAAGGGATTTAGCTGCCTATAAGTTCAGCAATGACCTCATGGCATTTTCAAAAGCCTACGCATCCTTCTGCATCTTCAAGTGCCAAAATTCTTTGAAGAATCTGGCCTCAAGTGTCTTCAGCTCTCACTGATTTCTTTCAGCACTTGCCAGGCTCAGGTCCTGATCCTGGGTTAGGCACAAATTCATGCTATGGCTCTGAATGAGTTACTTAATCTCTTGGCATTTTAGTTTTGCATCTGCAGATAACAACAGGACAGTGACTCACACAAGTGTTGCAAGGATTAATTAGTTAGTGTCTAAAGCAGTGGTTCTCAATCTTTTGCAGGTCACAACACACTTGGTGGCATACTGTAACATTACAGGACACACAAGCCCACCCATCACCCACCAGGCCAAATCCAGCCACCTCTCTGTGACACATTTACCACTGTCCGGTGACACAGTAATATGTCCCAGCACAGTCGTCGAGAACTACTGGTCTAAAGGCCTGTTGAATGCTGGGGGTTTTGTGCAAACACAACAGGTATGGTTGGACTTTTGCAAATGAACCTATTGTGCTCTGCTGTGAAAACCAGGCCAACTGCCTGGAGAACAATGAAGGAGAGAATATTCTTAACTTCTTAATTGCCACTCCAAAAATTGCCCAACTTGGACTCTACAAAAGTGAGCTTCACCCATGCCCAAGAGACAGCAGAGGTGTCTCAAATCCTACATGGAAAGAGTTAATTGTGACCGGCTGTCTCTTCACCATTCTTAAATTCACACTTTGACTTCATGTCATGTTTGCGGCATTTAAAATTCTTATTTTAAGCTGCTGGAGCTCTGTCTATTTAAGTTATCTTCCCCCTCTTTGTATTTTTCTGTCTATTTACTAGCATCTCTGGGCAGGATATTCATACAGCACCTAAATGATTTGATAATTTCTTATACAGTGTTTTTCCACCAGTAGGTCTCAAGTACTTCAGAATACTTTTTAAAGCATTTACTTTCACAACCCTGGTTAGGGAAGGAAATATCCTCACTTGAAACTGAGGTGGAACTGAGATATAAAGAGGCTATGTCATTTGCTCAGCATCATACAGGAAATCCATGGTAGAGCAGAAAACTAACCATGCATCTTCTAGGCCATAAGCCAGTGCCTAACTACTGGACAATCCCTCCCTTTATAGGTGTCACAGCTCAATTCCCAGTGACATTCAGAGGGACTTTAGCTCCTAAATTACGGAAACACTTCAGAAAACCGGTTGATTGGTTAGGGCTAATGTGTGACTAGCCTTGTGCAGCTGTGCAAGGAAGGTGCAGCAGCTCTTCTCATGCCTCTAGGGATACGTCCACACTGCAATAGACACCCGCGGCTGGCCTATGCAGATTGCTAGGCTTGGGGTGGAGCTGTGGTGCAATGACCCTGTGAGCGGGGAGAGTACCAGAGCCCAGACTGCAGCCCGAGTGGTCGTCTACATTGCAATTAAACAGCCCTGCAGCTCAAGTCCCTTGCAAGTTATAGTCAGCAGGCCCAGGCCAGTTTTGGATCTTAATTGCAGTGTAGACGGGCCATACCGTGGTAGGCCTAAGGAGGCAGCGTCCTGTTGAGAGGAATGAGCTCTCTGGAGTAAAGATGGTCAAAATTATTTTTATTCAAAAACTTTAAAAAGAAAAATGACATTTGAAATTTTTCCACAATATTTTTCACCTCTTCTAATTTCAGATTTTTCCACAAAAATCAATCAGAAACTGCCCTCACCTCCATTTTTCAGTTTTTGAGGTTTCTGTACCTTCTCTCCACTCCCCCCCCCCCCTTTTTCAGTGGCAAATAGAAAACAGAAAAATATGAGTAAACAAGGTGGAAAAAACAGAGAAAGGAATGAAGAAAAATATTTAAAATGGCTCTCCTGTCCCAAAATGGCTTTGGCTTCAAAAAAGTAGAAAGGGGGTGTTTATGGGAATTTCTGGTTTTAGACTCTATTTGAACCTTAGAAAAATTTGTTTTTTTTTTTTAAATAAAAATATGTTGAAAAACACTAAAAATTTGACATTCGAAAGATTTACCATTTCCCTCTCCAAGTTTGGCCTGGTCTATGGCAAACTTGCTTCTGGTGATGAACCTGGAGACGTTAGGGAATAGATGGTTGAAAGCCTCCAGTGATCAAAACCTATAGACAAATTGCCAGTGCTACAATGATGACTACCCTCCACCACCCACCCTTCAAGATCCGTAGGTCCCACACAAGGTATCACAAAGTGTGGTGTACCAGGGGCATAGCCAGCCCCGGTTTCTGGCTGGGCGGCTGAAGCTTCAGGGTGGGCCCGGGCTAGGGCATTATCCAGCCATGTGACCGGAAGCTGTCCAGATGTGCCACTTGTTAATTAGCAAGTGGAGTTGTGGGAGCAGGAGGGAGGGGGAGAGGTGGCATGATGTGGCCCGCACACTGCAGCACCCAGAAGTGGCGCAAAATTCACCACGGAGGCTGTGGGGCCAGCTGCAATGAAGGCAAAGTTCACAATCTTGCAGGATGCTGTGGTGGGCAGGTCTCATCTCCAAGTGTTTGGGCCCCAGCCCACCCCAGCCCACCCATGGCATACCACGTTCCTGTGCATTAAATACCACGATAACTAGGATATGGCTGAAACCTGACAATCACTATGCTCTTGAATGATGACCTAACACAGGAAAATGATAAAAGGAAAAATTCGCCATGTCACCTCTGGGTGAACACTTTTCACAATGTGATCACTCTGTGGATGACCAATCAGCCCTCATCCTAAAAGAAAACTTGAACAACTTCAAAAGACAAGCTAGGGAGTGTTAAATTTGTAACACTAAAAATCCTGGACTGAACAGAGACACTGGGTTTATAGGTTCCAAAGGGGCAGCTGTGTTAGTCTAGTTCAGCAAAAAAAAAAAACAAGGAGTCCTGTGACACTTAAAGACTAACAGATTTATTTATCATATGAGCTTTTGTGGGAGAAAATCCCACTTCATCAGACGCTGACGAAGTCTGTAAGTGCTACAGGATTTTGTAGTTCATTACAACAATCTACAACCCACTTACAATGGTCCCTTGAAAAATGTGTTAATCACTGATGCTAAAGAATCTGTTCCACATTATATTTATCTGTGACACATCTGAAGAAGAGATCCATGTAAGCTCAAGAACTTCTCTCTCTCACCAACAGAAGACATTACTGCATCTGACAAAGAGGGATTTTCTCCCACAAAAGCTCATGTGATAAATAAATTTGTTAGTCTTTAAGGGCTACAGGACTGCTTTTTTTTGTTTTGCTGAACTCGACTAACACAGCTGCCCCTTTGGAACTCACTGACTGTATCGCTTTACTTCCTGGGACCAACAGGGCTTCAACAACACCGCAGCCAGGAATGCTAAATATTATTCCTAGTCACTGTCATGATCCATGGTCTCTGGGAAGAAGAACTGTTCAAGGCTACCACTGACTGCATCTCTAGGCTCTATAAGGAGTGGTTAGAAAGGAGCTATGCCTCTTGGGTCCTCTAGTTTGCACATATTATTGGATTTGTGTTACGTGCCTACATTCCCCTGGCTTTAACAGAACCAGCCTTCCTGAAGCTGCCATTCTTCTCAAGGTTCCCACTGAAGTAGGCCAACTTTGCAGGTCCCTGCCCCAGAGCTGGGGTTTTGGAGCCCTGATCTAGTGCTTTGATTGTCCCGGTTGTGAGTTTTTTGACTATGAATGCCACCATTGTTTTGCTAGGGGCAAACAGCCATGCAAAAATTTGCATCCCGCAGTACCGCCAACCCCCAGTGTTCAAAAACCACTAGCTAGGCTTCAAGAAATCATGAGATTGGTTTGAAAATAATGAGATTTTAAACATGAAAAAAGTTGGGTTCTCTTTCTTTTGTCTTCAAGGTTTTTTGAGGCTTTATGTTGTTGCACCTTGAGATATGGTTTTCAGCTTTCCTCCACAACCATTAAGTTTATTCTTGTTTTTAAAGGACAGCTGAAAGTTTCAAAAATTCAGGACTTGGATGGGGCTTTAAGAAAAATATCAAATATTGTGAGAGACCTGCAATAAAATTAACAGATGTGGCAATACTGATCTAGGGTTCTGTCTATTTTAGATACTGTACTCTTGAAGCTTACCATCTAAAAGCTCTGTACTCTCGGTAGTTACCATCTAAAAGATTTATCCTTTCAACACCATGTATTATCCCCATTTTACAGATGGACAACAGAGGCACAGAACGATTAAGAGATGTGTCCCAGGCAGAGCCTGAAGCAAGAACAGGGAGCTGAAACCAATTTCTCCCAAGTACCAGACTAACAGTCTAACCATTGGAACGTTTTTGCTGTTTTGAATTAAATTGGGTTTGGGGTGTGCTTGCAAAAGTTATGGTGTTTGTCTGAAGTTCTTGCTGTAGAACTCGTATGATCTTTGGGGAGTTTTTAGCCCTTTCTGGTGGGTTGGAATATCACAAGAGCAGATTTTCTCAAAGGCTTTTGGTAATATGTTCTTCTGGTTCCAAACACAGCTGGGAAGGCCACGGGTGCCCCAAAACAACAAAAGAGTTTGGAATGGCAGGTACATTTGGGATGAGGAGAAGAATTTCTTTTTGTTACTAGAGCTGCTTAGCAAGTTATAATTAGAGAGTGTTAGGGAGCATTTTTTCAAAGAAATTACATTTTGTCAAAATATGATTTTTATTAAGAACATAAGAATAGTCAATGGTCCATCTAGCACCACGTCTTGTCTTCTGACAGAAGCCAATGTCAGATGGTTCAGAGGGAATGAACAAAACAGGACAATTTTGAGTCATTCATCCCCACCTATCCATTCCATCTTCTGGTAGTCAGAAGTTTATGGACACTCACAATCTGGGGTTTCATTTCTGGGTATGTCTGCACTTAGGCAGTTAAATCAATTTAAGTTAAATCAATTTAATAAAATTGATTTAAAAATCATTACCTCAATTTAAGTTAAATCGATTTAACATGTCCCCACTAGAAACTCAACTCGAAGTAGCATGTCCATGGACAGGACTTGCTAGTTCAATTTAGGAGATGGGCACCATGGGAGGTGTGGCAAGATGGCCCCCTAGAAGGGCCATGCCCCCACCCAATTTGTAGAAAAATGACAGCACCCTGGGAAGGAGAAGGGCAAAAGTGTTAACTCAAAAAAAACCAGTTAAATCAAAATAACATATCTACACTGTTATTTTGAAATAACAGTTTTGATTTAACCGTCATTTTGATATAATGCTAGGTTTTATTATATCAAAATGACTTTCCTTATTTTCCTTATAAGGGAGCCCCTTATCTTGATATAAGGAAACATAGTGTGGACCTGCAATCTTTTAAATCAAAATAATCTGCATTATTTTGATTTAAAGACTGTGTGTGGCCATACCCTCCTGACTGTCTTGGCTAACAGTCATTGGAGGATCTGTCCTATGTAAACCTATGTAATTTTTTTTAAAAAAACCAGATCCAACTTTTGGCCTACACAATATCCCTTACCAATGAATTCCATGGGTTGATTGCACAGTCTATGAAGAAGTAAATATTTTTGTTTATTTTAAACTTGCTTCCTATTAATTTAATTGAACGATCCCTAGTTCTTGTGTTATGTGAAGGGGTAAATAACCAATGCCTATTCTCTCTCTCTATACAAGTCACAACTTTACAGATATGTATCATACCCCTTTAATCGTCTCTTTTCCAAGATGCACAGTCCCAATCTTTTCAATCTCTCTTCATATGGAAGCTGCTTTATATCCCTAATAAGTTTGTTGTCCTTCTGTGTACTTTTCCCATTTTTATACCACCTTTTATTGAGTTGGGGTGACCAGACCTGCATGTAATATTCAAGATGTGAACTCAACATGGAGTAACATAGTGGCATCATATTTTCTGTCTTATTATTTAACCCTTCTCTAGGTGCCCCTACCATTCAGTTAGCATTTTCTGATTGCTGGACATTGAACAGACATTTTCAGCTGTGCACAATGACTCCAAGGTCTCCTACTAATCTCTAGCTAATTTAGGCTTCATTATTTTGTACATATAGTTGGGATTATTTTTTACAATATGTTTTGTATTTGTCAGCATTAGATTTCATCTGCCTTTTTGTCATGTGGCATAGTGAGATCTCTTAATTATCTTGAATAATATTCTACTTATATAGTCGCAAATGTTGACATTTCATTGCTCACTCCCTTTTCCAGATAATTTATGAAGATGTTGAATATCACAGTTTCCACTAAAGATCCTCGAGGTCCCTGCTCTCTACCTCTGTCCATTGTGAAAACTGACCATTTATTCATTGCAGCCAAAATATTCTGTGGAGATGTATCAGTTTTGACATCATTTTTTATCAGGAATGTTTCTGAGGTTCAGGGTTCCCTGGTCAGATAGAGAAAAAGTGAGACAGAGAACCAAGTCAAAAAACTCACGTTTTCTATTTGAAAACCGCAGTTTTGACACAATTCCATCTCATGAGAACATTCAAAGAGGTTTTGGTTTGGCTCCAATGTGGAACAAAAACAAATTTAAAAACCTTGGAAGTTGTCACGAACCGGCATTGCTGTTCTCCAGATAGCTGTAGCATAAAATGCCAATGCATTTGTCCTGCTGAATCTAATTCCCTTCATCCACAGCACAGCCACTCATTGACGCAACCTTAGTAGAGATGAGTTGTCCAAACAGATTCATGTCTTACTAATAATTATGGGAACATCCTGGTAGTCATGCTGAAGTTGATGGAAAAATCTCCACTCATTTTATTGGGAACAGATTTTATCCTGATATGCTTTTATTATGTAACTCAATTTCTGTTACTATCTGGGATGCCCCAGTCTGTGCGGCCAACATTTAAAATTCTGATGAGGTTTGGAATAAGTTTCTAAAAGATATGCTCTAGTTCAAACAGGAATTATTCCATAACCTGTTTACACAGGTGGTCAGATTATTGGTCCCGCCTGGCTCTGTGTTTGTTTCCGCTAAACTGTTCTTAATTATTTGAGAAAGGTTCTGCACTTAATCTTATTATTTAAGAGCCTGATCCAAAAGCTAGTGAAGGAGTATTTCACATTAACTTCATTGGGTTTGGCTCAAGCCCTAAAGCGCTGCTGTATATTAATTGATGATTTCATATTGCTTTAAGATTGTGCTGTTTGAAACAGCTCTAAAGTGTGCTAGGAAACCTTTAGTGCACAGCAGCGAGGTCTACATGGCCCAATTAATCTGCTGCTCATTAGTGCTCTTTAGAAACCTCCCCCCACCCAGGTATTCAAGGCCTTGGTGAACATTTTCTGACTTCTTAGTGAAATATATTGGGGACAAAATTCAGCTCTCACTTCCCCTTGTGTAATCCCATTCATTTTGTGCTTGCAACTGAGGGCAGGATTTAGGCCTAGATGTGTGCTTTTGTTGCTGTTGAATGACTGGGAGCTCTCGGGGCTATCTTGTGGCTTGTAAAGTGCAGCCTACAGATGGGTGGAGGAGGGAGAGGTGTGGAAAGCCTGAGTCTGCTAGAATTACATCAGGAACTCAAGAGACGCATGCACCGGAGTGGATACCCTGCCACCTTTTCACAGGGTGCAGCATGTTCTCCATGACCCAGCTCAGCTCAGCAAAGAATCCTTTGTTTTATTTCAGCTAACTATGAGCAGGACGTGCAATAGTGTGCAACAGTATTGAATCAAAGAATGATTTTTGTTTAAAGTCCCTGCCCCATGCTTCAGACTATCCGCTTGCTCCACGTTAATTGCAGCTGAAATTTTGTCTTGCTTGTGTAAGATCATATTAAAAAAAAATCACAACCACCAAGATTTTCCAGAATAACTATTAATTTCAGATGCCTTTGTTAGTATTTGGCTGTCCAACCTGAAGCACCTTAGAAGAAACCTGATTTCTGGAAGGGAGGTGCAGAACTGAATGGGAGAGGAGAAGGGAGGGCTGGTGCTCTCATAAGGGGAATATTGTGGAGGCCATGTACACTTGTGTTCAGCCAGGGTGGAGGTGGAGATGGGAACCAGAAGAGCTGGAGCAGCCGCCATGGGACCCAGAATCCCGATGGGGAGCAGAAAGCAGGGCCGAGAAGGGCTGGAATGGGTCAAAAATGGGTATAAGACCCATGGACCATCTGTCCCAGTCTAGAGCCAGCTGGCTTCTGTTCTCCACCACTGCCAAATCACAGCACCTCCTCTCAGTCCCCCTTCACCTCTCCCTATCTGCAGATAGCTCCTGCCCCCTTTGCAGGTGCTCAGCACTTTCTGAAAGCCAGCCTTCTCAAGCTGGAGATGCTAACAACAGAGACAACCCAAATCACTGTTCCAAAGGGGCAGCCGTGCTGGTCTAGTAAAGCAAAAAAAAAAAGCAAGGAGTCTTATGGCATTTCAAAGCATCTGATGAAGTGTGATTTTCTCCCATGAAAGCTCATACGATAAATAAATCTGTTAGTCTTTAAGTGCCACAAGACTCCTTGCTTTTTTCCCCCAGATCACTGGAAGATGTTGGCTGAACTTTCCATGCAGTTGCTTTTACACTATAAAAACCGGGGAAAGTGCAACTGTCAAATTGGGTTTCAGAAACAAAATTGCTTCAAGGCTGAGGCCTCGCCCACCACATTCCAGGCTGGAGGAAAGAAACCCTCTGAAAAGAGGGGTTTCCAATGAAAATGTTGACACAGCCTTAAGCTGGAACATCTCAGTGAATACGGGAGTTGCTGGAATAAATTTCTCCACTACTCCTTGGAGGGGGTCAGAGTGAGAAATTTCACTTTCTATATCAAGTTTCATGCATTGAAAGCCTTCTGGAGATAAAGCTCATAAACTATGCGGGCACAGATACAGTGCGGGCTAAAGGGTTAAGGGGCTGAAGAAAACTGTAATTCTCATAAATGAGGAACAGATGCTGTTTGGCATTTTGAAAGTGCACAATTTCCTGCTCCCCTGCTTACCTTTCTGATGCTGTGAATTGTTAAATTGAGGTACGATGAGACATCACTGAATATGCAACTTCTTCTTCTGAGCATCTTCTATCTCGACCACAAAATGAATCAGCAAAACAGTAAGGGCACGTTGGTAATAGTAAAACCAGATCTAGATCCTCAGCTGGTGTAAATCGGTGGAACACCACTGATAAGCCAGAGACATTACTCTGATTTACAGTCCATGGGACCTAGTCTATAGATTTGACTTTGTACAGTGTCATCCCTACAAACACATCACAATGAGGCTTTGCAAATTGATCAGATTGTTATAAAATTATGTCACTGACGTGCAAAGTGAGGTGTGATCCTCAACTGCTGGGGAAGGGAGTAACCCCAACTGACCTTAATGAATACGTGACAAGCTACACTAGCTGAGGATACAGCTGGTTATATCCAAAGGAGTTAGAAAGTCACAGAGGGAGAAAGAAATTAAGACACATAAACAAGTGAGAAGAGAGAGATTGTCAGAGAGGTGGGGCACTAATGATGAGAAAGGAGATAACAGGGTGAATGTTCAATTGAGCTAGAGCAGCGAGAGGGCTCTGTCACTAGAAAAGTCAGGATGGGCAGAGAGTAGGAGCTAGGCAATTTGAAGTTGTAAGGAAGGGAGGAGAGAGATTTAAAGCAGGAGAAGGGTGTGATAGATTTGCAACAAAATCCAGACACCAGCAACTTTCACTATATTTCGTGTTTCATCACAAGCTAAGAAGACAGATGAGTTTGAAGACTGGAAGGAAAATGGTTAAAGCCGGGTGGCTGGGCTGGAGCTGACTCTGCTGTGGATATGTTTAAGTAAACAATGCCAGCCAGCTCTTACACAAGACTTATCAACAGTGGATCTCAAAGCTCTTTATAAAGGAAGTCAAGTTCATCTTCATTTTATAGAAAGCAACTAGCATGGGTGTGCCAAACTCATTTGCTATGGTGGGCCTGATTTGCCTTAAATGTACTACAAGTCAGCCATACATACCATAAATCAAAATACTCGGGCACTCTCATGGCATTGCAGAGCAATGTGTATGCAAAACTGAAGAGTCATGTGGAACTTTTAACAGATTTATTTTTCACATGAGCTTTTGTGGGAGAAAATCTCACTTCGTCAGATGCTTTGAAGATGGATGAACTTACAGAATGAAATGAAAATAAATTCATTCCATTCTGTAAGTTCACCTATCTTCGAAGCATCTGACGAAGTGGGATTTTCTCCCATGAAAGCTCATGCGAAAAATAAATCTGTTAGTCTTAAAGTGCCACACGACTCCTTGTTTGGCTTTTTATTTTTTGCTGGACTAGACTAACACGGCTATCCCTTTGGAAATATGCAAAACTGCTCTCTGCAATAACTCTCTCTTTCTCTCTGTTAGGAGGACAGCAGCCTCACAAATCACAATCTTAAACACCTATCACTCTGGGATGTCACAAGACATGACACCCCTGCGTCATTGTGGAGCGCTGGGTACGCAAGACCTCTCTTTCTCTCTCTTTGTTAGGGAACGAAAGTGGTCCCCCAGAGCACAGTCACAGGCTGGATGGAAGAGGTTTGCGAGCCATGTTCAGTCTGCGGGCTGCATGTTTGATACCCCTAAACTAGCACTTTTTAGCATGGCGTTGAAACAATGAAGGGACCTGATTTTCAGAGTACACTAAACCTTTTCCCTTTGACCATCAGGTTCTCATAAGTTATCTCATGTTGAACACCCCAATAAAGGGAGGCAGCCAAAGTTGCTTGTGTAAATGTTGGCCTAAATGCCCCTTGTGCGTTCTCTATCTGTTAAAAAGTGGAGCTGTAGTAAAGTTTGTCTTCCTCAGCAGGCTTAGAGGGGTGCGAGGCTCACTAAGTGCTTTCAGAACCCGGATGGAAGTACAAGACACTGTTGTGGTCATTGGTGGGTGGCTTGTTTCACAAACCCAGGCCCAATTGTGAGTGAATCTGGGGCTTTTTTATGGGAACTGTCCCTAAATTGTGTAAAACTCTGGTCAAAGCAGGAGAAACTTGCTTTCCAAAGAGATTCATTTGGTGCTCTAAGATCTTTCCAGGCCCTAAACTTGAAGTGAAATTTGAACCCTGCAAACAGGGCTGGCCCATGAATTTTTGGTACTCAGGGTGAACTATGACTTTGGTGCTCTCTCCTCCACCCCGATCTACTCAATATAGGGAAAAATGAAAAGTCTAGAATGAACGAATTAATATATTTTTTTAAACAGAGAAAAAATAATTTCCATCTAATTTCATAGAGTCAAAGAAACTGGAAGGAACATGAGAGGTCATTGTGTCCAGTCCCCTGCACTCATGAGAGGATCAAGTACCCTCTTAAACCATCCTGACAGGTGCTTGTCTAACCTGCTCTTAAACACTTCCAATGAAGGAGACTCCACAACCTGCCTAGGCAACTTATTCCAGTGGTTAATCACCCTGACGGTTAGGAATTTTTTCCTAATGTCCAACCTAAACCTTCCTTGCTGTAATTTAAGCCCATTGCTTCTTGTCCTATCATTGGCAGTTAAGAAGAACAATTTTTCTCCCTCTTCCTTGTGGCAACCTTTTAGATACTTGAAAACTGTTATAATGTCCCCGCTCAGTCTCCTCTTTTCGAGGTTAAACAAACCCAGCTCTTTCAATGTTCCTTCATAAGTCAAGTGTTTCAGACCTCTAATGATTCATGTTGCTCTTCTCTGGACTTTCTCCAATTTGTTCACATCTTTCCTGAAATGAGGCACCCAGAACTGGACATAATACTCTAGTTGAGGCCTAATCAGCACGGAGGAGAGCAGAAGAATTACTTTTCATGTTTGTCACCCCTTAAAGCCTGACACCCTAACTGACTGCCTAGTTTGCCTTGATGGTCAGACCTGCCATGCTTGAAGGCCTCCATGGATCAAAACTAAAGCAATTGTTCACAAAAATCTTTGCAACTCCAGATCTCTGAACTCCCTGTAGCTTGATCCACCCCCCGCTGCACCAAATGCCTGCTTCTCATTTGGCTACATCTAGCATATTAGCATCTTTAAAAATAACGGCTCAGGGCCTTCCCTCATTGCTGACTAGAACTGTTATAAGCAGAATATGGAGTGTGTTACAGTTGGATCCTGTGACGGGGCGGCATAGAGAGGACGGATGTTTCAAAAATGCTTAGTATTAGCCTACCTTTCTTTGAAACCAATGGAAAAACTCCAATTGACGTCAACGGGCATGCATTTCCCCATATAAGAACATCTCTGTAAGGCTGTCCTTCCTATTTTAGTAGGCTCTTTACCTGCTAAACTCAGTATCTTAACATCTTTTAATTCACACTCCTTTCATGTGGTTCACCTGCCCTTTATTCTGCTTTCATAGTCTCAGATAAATTTGTTAGTCTTTAGAAGTGCCATAGGACTCCCTTGTTCATTTTACTGGTTGAACTGCACATTTAAGCAGGTCCTTACAACATCTACATGAGATATTCAGCTTTTTATTTTTTTAACTTCTGCCACTGATTTATTGTTTCTTACTCTCCTTTGTGATAATAGCCAGTAAATACATTGCCTGGAGATTCAGGGATTTCCCTCCAAAGTCTTCTCTATGCAGATAAATGCTGGGCAATGGCCGGGTAATTTCTCATATCAGCAACCTCTTTTGTTTGCTTGTTTCCAGTAGAGATGTGGCTCATGGACACTCAGGGCTTCCCAAAAATAAATAGTTCCAGTAGTCTAAAAATCCTTAAACTTTCTGTCTATTCATTGGGTCTGACTCCTTGCTTATGTGCTCATTATTTACACCAGCATTTGTCGCCCTACAGTCAGATTCTCCCACCGTTATTCACACACAGCAGCATTTGGTGCTGCAACCAGTGTAAGTGAAACCAATGGCTCTACTCGTAGAGTAAGGTAGTACTCAATGGAAGAACGACAGAATCTTGCCTTTACCGGCAAACAAGGCTGCATCATTTTCCTCTATCTATGGCCTGCCCTTGCAGCGTGGAGCATGTAGACAAATATGCTGAAGTTAATAGGGTTTTACAGGACCACCTAACTGGTGCAATTTAAAGGACCAGGAAAACGTTGGCATCATGACCCAGATGTGGGCAGTCATGCCTAATGGTCAGAACCTTTGGGGTAGCCAGACCTGGAAGTCAGAGCAGAGCAGATCTAGAGTCAAGAATCATGGCCTTGGGGCACTTGGCAATAGCAGGGCAGAGGGTCAGAGCCAGAAATTATAAAACAAATACAAGAATCATTAGAAGAGCTAGAGATGTGGTCTGGAAGCAGACCTGAGGATTAGAGTCAGATGAGTGAAAGATGGAGAAGGGCAGGAACTGGAGCGGGCGCAGGAAATGAGATCAAACCCATGTGCAGCACAGAGCACTTTGAACAGCCAGCAAGCTCCAGCTGTCATTGGGTCAAGTAGCCGCTTTGCTCTGCCCCTCACCCGTCAGCCAATCAGACAGCTGCAGCCAGGACTGGCTATGCACATATTTTTTTTCTAGAAGACTGACCTTTCTACAGCTGCATTTGCTCACCGACAGCAACTCATCAAAGGTAAGTCAGTGGAGTTACACTGACGCTGAACTGGAGTCATGGGAGAATCAGGCTGGTGGTTTACAAACCAAGAGCCAAATAATGCTCTGAGGAAGACAAATCCCATGCAAGGTAACTTTGCTGAGATTTGCACCTGTGTTAATAAGAGCAAAATCAGGCCTCTCTGGATTTACAGTAACTCAGAGCAGAATCTGGCCCATTGAGGCCTTCCAAGTACACCCAGATTGCTTGTCTCGCTAATAAACAGCTGTCCAGAGATGCCAGCTTGCCCTGACTTGTCACAAGGGCTGAAATCTCTCTGTCTGGTAACGTGGGGTTTGTACAGTCTAAGTCAGAGATGAAGTAACTTTTCACCCGAATTGTTTTCTAAGGCATCTTTTTGGCTTTTTTGGACCATCACCCCAGGTTGGTGCAGAGCTCCAAGGAATCAATCACTTTTTGGCCTGATATTTCACGAAGGAACCCTTTTAAAAAGGAGCCAGATCCTGAATGGATGTTAACTGGTAAAATCCCCACTGGGTTGTGTTTCAACCCGAGGTGCAGCCAGGGTTTTTGAGACCAGAGCATGACTCGTTGAAGTGGGCTCTGTTGCTCCAGTGAGAGAAATGCCATTAGTCAAAGTATTTCACAAAGTTCTGGACACATTCCAGTCCACCCGATATTTTCGTTGTGTTTTAAAGCTCACACTGGTGTCTTGTTTAACTCAGCCTTTCAGAAGCGGAAGAGGCTTCCTCATACCTAATGTTATATATGCTCTCAGTCTGTCTCAGAGACATTTGATTCAATTTCAGTGATGGAAGAGCCATCTGCGTCCATCAAAATATACCTTCTGACACTTATCCACGTCACCGTATTTTCATAGCTCTCTGCTGAAATAGCCTCCTACCTCTGAGTTCTGATACCGCACAGCTGGAGGCTGTTCTGTAAGACGGGAAACTCAATGCAAGTCACCCAAATGTCATCTCACCTTCCGTTAATCTCCAGAGCTGCGTGGACAAAGAAAAGCAGATGGCTCTGAATCCTCTTTTTTATGGCTGAAACTCAGCCATGCTGATAGGGGATGTGGGTGGACCTCAAAGTAGCAGAAACTTTTGGGCAGAAGGCATTCACGTACGATGCAGCTGCCATCCTTATGGATGGATAGTTCCAAAGGGGCAGCCGTGTTAGTCTAGTTCAGTAAAACAAACAAGGAGTCCTGTGGCACTTAAAAGACTAACAAATGTATTTATTGCATGAGTTTTCATGGCAGAAAATCCCACTTCCTCAGACACTTTGAAGATGGGGGAATGGGGAACTTACAGAATGGGAAGAAATAAATGCAGGGAAGTGGAAGTCATGGGAACAGGTCACACTGTAACAGCAAATCAAAGCAATTGTAAAAATTCAAACACTGGGAAGCAGCATAGAGAGGAAGATGAGGTCAAACCACCTGTTATAATGAGAGAGCAATCCAAAGTCCCTACTAAGCCCTGAAGCTATGCAGTCAAATTGGCAAATAAATTCAATCTCAGCAGGTTCTCCTTGATCTGGTATTATCTGTCTGAGCACTGCAATTAGTAAATAGTCAATGGAGTTATTAGGAAGATTGAAATGCTGACCCACTGGTTTTAGAATGTGATTTCTGATGTCAGACTTCTGCCAATTTGTTCTTATGAATGGAGTAAGGTAGTTTTGCATAACCCAGAGTGAGAGGGTGAGGATGGAGGAGATTCAGAAGACACAAACTCCTCATATTGAAATTTCAGCTGTCAGTATGCTGGCTCTTATTTTATGCTGGGAGTTAGCATAGCAGCAATAGAAAGACCATGGATCTGTCCCATGTCCAGAGGGACTCAGAGGTGTATGGTGCCTTACACAGTCTCTTCTCATTCAGAATTTGTGCGGTGCCCATGCTTTTGTGTTTCACGCCCTGAAAGATGCTCTGTTTTTATGGCCAGTGTCAACAATGGTTTGCTGCAAGCTGCTGAGATTGTCCTATATTATTTTCCATTGGAGGCAGTGCTACGTAGTGGATAGAGCAGTAGCCTGGGTGAAGATTAATTGGCTCTTCCACTAACTTGGAGGTGACTTGGGGTGAGTCATGTCATCACCTTGTGCCTCAGTTTCCCCACTGGATACCTCTACTTACCTCCTTTGCAAAACACGTGGAGATCTAGGGATGAAAAGTGCTATATAAAAGTTAGGTATTTGTAAGTGTGCAAATTACAAGAGTCAAGGAACGGTACAAACCTGCGCTATTTGAACGTTGAACAAGTCCCCCTGTAGGTACATAACCAGAGCTGAGGACTTAATTCTGCAGAGACAAATCATCTCATCCAGTTGCCTTTGTGGCACCATTACTCCCCTCCTTGGGACTGTTGAAATCTCCATGTAGGGTGGGACCATCATGGGCTGGGCAGCGGGCCCATGATAAAGTGGGCCAGGCCAAAAGAATGTATGTGCTATTTGGACCCAGCAGAGAAGGAAACAGAGACAAAAGGAAACACTTACACGCAGGTGTCTGCCAGGCTGACTCGACTGTTCTCGCAGCAGAGAGAACTTGAATGAAAGTGAAACTATAAGACTAAGTGCAGAGGAACCAAACTATTTAAAGATATAAGACATCACACCTTACACCATCTTGGGTGTAATTTTGCAGCACAAAATAAAGCCCTGGCAGCGGTTGAGGGACTTAATAGGGGGAGCCTGGTGGAGCTTTCCTTCACCTTGGGTATCCAGCAAGTTTTAACTTGGGAGGCATGAGCGAGCTTCATATAATTACTATGTAGTGGGAAGGCAAATTAAAAAAATAAGTACCTATAAAGTTGCCGACAGTTGAGACCTAATTATCTTTCTATATACTATATCTAATCATCTAAGCCTCATTGCAAGTGATATGGAAATTTCTTTTGGGGCTGATAAATACAATTATTCAGCAACCTGCAGGGAGATGTCATCACTTTATTATCACCTGGCATTTATTTACCTCTAAACCTCATTAAGTGTCACATAATTAAATAGTAGTTACCTGCTGTCCTGCATTCTGCCACTTAAGTCATCAGTGAGAATGAAAGCTGCCCTTGCTCCCAGAAGGGGACATTGTGGCCATATCTGTCCTTTGGATTGAATGTCCCTGGACACAAATGATAGGGCAGACTGGTGGTTCCCAACCGCTTTGGGATTTTGCACCGGTTGATGGGATTAGACTGGAGCTCATCGTCTAGCATTCATGGGACAATGTGCTGCTAAAGGTAGGTGACAGCACCTACCTCTGATGGAAATGGCCATAATGAAACGCTGGCGCCAAGCATAAAAACACACAGTTAGAGGTTTGAGCCGAGAGGTGCCAAATGTATGCTGCAAGATATGACTTGCCCTTAGCTTTCATTAAAACCCATCAATCCATTCCTGAATGGTGCCCAGCATTTTGCTGGATCACGTCTCTGGGATGGAAGGGGGAGCCCTGAGGACCATGAACTAGTGGTACTGTGATTCTTCTAATTGGGAACGGTGCTACTGCAATAGATCCAGGGTTATTGGGGCATGACATCTTGTGGTAGGGTGAACAGATGTTCCAATTCTATAGGGACAGTCCCAGTATTTTAGACTTTTTCTTAGCCAGCTGCCTTTTACACCCCTCCCCACCCCATGGCTGGATCAAGGCCTGGTGTGACCCCGGGTTGCCCACACTTGCGGGACCCACCCATTGTCTCCTCCATGCTGAGGGGCAGGGTTAGGGGTTTGGGGGCACTGCAGCTGGAGACTTAGGGGGAATCAGGGGGTGGGCCAGAGGCTGTGGTAGTCCTGTCCTGCCCCCAGGCTGGCTGGTGAGCAGACCACCCGGCTTAGGGGCTGAGTGGGCAGACTGAAGGTGAGCAGTGGCAGCCGCCACTCAGTCCAACCAGGTCAGATTTTTTGGAAGGCCATGGGGCCCCCTTTTAGGCTGGGACCAGGGGCTGCAACTTTAAATCCTTGGCTTTATTCCTGTCCTGCCCACCTCCTGTCCTGATTTTTCACATCTGTTGTCTGGTCACCCTATTTTGTGGGCGCCAAATATATCTAACAGGAATCATGACAAAGGTCAATGGAAGCAGACTAGACAGAGACATGGAGACAGACAGGGAATGAGGACTCCGTGAGCAATTAAATTGAGTTTCACCCATTGCGTTCTTGATGCAAGTGTGTAACAGGAGCAATTTACTGTAACTTCAGGGTCTGTGCTTGCTCAGCAATTGTGACAATAAGATACTCTTACTTGGAGACTCTCCTATAGAAATGATTTTCCTTCTTTGAACAAAACAAAAATTCCTCCAAAGTATTGTTGAGGATGTGATTTTATAGCCCCAGAGCAAATAATTCAATGCTTAATATTTCCACTCCTTTTCTTAACTCGCCTGCATCATCTATGTCTTCAGGAATAGCAATGGGTCAAATTCTGTTGGCCAAAAGCATTTGCACAATATCATTCATCTGTTATTTGAATTACAGTAGCACCTTGAAATGCCAGCCATCAGCCAGCAACCCAACACAGAACAACAACAGTTGGTGCCACAAAGGGTATATCCACACACAGCTTTTAAATCAAGATAATGCTGGTTATTTCTATTTAAAAAAGGTTAGGTCCACACGACATTTTCATATTTCAAAATGACAAGCTCCATCATTTTGAAATAAGGGACATTATAGTGATTCCATAAAACCTTGTTTAAAACCACAATGACACTTGGATCACAACCATTATATCGAAATAACCCCGTTGGGACATGTTATTTTGATTTAACGGTTGTTTTAATCTAAGACTTTTGCCCTTCTCCTTCCCAGGGTGCCTATCTCTTTTCATGTATTGGGTTGGGGCATGGCCCTTGTAGGGGGCTGTCTTGCCACAACTACCATAGTTCCCCTCTCCTAAATCAAACGAGCAAGTCCTGTCCCTGGACATGCTAGTTTGATTTGATTTCTAGGGTGAACTTGTTAAATCGATTAGTTTAAACTGATTTAAGATTATTATACTAATTTTATTAAATCAATTTAATTTAAATCAATTTAACCACCTGTGTGTAGACTTAGCTAAAGAGCTTACTACCAGAAAGGAGACAACAGATACATATAGACTGATAGGTCTAGGAGTTCAAGGAACCAGTGGGAAAATATTGGTCAGTGTGACCTTGTCATATTTTGCCAAGTTTCAAAGGGGCAGCCGTGTTAGTCTAGTTCAGCAAAACAAGCAAGGAGTCCTGTGGCACTTAAAGACTAACAAATTTATTTATGGCATAGGTTAAATAAATGTGTTAGTCTTTTAAGTGCCACAGGACTCCTTGCTTGTCTTATAATATGTGTTCCACTTGGCAGTGATCAAAACCTGTTACCATCTGACCACCTTGGCGGTTTCAGTACAGTTGTCTTAATGTCTCACCAAATCTTCCATTGACTTTAACCGGCTTTGAATTAAACTGTTAGGCCCAGATCCTCAAATGTATTAGGTGCCTCGCTGCTTAAATACTAGTAAGGATCTCCGACTTAGTGGCTAAGCATCCACATCAGAATAAAGCTGTCAGTCTGCTGCTGTATGCATTCAGTTTATCTGTCTCCTATCCCCCCGCCACACACAGGCCTGTTTGTGTCTGAATGTTTCAGTCTGTTTGAAAAGCAGGGGAAAACAATGACACCCTTTTCAAAGCGACTGTGCAAATGGTGTAGGGAAAGACTCTCAACACTTCTTTGAAACTGTTTTGCAGCAAGTACAAATTGGATTTCCTCAATAAAAGTCTCCCATCAAATAGCCACATCCTTACCTCGGGAAGAAATTCTCCATAAACAGCTAACATTCTTGTGTTGTTGTTGTTTTATCCTTAACAGTCTTGTGCGGTATCTTGTCCAGATGTCATCACAACAGATACTTTGACGTTTTTAGAGCTGCCTTTGGATGGCCTGTTGGATTTTTCAGTGCTCTGAGCCAATATAAGTCATTCTACACTACTTAATTTCTATTTGAGATTCTTCACTGCTATTATAAACAGATACAGCAGTTGGGAGATAAATTTTGTGGTAACAGTTTGGACTTTTTTATGAACCACCTGCAAGTTCTCTGCAAACAATATGTTTTATGGGAGCTCAAGGCAATGTTCACCCATCAAGACCTGCCAGTAAGTGGAGGATGAATGAGGCCTTATCTCAGCCACACATGTAACCTTCTGTGTCCCCTGGCTTGACCTCCCTCTGCACTCATTTATGAAAATGATTCATCTTTAAAGAGCTTCCTTGCTCTGCCTGGAGGCAGTAGATCTTTCTGTACCGGACTTGTGTAGGCTGAGGTTATAAACGTCAGGGTGGAAGGCACATATAAGGGCTTAATCTGGAAAATTAGGCAAAAAGACCAAATATAGTATATAAATGTTTAAAGGGATATTGATAGGCTAGAAAATGCAGAGTTAAAAAAAAACAAAACCAAACTACCCTCCAACTGTCTGCATCTCTGTTACTGATAACACCATAGGCTACCCAAATTGTAGGAATTTTTCAAAAGTCAGGTTGATTTTCACTGCCTGCTTTCACTGTTCAGTATGATACCTGCTTTATTTTGTATTTTTATTTTGGAGAATGAAATTGAATGAGTCCATTTCTAGCCAATGTCAATTCTGGCTTCTCAGGCCCTCAGATTAAGGTGGCATATAGTTTCAAACTGAGTACTTTTAGAGTTTATTTATGTATTTCGATTTCAGTAATAATTAAAAGACCAATGCTCTAGGCACCAGAGACAGTGTAATTATATTAACAATGTAATTAAATCTCAGCAGCCTTAAATGATTAGTTCAACAGGAACGTAGCTAGTCATCTACCAAACTCCTTTCCACTCCTTCATCATTATGGCAAGCCTACCCTTATTCTCCAGAATTCCTAACAAATAGCTGAGAAATGGTCATCCAAATGCAAAAGTACATTTAAAACAAAGTTTGCTGGGGCCACTACTGCCGTCATTTGACTAAGAAATGACCTGTTCATGTTTCTTCCAGTCTACCAGTTTTTCTAGTAAATTAGATCCAGCATTAAGGTTCCTAATTCCATAGATCCAGGTTAGGTCTTACATCCTTTGAGGATCATGAAGCCTTGAACCACATCATCTCTAATATTCACCAGCTTTGGGACAACGACTGCACTCATTCGATTTTCTTTGCATTCTTTTCATTTCAGTTTCACACTGACCCTACGTTTCACTCGACTATTTGACTCTGGCGACAAAGTTGAAGCTTCTGCTTGGCACAGCATCATGCCTTGAACAAATCAAAACTATTCTAAACTGAGTTCATTTTGAGAGTACATATCAGATGGTCTAAGGGTAGAAACACTGCAGAGATGTTATAATTATGCCCAAATCAAACATTATAATATTCGGAAATTCAGATTTAAGATTAAAACAATGAAAGTCCTGCGGCACCTTAAAGACTAACAAATTTCTTCGGGTCTAAGCTTTTGTGGGATCCAACCCACCTTGTAAGATGTAGAGTTAAAATTAAACTTTAAAAAATCCTGAAGCGTTCTTAAGATATGGCAAAGCACCTTTACGGCACCTAAACAACCTTAACTTTGCTCTGTAGTGCCACCAGGAAATAAACATATCATTAGTAATATGAGATAATGTTTGAAGTTGTAAATTAAATTAAAATTATTTAAAAGAGACAGGTGGGTGAATACCCTCCTTCTCCTCCCACCAGTGTAACAGGTTTTATTGAATACAAAATCTGACAAGCTTGAGATTTGTTTGAGGGGTTTTTTTGTTTTTTTTTTTTTTTGGCTTTGAGAGTCACAAAGAAACAAAGTGATCAGTCCATCACTTATTAATCCGTTTGCTAAGCAATGATACTCAAGCCCTTATACTTGTAGGTGTGTAGGTGTCCAACTTGCACCGAAATTCCTTGGAGGATCTGGGATTTAGTAAATAGCAGAAGGTGATCAGTGGCAATCTATGAATTATTCTCAAAACATCTGATATTAGTATTTGGTATTCAAGCTTAGAAATAAGGCACTCGGGTCACATGGTTTTGTTTATGGCTAAAGAAGAGGAAAGTCTGAAGACACCTCTCCCAGTTTGTCCCAGGAAAAAGGGAGGACTTGGGAGAGAGAGTTGCAAGAAGAAAGGAAAGAAGCAACATGCCTAAGGAGCAAGAGAGTGCTCAGCACTGGTGGATCAACCACACATGTTTGCTGTTCAGTAAACTAGACCTGGTGTGAAGATTTGCCTACCAGAGGCCCTGCCTACAGATGAATAGGACTGAAATTATATTCTACTGTGTCCTCTGCAGGACATGCTTTATCCATCATGATGGGATTGAAATTCCTTTTTGGTGCGCATTCAGTGTAGGTGACTAGCATCTAATATTCATTATTATTTTACAAGGTTTTGATCAGCCGTGATTTTAACCACAATGTTTGGTTTGAAACATTCTATTTTTACTTCTCCAAATAAGCAGCTCTAAACTATACTTGAAGATTTCTTTCCTGACGCCTTTGCTTTACCACATCAGAACAAGAAGCTTGCATTTAAGTGGTCCACCTTCAAAAAAGTATGTGCCAAGACGAGCTGTTGAGATTCCAGCATGCCACTTCTGTCCTGGGGAGGAGACAGAAGCAAACTTATATTAGCTTTGTGATTTGAAAACACTTGAAGCTGAATTCTGATCTAAGATGTGAAAAAGTGTCTCACTGCAAAGCATATGTAAAACCTCTGTTGATTGCACTGTAAATGGGGAACTGTGGTAAGGCAGCTGGCTTACGGTGTTAACTTCTGCTCATAAAGCACCTAGCACAATGGGGTCCTGGTCCATAGCTACAGCAATATAAATAATAAATAATAATAACAGCAGCAGCTTTGGAAGAGATGGACAAGATCCTCAGATGCTATCATTGTCATAGATATATTGATTTTTTTTTTTTGCAACCACTCAGGACCTAGCCTCCTACGTTCAAGAATCAGTATGATTTTTCCATTCCTAATGGTGTTCGTGAGCTGACTTAATCCCTGTGCATGTGCACACAGACAGAAAGCTTGAGATTTTTTGGTTCAGCTATCCTCCTTGTGTTGTACATTAATATTACTTTAAGTGACTTTCAGAAAGGGTTGCAGAAAGGGTCGTAGCCAAGGGTTGTTTTCTGAGGGACTCAGTAGTCTCTTACTATTTCAGTGCTCACAAAAAGTGAGAGACCCACAGTCCTGATTCCCCTTGAGCTGGGCAGATGCAAGGTGAACTGAACTATCGCCAGTCCTCAGTCTTGCTCTGCACCATCCCAGTGACAGGACTCCTGCTTTGAGACTGTTTTGCTCATTTCAGAAGACTGAAGACTGTGAAGTATTGCATCACCCTGCCTCATTCTTCGGTGAGAGGTCCAAACATCCATTAAGTCAGGCGTGAGGCTGACCATTGCATTAATTTCCCTTGTCTGACCTGAATTCCTTCTTCTTTCATGCTGCAATTTTTATGGATATATTTATTTATTTCTCAGATTGAATGCTCCCTGGACTTTGAACATCTCCCGTTCTCGGTTGCTGGCTGAGTTGCAGCATTCCACCGGCAAGACAACTCCCTCCAGGAGTTCCCATCGCTTGGAACACAGCTTTCTCCCACTCCGCCTACTGCATGCAACTACTGAGCACACCGTGTACTGCACTCACACACACACTCATACCAGGGCAAACCTAAGTGGGCTGAGGCAGCCAGATCTGAATAACACACTGGGACTCAGTATAATAACAGCACTGAACCTGGAGAGGATACGGAAAGTTTCACTTTGCCCCAAAGGCTTTTTACCGGGGGAGCGGGGAGGGAAGGAAAACTGCAGCAGAATTCGAACCAATGAACTGCGGTGCTGAGATATTCATTTTGGACACCTCTGATTTTTTTTGTTGCCCAACCCAAAGCTAAACTCCATCTCATGGGAGGTGGGTGTACATCATTCAGTGAGATTTAATTGTTCAAGCAACTCTGGATTTGGCACCCTAGTGTTAATTTAGCCCATAAAATAAGGAAGCCTGAAGGACCAAGGGATTGGCTAACAAGGATGTGGGAGAACACTGGTGCAGGCTGGAACTTGTTAGCTCCATTAACCAGCTTCACAGCCAGCTGCCTGAAAAGGAGGAGAAAAGGGGGAAATATTCCCTTTTGCATTTCTTCAACTGGAGGCTATGCTACCTACTAGATGGAAAACTGGCCTGGGGTACGGGAAACCTGGGTTGTCCTCTGTGTTTCCTCATTTGCATACCCCCTTTTGCTAAATTGTGATGAGACAGGTGGGTTGTAGTATTTCTTAGTCCTTCCAAAAGCAGGATTTACCAGAAATATAAGGCTTTCTTGAAGAATTTCCAGCCAGTTTTCAATGATCCAAAAAATTTAGATAGCTCATTTAACTCTTTTGCTAAATATTCACATTTATGAGTGTTCATACTAACAGAACCTGAGCACCTGACTTTTTGGGTGGGGCTGTCACTTGCTCTTCCTGGCTGTGCAGGGCAGGCAGGTGATGTGAACTAGGCCTTCTTACATTTTTGCAGGGGCTACCTGAAGCACTAATCTGTGGGGACAGCAGGCACTTTCTCCACTGCATCTGTGGGGGAAATGCACAGGAAACAGAGCTTTGATTTTGCCCCATGTGTGCATTAGCCTGTATGTGAAGGGAAAGTAATTTGCTCCTGAGGTGCATCTGTTGCAGATTACTGACCCCAGGAGAAAGAAAGGAACCAGGGAAAAAAGGATGATCGACAAGTGCTGTTCCTTTCCTGATCAGCTTCTTCAGTAGTGGCATTATAGTCCCAAGTTAACCCTCAGTTGAGCAGCTTTCTAAGCCATCACTATTTCACCTGATCTACCTTAACTGGAATTCAAGTGCCATAATCATGATCTGAAGCTTTTAAAGTGAAGATGAATAAGTGACTGGGTGGATTAGAGATGTTGGCAACCATGACCAATTCATGGGGCAAGTCATCTATCAATGGGGTGCTTGGAAATATCATACCTGGCGAGTTATGAAGAAGATAGCTTTCTCAAAAACACACTGGTGAAGCAATTGGAGGATAACATCTAAATCTGCCTATCAAAACCATTATCAGGAAGAGATGACAAAAAATAGACTGTATGTTTGCTAAAAGATCAGTTCTTTGTGTAAACTTTTAGTTCACATTGTATAGCCAGTAGACACTTCTGTGTTATCTTGTTGAGATATCAATGATAGCATTACAACATTACAGAAGGCTTTATAGACTGGTGACAAGAAGCAGAGAGTTTCTCAACTGATATACAATTATTAGTGTATGAGGTGATGGCCAAAGAACAAAACGGGAAATAGAAAATACCTGAGGATTCGCGAAGGGGTGATGCAAAATTCAAATCTGGGACCAGACCAATGGGATTAGTCAGCTCAAATAGTAGATTAGTGGGAGTCTGGTGCATAAGCTCCCCTGAAAATCTTGCCCCATGTCTCCAGATGAGGGACCTTTCTGTTGTTCATATTATTCCCTATAGTTTCCCTCCCGGCCCCCTTTCCTCTAAAACAGTATGGGTTCTAATACATATAAAATTGTGAATATTTTAACCCATCTATCTTTTCTGTTTTTTCCCCAATCAACATTCCTTTCTTTAAAATCAATATTTGAAACTCAGAGAACACTTTTTTTTTCTGGTTATAAAGTTTTGAGCAGCTCTATATCTGGTTGGAAAATAGGTGGTAGTAGTGCAGTACAGGATAAGAATTGAGAAAACTACATCCAAATTCCTCTCACCCTCATTTTTTTTGTCAAAAGTCCATTGAAAAGTTTCATTCAAATTTCAAAGAAAAGAAAACCCTTCAATCAGTCCTAATGTTGAACTTTATTGGAAAGTCAATTATTATGTTAAAACAGAGATTCCCAGCCAGAGCTGGGCCTGAGCTGCAAAATTCAGCTCCACCCTGGAATGGGGTTTATATTAATCCTTTATAGAGAAAGAGGCCAGAAATAATATTTAGGTCCAACCCCAGCCCCTCACCCCACAACAAACAAACAAACAAACAAACAAACAAACAAACAAACAAACAAACAAACAAACAAACAAACAAACGCTCAGTGATATTCTGATATGGGGTTTGGATTTTGATCCAGCATTATTTGTACCTAATGTGACACAAGCTTGCTCTATACAGAGCTTTTTCTATGGCTGAGCAAAAAGCAAACAAAACAAAACCAAAATCCCTAAAAACAAACCACATGTGCACAGAGACACACACATGAAAGACACAAGAATCCTCAAACCCCAATTAGTCATGGATTCCTTTTTATGTTACCCTTAGAAATTATGTGTCTGTGGTTTTGGGATTTCCATTTGAGGTAGAGTAGACTAGTAACGATTGCTTTTGAGCATGTGCATGTGTGGGCCTGCTGATGACTCCACCATGTGGTGACACTGCTGTATTGCATCTAAGCATAATTTCCTTCCCCCTTCCCGCTTTCCACTTTCCTCCTCGTTTTTTGGTTTTTTTTTTTTGTAAAAGGTCTCTTAACTGTTCACTGCCAACAGGTTACCCTTGCATTCATCTCCCATATCTGACAAGAAAGTTGCTCAGAAGACCCTTCTACCAGCTGAATGCCACGTCTGATACATTCCTTCTGATTGTCAGTGGCTCAGTGGCAAAATTAAGTTTGCAGAACAATAGGAGAAAGGAAGACAGTGATGTAATACACACGAGACAAACATGTCCTGTCATACTTGATGCTCACAGAGCTGTAGGAATCAGGAAAGAATGAACCCCAGGAGATTTAAAGGCATGTGTGAGGTGAGAAAGCCAAAGGCATGATCTGGGAGAAGGACATGTGCCTCTCTTTGTCTCCTCTGTCCTAGACTAGTAAGATCCCTCCTTGGGCAAGGAAGGCTGACTACATCTTCCTTTAGAATCCAGAATTGCTGTTCATCACACAGCCATGAAAGCTGCAGTTTAGCTCATGGTTATTTCTGAAGTCCAGCTCTGTACCCATGTTCGGCTAGTTGCAGAGTGCCAATCATCCACACGCTTTAGTTCAGACTCATCTTCATTTTACACATGGAATATTGTACTTAGTCCTCATTTACCTATTAGCTATCATGTTTGTGGCATTTTCACTTTGGATCAGTGTAGTGGAGAATTTTACACACCAAGTATTCCCATTTACAGAGCAAGGGGCTACTGTGTATGAAAAAGGACGCCTACAAAAATGTGGCAGTGGCTTGGTATTAGGGTGCTGAGATCACTGTCTGTCATGCCAATTAACATTGTTTTCTTGTACTCCCATTTGGCTGGGGAGTTTTCTTGTACTCCCCTTTGGTTCTCCTGTCTTATTCTTAGATTATAAGATTTTGGGGGCAGAGGCCATCTTTTTGTTCAATGTTTGGGCAGCACCCAGCACAATGAGTAGATTTATAGATTCTCAAGCCAGAAATGACTTTTGCAATCATCTTATCTGCCCTCCTGTACAATAAAGGCCACAGAACTTCTCTAGAATAACTTCTATTTGAACTAGGGCACATCTTTCATTATAAAAAAAGTCTAGCTTTTAAAAATTACTAGTGATGGAGACTCTCCCAGAGCCCTTGGTAAGATGTTCCAGTGGCTAATTATCCTCACCACTAAAAATTTGCCATCTTATTTTCAGCCTGAAAACTGTGTGTCCTGTTCCATTACTAAGGTTTGTAGACACTTCTGCAGTACAAATAAAAGCATCAAAATCTGGCCCTTTTCAAGCTGCTGTGACATGGTGCCAAGCCACCAAATTGCCTTAGAGACAATGGCACACTGTGGACTTTCCTAGATGTAAGACGTCAGTGGGAATGTCCCTTTCCAGACACTCAATGTTTCGGGAAAGTTTATCTTAATGTTTCCAACCTATTATCTCTGTAGTCATTTTGGTTAAAAAAAATCTATAGTAGTCAAATTGTGTTTAAATAGATGCTACACAATTACATTTACATGTAGAAGTGACTCAGGTGCCCTGCTTGTGAAACAAGAGGAAAATAAATTAATTAATTAAAGAACTATGCATATTGTATTTTTACCTGTTAAACTTTTACTTCAACAGTAACTCAGTAACGAAAACAAATTCAGTTCCAGGCAAATGATTATCTGTCTGGGAAATTCCTTATCTTTCAATAACAATAATGCTCTTTATTTGCATCAGGCCATCTTGGTTATCGTAACTTTCCAAAAAAGTATTTTGCAAGGGCCAGATTCCACCCACTCTGTGTAGGTGGTGTACTGTTAGGAATGGGGTAGCTACTATGGTACACATAATGATCAGGAGAAGTTGCAGTCTCCATCCTCAGAAGACCAAGAGGTTGCCTTCTCTCTGCTCGGCTTTTGGTGCACAGATGTCAAAAAGGTTGAGGAGGAGCTGGAGCCCATTAGGAGGCCAGAGGAAGTAGAGAGTACGTAGAGCAGCCCAGAAGATGCTTTAACTTATACAGGAGAATAGGCAAGTCCAGGATACAAGGAGAACAATGACCTGTACACATCTCTCTTGCCTTGAACCCCACATCACATGACTGACACCACCACATGGGGGCTGTTCTGCACATGCATTAGTCCAGCTATGTGTGTATCAGACTTGGCTTTTGCAGCGGTAGCCTGTTTTGGTTTTTTGTTTTTTTTTTTTATTTTCACAGAGTGGATCACAGAGCTACTTGATAGATAGTTGTTTTAAAGAACAGATCCCTGCACAACAACATGCTTTGTATCAGAGCCACACACCTGCCTGTTGCATGTTACATTTTCACAATCACCTTTTGCACTGGGTAGGAAATGGCTTTGGCTGGAGTAGGCTAGTCAGACGCAGGTATGACTTCACCCAGAGCCTCACTACGTTGCTCTGGAAGCTCTTGTTTACTCAGAAACAGGTCATGGCCTTGCTTTCAAGGGGGAGCGGAGTCAAAAGGAAATACAACCTTTGGTATTATTCAGTAGCATGGTTGCAATGCAGCTTTTGAAAGGACGGGACTGTTGAAAAGAGCAGCAGGAGGGATGGTGGAGGGATCACTGTGTCCATAGTACTTGGCAGATGAACCAGAAGAACCTGCAGAGCCTGTGAGAGGCACTGAGAAATAATAGGAGTGGCCAAGGCTAACACATTGCCCTTTTTCATTGTATCTGACATTGACCTTTATTAGTTAGCTGTGTAGGGTTGTAGAATGTCTTGTGGTTTATATTTTATTCTGTATTATAATAAGTGTAAACTGGGGATTTTACTTTATGTGAATTGGTGATTTGATTGTATGTGAACTTGGGATTTTCTGTGTGTAATGAATTGGGTTGAACGTGTATCATTCATTGGATAGGTCAGCTGTCATTCAGCAGTCACCATCAGTTCTTACTGTTTACCAAGAAAGACCTTTGGAAAACCTCTACATGTAACCAAAGTAACCATTATATCAACATTGTAACCAAAAGACCTGCAGGACTCCAATGGTAACTTTATATTGTAATCAAAACCTCATTTTGCATCTTGTACTTTATAATTATTATGTTTGATGAAACTCCATTTTAACTTTGTAACTCCATTTTGAATCTTGTACTATGTATGTTCAATGATGTTTGATGAAGCTTCATTTAGATTTAGGTGTGCGTAATTCATCTGGCTGTGTGAAAAGATGCGTGAATGTATGTGTGATGGGATTAGTACCTACAGCAGGCTGCCCTGATGCAAACAGCCAACACCACTTTAATGGCTGAAGAATAAAAGAACAATGGAGACAAATCCCTGGAAAAGTGAGAAGAGTCCACCCAAGAAAGAAAGGAACAAAAGTCCAGTTAAAGTGCAATTAAGGACATGATGAAAGTCATGTCTGCAACTGGCTGATGTTCTGGAGCAGCATGACACAGCAAGATCTATGGACTGAAAGGTATAAAAAGTTGGGTGAGACTGTCTAGTTTTGGGTTTTTCTTTCTGGATCTGCAACCATCCTTCAGGAGCATTGGTGCACGCCGCAAGACCCAGCTCCCATCCTTCTGTTCAGGCTGCCTGGCCAGCAGATTAGCACAAGCAACTGAGGCTGGTAACTGTATCCCAGCTGCAGGATCCTGTGGGTGTGTAAGTGAATAAAAATTAGATTTAGAAGCAATATTTAAGAATAAGAATTAAACTGCCTTTTGTGTTTAAAAAATTTCTTTTTAATATTTACAATAAACATGGCATATTGCCTTATCCCCTAAGATCCAGATAGTCTTTATTTTCAAAGTATAACAGCTGTTGGTACAGGGTGGCCAAACTGTGGAGGAAAAGCACATGCACAAAGACAAAGCAAGGAAAAGGAGCATAGAAGAATCCAAATGGCAAGGTTGTGTGGGAGCTTGTGGGCCAATGATATTTTTTATTTGGGGACTACCCTGTTGGCCAGTACTAGTATCTGAGCACCTCAAAGTCTCCAGTATTCTTCTCACACTCCTGTGAGATGGGGAAATATCGTTATCCTTGTGTGTGGAGGCGGAAATGAGGCCTCAGCCCTCACAGGGTGTTGGGCACATAAAGACCTACGTGGATCAGAGCTAGAGAGACTAAATCCTGAGTCCCACAGAAATAGAGCTGGTTGAAAATGTCCCATCAAAACTTTCTTTGAAATCAACATTTCAAGTCACCTACATTTTTTCCCAAGAAAAGACTGCTTTCTGTGGCTTGTTTTTGTCTGATTTTTTATTTTGTGGTGGGTTTAGAGTTTTTATCAATAGATGGAAGGCCCCACAGTGTAATATTTTCTTTGTCCGCTGGAGTTTTGGAATGTTGGAATTTCTGCTCAAAAAAGCCGAATTTCCTATGGCAAACAAAGCCTTTTCCAACCAGCTCCACTGGGAGAGTTGGTGGAAAAGCAGAGAATCCAACAGAGGTCTCCTGATTTGCCTGCAAAGGCCTTGACTACAAATGCTCATTCATGCCGAAGACATGCATGCACCTGCGAGTTTTGGGTCACCCATCCTCAGGGATGGTAACTGCTGTGGTGCTAGTGGTGCAGTCAAGCCATGGCTCGCAAGGTTATAAAAGTCTAACCAGAATACAGTTTTAATTTACAACCTGGGAGTCAAGAGAGAAAAGAGGGGGTATGCCAACCTGTCTCTGAGACACAAGGGGTTGCCTGCCGGCTGGTACAATGGAGTCTGTATACCTGCTGTCCGGAGAGGTACCAGATCGTGGATTCAAATTCTCTCTAGCTGTCTGGTGATCCGAGTGCAGGGCTATTCTTTCTGATGCTGCACGGGCTTCTGAGCCCTGGAGAGTGCTTCGATTTAGCTGCAAGACGTTTGCCTCTTCATGATACCATAAGCCTGGCAGAAAGTGAGATGCAGTGTACCATAATACAGGTCCGGCTAAGTGAAAGCAGGGGTGGCTGTCCACTGCTACCTCCTGGAACAGCGCAGTTGGGACAAGGGGACTTTTTGGCTGGAATGACCTCAGGTTCTTGGCATGAGCACCTGGTATGCACACATGGAGAAAGTGTTGTGAGGTTGCAGCTCTGAGGGATATTGTGAGTTGGGGGTGGGCTGAAGCAGGGGTCCAGAGATGTCCGTCCCTGAGAGACAGGGTGCACTGTGAAACCACTGACCATTTTGCATGGGAGAGGGTGAATTGGGAAGGATTGAGGGAGTGGAAGTTGATGTAGGTATGAGCTGGGAGAGTGAAGGAGGATGAAGGAAGGATGATGAGGGAGGATGAAGGACAACTGAGTGGAGCTTGGGCGGTGGATCGGAGCTGTGAAGGTAGAGAAAAGGAGTTTGAGCGGTGCTGGGGTGGTCTGGATCAGCACTGGATTGGGAGAGTGTAGGTGGAGTTGTAGAGGAACTGGAGGGGACCAAAGAGTGGATCTGTTGGGGGGGCTTGTGGGGCCTAAAATAGGACTGGGGGTGTATCGGGGAAGTGGAAAGCAGCAGTGGAGTTAAAAGGACCTGCAGGCTTGGGCATGTGGGAGCTGAGGACTGGACTGAAGGCTGGTGAGGGCAGAAGGAGAGCTGGGAAGACTGGATCAAAATTTGAGGAGAATGAGGAGACAATGTAGGTGACTAGTAGGACAGGATGGCTGGACTGGAGCTATGAAGGAGCTAGGCAGGAGCTGTGTCGATAGATCAGGGTCATAGGAGGGGCTGGAGAGGAGGCAGGCAGAAGCAAGGGTTGTGGGAGAATGGGAGGGGGGCAGGTTTTGGAATTGGGAAGGTCCACCTCCCCAGCCTATTTTGCACTCGGTCCTTGTTGCATCCTTGCCTGTCATAGGCAACACATGATGCAATAGGCACAGGTGTATTGCAGCCCCTGTGGAATGACAACAGCCTTTTGTAGCCATATAGCTTCCTCCCTCTGAAGTTCTCAAGGCCATGTGCAAGCATTAATTAATCCTCACAACACCTATGTGTGGTAGGCAAAGCAATGTCACTGGCCAAGTAATTTCAGAAGCAATGTCTTTAATATCATTTTCCCATGTCCACACTGCATCACAGATGAAATGATATGTTATTTCTGCAGCCTGCCTGGTGCTGTTCAACTCTGTCCCATGCCTTATGATGCTCTAGGAACATATGGTTAGTATTTCTTATTAGTTCGATGATGGGACCTAGGAAAGTCAGGGGGTTCCACTGGACACACACATAGGAAGGGTTTACAGTCCAAAGAGGCATAGTATGCAGAACAAAGAAAGTTATTTATCTATAGAATTATGGATAGTTAGGAGGTCATTTTTTCCTTTAAAAGGACTTAATTAAAAAATAAAAGTCAGTCAGTCAAAAATTATCATTGAAAAATTTAATTTTGACAAGTTTTTCACTAAATAAATACACAGATCAAAAACAGACTTTTTAAAAAATTACTTCTGATACTCTCCCCAATATTTTTCCTATGCATATTTTTTATGGTTTTGGAAAGTGATTTTCAGTAAAAAAAAGGAAAAAAAATGTAGGGCTTTGGAAAGCATTTTTTGGTTGACTTATAGATAGATAGATAGATATTTCACCACTTGAGCAACATAAGTCACAATGACACATGCACTATTGTGCATAGGTCTATGTTGGCAGGACAACGTCTCTTATCGACATAAATTCTGCTGCTCACAGAGGTGGCTTTTTTATGCTAAGGGAGCAACTCTTGCTGCTCTTTACATATGTGATCTAAGCTGTGGCTTAGTTTTCACAGCTGCCTTCCCATTCGGGCTGTAGTTTCTACAAGGACCAGTGACCAGTTAGTCTCTTTGCATGCACTAAAGTCTTGTTATGATACCCAGGGAGCTGTTGCTAAGCACTGCTATTTCTGAGGCTTTCAACAGCCATAAATTATCATTGATCACCCCAGTGAATGCACCTTTTGGGCCATGACTAACCCTCTGCATGGAAGCCTCCACACCTGGGTAGATGAAACTGCTCTGATGGGAAATTAGTTTTAGTTCATTGGTTTTGGAACCTTTTCCATTCTGTGCGTCTTTATACTGGAACTTTTCATCACTTTTATGAAAAAAAAAATTTGTTCACAGAAAACTTTGCATCAGGATTTGATCGTATAATTTCTCACAACTGGATTAGGACAGTGACAACAGCGATGCAGGCACTGAACTGATCCATGGTGGTGAAGTGATAGCTAAGTTTTCAAAGGAAGCTTTCAGTTTACAGGTTAATCTAGATCCCCATCCTCACCCGCAGTCATAGAATTATGGAATCACAAGGTTGGAAAGGACCTCATAAGGTCGTCTAGTCCAACCCCTTGCTAAAACATGACCCCTCCCACTAAATCATCTCAGCCAAGGTTTTGTCTAACTGGGCCTTAAATGTTTCCAAAATGATTTTGACTAATAACAAAGAATGGGATGGTAGGAAAAAAATAGCAGAAATTAGGTTTCTCTTCAGGGTGGCTGTGCTGACTCTGCAAGATAGGGTGAGGGATTCAGCTCTTCCGGACTGCTTCAGAGTAGAGCTGTTAATCTTCTGGATCAAGAGGCGTCTGCTGAGGTGGTTTGGACACCTGAAAGGATGCCTCTGGTAGTCTTTCTTTGAAACTATACCCATCATGTCCCATGGGGTGGAGGCCCTGAGGCCAACCCAGAATACACTGTAGGGATTAAATCTCCAGGCTGGCCTGAAAATGCCAAGGAATCCCCCAAGAAGAGCTGGAACCTTTTGCAGAGGAAAAAAAGGTCTGGAGCTCCTTATTCTCCATGCAACCCTCACAGATTCATCAGCACCAAAACTTTTTGCTTAAGAAATTCCTTCAGTTTCATTAAAAATACCGCCCCCCCCACTAAAACTTGAAATGAAAATGAACATTTAATTTTGGATCAAACAGAATGTTTACTTGATTGGGATTTTTTTTTTTTGACTTTTTGATTCACTGAAAATTTTGAACATTTGTGGTTTTGAGTTGACCCTACATGAATTCTTTCCTCCTGATTGTTCAGAAGTGCCAATGTACTGAAAAATCCCATAATCACCAGCTTTAGTCCAGAGTTGTAGCCCTATGCTTTAATGCTTTGGAGCCACACTTTGGAATTATACTTGTTCATGTCTTCAACTACTCATTCTGATTTCCCACATTCCTTTCTTTTCCTGTGTGGGAGTTTGTTTACTGGGAACATACAGTGATTGCAAAGAACCAGGCAAAGTAATCTTTTAATTTAAATGACCAGACGTGTAAGTAACATGCTTTTAAATAGACCTGTGGACCAAATTTTTTTTGCCCTCGTATATCAGAGTGTGATTCCCAATGACTTCACTCAGAGTTATGCGTGTATATCCAAAGGCAGAATTTGTTCCTATCGACTGATCTACCTAATTATTCTTTTTATCTATTATTTGTGTGCTTAACTCTATTAATTAGTTTGTAAAATACTTTCATGATGTAAAGCCCTATATAAATACTAAGTATTTTAATTATCTGCCTGCTGTATCCTTTTATCTGTCTGTTTACTGTCTATTTATAAGAATAATAAATATAACACATAGCTCTTATAAGGTGTTTTTAATCTTCAAAGTACTTTATAAATGTTAATTAATAATTAAATATAGCCATCTTGCAAACAACTCCTTCAACAAATCAGCAGTTGTTTCTGTGAAAGAATATGCTTTGCAATATAATACTTTTCTAGAACATGGTAATAAATATGTAGGACTAGCTGTAACCCATCAAAATGATGGAGGAAAATCAAAAGGGAATTTATGAAATATTTATTTTAGTTGATTGATAGTTCTTTAATTACAACATTTTTTTGCAAAAGTTCTATGGTCAGCTAAAACTTTTCCTCGGGAGTTTGTATCCTTCACATAAACATTCAGATTTTCATGGTTTCTTCCCCAACTGAGTGCCAGATACAATTGACCATGTACAAAAACAGGCTCAGGGAGATAAACATGGCTTGTTTCTTTGTTACCAAGGCAGCATACGTAGCATTGTGACATGTTACATTTCACATCATGAATGCACACTCCAAATTAGGAGGTTTAATGACACAGATTCATAGATTCCAAGGCCAGAAGGGACCTTTTTAATCTTCAAATCTGACTTCTGGTATAACAAAAGCCATAAAACTTTCCTAAAATTATTCCTCAACAGATCTCTGAGAAGGAACAAACAATTTTGAGTTAAAAACGGTCAGCAAGGGAGAATTCAGTGCAATTCTTGATGAATTGTTCCAGTGGTTAATTTCTCTTGCCATTAAAAATTTATACCTTGCTTCCAGTCAAGTCTGGTAAGTAGTGAATGCATACTTATGGTGATTTAAATGGGTATTTTAGGATATGGCTGTTCACCACTTTGCAAATTTAGATTTAATATGGATTTAGGTGCATACCTTTGGGTACCTAATTTAAAACAACCCAAAACAAACAAACAAAAGCCTTTATCTATCTGCTTAGTATTGACAGTTATTTATATTGTGGTAGCACTTCCAGGCCTGAACTGAGATGAGGGGCCTCACTGCAGAAGCCACTATCCCAGCAACCTCTGCCCTACAGACCTTATGGTCTAACCAGGCAAGGCAGAGTCATGCAGTAGATCAAAGCAGAGCTGAACTAGTCTCCAGGCCCATTGACTCCCATAAGAATATGTTGCCACTCAGCTGGCTCCACATTAAGACAATCTGCTCAGACTTAAAAATTCAAATATCTGTTATTACTCTTAACACCTTGGATGGTTAAGAATCACAGATGTTCAAAATAGGCTTTGTCACTTTTCAGACTGTTTGTTTGTTTGTTACTTGGTTTCACTTTTCAAATAGATTAGACAGTTTCACTCTGATTTCTAGCCAGTTTCTGTTTCTGTTTCTCATGTATTAATAGAACGCTGCAGTGTTTGGATTGCAAACAGTGCTTTAAGAGCCTGCCCTTACATTTATTGAGCAGAGAAATGGGAACTTAGCTATAGAACTGGGCCCCAGTTCCAAAACTGGACCATTTCCATGCTTAAAGAAGGCAGAATTTGTTTCTAAATTCAAAGAAAAGCCTGTTTGCACTGAGGTTTTTCTAATTGAATTTTTCTATAGATTCTATTGTATCTATGTACATAGGCAGAATTTAATTAGTGATTCAGAGCTAACATTTGAGCATGCTGAGAGAGTTGGTCGATGTGACTGCAAAGCCACTGCCCGAAAACTCATGGTGATTGGGGGAAGTCCCAGATGACTGGCAAAAAGCAAATATAGTACCTATCTTCAAGAAAGGGAAAAAGGAGGATCCAGGAAACTACAGACCAATCAGCCTCACCTCAATCCTTGGAAAAATCATGAAGCAGGTCCTCAAAGAATCCATTCGGAAACACTTGGAGGACAACGAGGTGATCAGGAACAGCTACCATGGAGTCACCAAGGGGAAATCATGTCTGACCAACCTGACTGCTTTCTATGATGAGATGATTGGCTTTGTGGATGTAGAAATAGCCGTCAACATGATATACCTTGACTTAAGCAAAGCTTTGGTATGGTTTCCCACAGTATTCTTGTCAGCATGTTAAAGAAGATTGCTTTGGATGAGTGGACATAAGGTGGATAGAAAGCTGGCTAGGTCATTGGGCTCAGAGGGTAGTGATCAATGGCTCCATGTCTAGCTGACAACCAGTAACTAGCAGAGTGCCCCCTAAAGTCCTTCTGACTTTAGACTATATGGTCAGTAAGTTTGTGGATGACACCAAGCTGGGGGGAATGGTAGCTACACTGGAGGGTAGGGATAGGATTTGGGGAGACCTAGACAAATTGGAGCATTGGGCCAAACAAAATCTCATGAGATTCAACCAGGATAAGAGAAAAGTCCTGCACCTAGTACAGAAAACTACTGCAGGCTGGGGACTGACTGGCTAAGTAGCAGTTCTGTAGAAAAGGACCTTAGAGTTATGGTTGATGGGAGGCTGAATATGAGTCAAGAGTGTGCCTTTGTTGCCAAAAACGCCAATGGCATATTGGACTGCATCAGCAGGAGTACTGCCAGCAGATTGAGGGATGTGATTATTCCCCTCTACTTGCCACTGGTGAGGCCGCATCTGGAATACTATGACCAGTTTTGGGCTCTCCACTATCAAAAGCATGGGGGCAAATTAGGAGTCCAGAGGAGGGCAACAAAAGTGATTAAGAGGCTGGGGCAGATGACTTAGAAGAAGAGACTGAAGGAACTAGGCTTATTTATTCTGCAGAAGAAAAGACTGAGGGGGATTTGATGGCAACCTTGAACTACGAGAAGGGATGCTCCAAAGAGGAGGTAGCTAGGCTATTCTCAGTGTTGACAGAGGACAGAACAAGGAGTAATGGATTGAAGATGCAGCTGGGGAGGTCTAGGTTGAATATGAAGAAAACCTTTCTCACTAGGAGGGTAGTAAAGCACTAATGGGTCACCTACAGGGGTGGTGTAATCTCCATCTTTGGAAACTTGTAAGACCCAGTCAGACAAAACCCTGGCTGGGATGATTTAGTGGGAGTGGTCCTGCTTTTAGCAGTGGGTTGGACTAGATGACCTCATGAGGTCCCTTCTAGCCCTAATATTCTATGAATCCTTACACATATTAAGCAATCTGTGAGGACCACTAGTGGTTCAAATGAAGATTCTTCGTAGTGTCCAAAATAGGACCTTTAGCAGTGCAGTTCTGCCTAGTACCATGATGAGGCTTTCATGTGGTACCCATTTAGTGGGAGATCCCCTACTGTTCAATTTCCATTACCACTTCTTCTGGTACCTCAGTTTTCATAAAAATCATTATTTTGAATCTTCCTTATGCTTTAAAAATTAAAATCAGATCTAAATTCTCTCACTGCCTGAGACTTTTCATACCAGCTACCATCTCAAAGCAAATTTATTTTAAATCGTTTTCAGAGAACACCACAATACAGCTTTATTTTGTGTAATAACCTTCAGAAACTGCTACCCAGACCAGGAATCAAATTCAAAAACAAATCACAGGAGAGGTAGAGAAACAGGCTCAGAGATGAGTAGGAATGTGGATGAGATCCAGACGACCTGTCATAGTCTTCCTTAATGACGGCATGACACTTTCTCTGTGGTGGTATTCCCCATTTCTAAAGGAGGATGACACACCCCCTACCACAAGGGATTGTTCTGAAGATAAAATCTATTGCTGATTGTGGTGTGGTCAGATGCTGTGGAAATGAGTGCTATGTAACCTCCTAGGTAAATAATGGCAAAGATGATTTTATAAAGAGAGAGACACAGGTAGCTTCTTCCAGGCAGATGGCAGGGTTCTTCTAATAATAACTGTAGCCCAACTGCATGAAGTGTGGGCTAGAGATGCAAAGAGAATGAAATGAGGATATAGATAGAGACAAGATTTGAAATTAGCCTTAGATTTGAAATTAGATGCATGTTTCTATCCATCAGAGGAGTGAAGTTCTGGAATAGTCTTCCAAAGGGAGCTGTGGGGGCAAAAAATCTGACTGGTTTCAAAACTGAGCTTGATAGATTTATGGAAGGGATGATGTGATGGGATGACCTAGTTTGGAAATTGACTGACCTTTGGCTCCTGGTGATAGATATGCCGATGGGATAATTGATGGGGTAGGTCCTGAGTTATTACAGAGAATTCTTTCTTGGCTTTGCGGCTGATGAGTCCTGCCCACATACTCAGGGTTTAACTGATCATCACGTGTTGGGTTGGAAAGGAATTTTCCCCTGGCAAAAGCTGTCCACCCCCCGGCCTTTCTTCTAGCATGGGACATGACTCAGTTGCCAGTAGATTCTCTGTACCTTGAAGTCTTTAAATCATGATTTGAGGACTCAATTATGGGTTGGGTGACTATTACAGGAGTAGGTGGGTGAAGTTCTGCAGCCTGCATTGAGCAGGAGGTCAGATTAGATGAAGATACTGGTTCCTTCTGACTTTAGAGTCTATGAAAAAAAGGTTAAGAGGTTAGAAGAGAAAAAAACCAAGTCAGCAATTTTCTGGCCTTTGCTTTAAAACGTTGAATACTCAAAACCACCCTTGGAGTTGCAAAAGCAATGACAGAAGGAAAAAGAGACCATTTATATAATCCAGCGACACTGGAAACTGCAGGCATCTGAATATGGGTAAGTGAAACTGGCAAGTCGAGGTGACTTCAGAGCCAGTTTACAGAAACAGGTAAAAGATCATCAGGAATTTGATTCAAAACTTCTTAGGTAATAGCTCCCCTGCCTGTACAATGCAGCGAATGGTTAATATGATGTCCTTACAGAGGTAAAGCCTCATCTCTGGGGAGAAAGAGGGTTAAAAAAAATAAAACAACCAACAGAAGAAAACTCAAACCTCACAGTTCATTTGAATTCAAAAGGAAAATATTAGGAAGGGATGTTTAAACTTTTTGCTCAGTGATGTAGAGGAAGACCGAACATGTTTCTAATTGTCATGCTTGTGAGAACTTGTTCCTTCAAAGCTAACCCGCCTCACCCCCACCCCCCATATCACCTCACATGAGAGGCGCTTGCCAAGACTTTGTCAGAGTGGTCACAGTTAAAACACGAAGCTTTACAGGTATTTTTGGAAAAGACGTCAATCTGTCAGAGGTGTCATCAGAACTGGATATATCTGCCCATCTGTTACCACTTCCTAATTACAGATTCAACTACTAATTGTCATAAATCTTAGCACAAAACATGCAACAAAATGCACTTGAAAAAAGAAACGGACCAAACAGATTTGACAGCTAAGTCACAAGGCAGAAATGAGCAGCCCTCGTGCCACGATGAACCCTTTTACGATTTAATATTCTTGTAGATACACTTACTGCTGTAAGTATCAGTTTGCTTGGGGCTACATTGCTGACATTCCATAACAGGAATGGTGAGTGAACATGGCAAGAAATAAACCGACTCGCAGAAAGATTTACCTTAATAAATCCAGACATTTGTTTAAGTGCAGCCCTGGAGATGTGTTTCTACGCAAAGCTTCACAAAACTAGGGCGCTTCCTTTCTCATGGGTCAGGCTGGCACAAACTTTTGCTTCTATCATCCCTGTCAAGAAACTGTCTCCGGTCACAACTATGAGAGACCAAAATTTGTGCACAACTTTGATGTGAAACCAGTTTACTCCCTGAAACTGTACCTCCAAAGCAAACACTTTGTGGCTTGGATTAACTTTGCATGATTTCCCCATCTAAAATTAATCCCTAACCTGGGGGTCTACAGGCCGTGACTCCAGAGCTGCATGCACCTGTTCGGCTGCTCCCTTGCAGCTCTGGCTGCCAAGCCCCATCCTGCCACCAGGGGACCTTGCAGGCGTCCCATGACTGGCTCCAGGCTCCCCACCGCCACTGGGGGACGCTGTTCTTGGCTCTAGGCTTCCCCACTCCCCCCCAGCCATGAGATCCTGCCATAGGTGCCCCAGCCCAGCTCCCCCATCCACCAACAGGAGGCTACACATATTGCAGCTCTCAAAACACTCGGCTGTTGAAGGAATTTTTAAAAATGGCTCTTATCTTTTGAGTTGCCAGCCTCTGCCCTAACTTAAGTGAGTTTTGTGCGGTTTTTGAATCTCAGCTCCAATATGTTAAATTAATCTAGCAGTGCCTTAAAGTGTGGTTATACTTCAAAAACCGAGTATAAAGATGGTCCTTTTGGTGGTACCCCACATAACTCAGTGTTATGTATTCTAAAGGCAACTTTTTTCAGCGGTTTAGTGTGTAAAGTAAAATGATACTGGAAAAGGAGAGGTTTTTTCCTTCCCCCCTTTGTTTGGGTTTTTTTTTTCCATTGACGAAAGGGGATGTAGTTCAGTATCTAAACAACAAGGAATCGTGTGGCACTTTAAGACTAACAGATTTATTTTTTGCATGAGCTTTTGTGGGAGAAGATCCCACTTCCTCATGCTTTGAAGGAGGAGGAAGTGGGATCTTCTCCCATGAAAGTTCATGCAAAAAATAAATCTTAGTCTTAAAGTGCCACACAACTCCTTGTTTTTTTTACTGTTCAGTATCTACCAATACAGGTCAAACACCTGACAGCAAAAACACATTGTTTGTAATAATTCTTTGCTGAATGATGATGAAAAAGAAAGCACCACAGCTAGGAATAATGGCAAAGAGTGTCAGAACTTTAACTGAAGTCACATTATTAATGTTGATGCTTGGAAAGGTACTGATTTCCTCATTCTCTGACTGAAATCGAGAGGCAACGGATCTGTGAAAGACCACAGGATACACAGCAGGGAGATTTTCTGCACTAGACTCCATTTTTGCAGGAACTTATTTTACACCAGCAATAAATTGTGGGTAGAAATATTTAGATTTGTGTTCCCATAAATAAAATGGGGGCAATCTATTTTTCTAGGTGCATTTAAAATGCCATTATAGAACAGCCAGCTCCCTTCATCATTAACCAACATGAGCCACCAAATACATGTTACCAGTCCCCCAGCAGGACCTTCCCATCTTGTCCAAGCAAAGACCTTGTAGAGTTCCCTAAGTGCTAATTCAGCAGCTCTGTTTGTACCAAGGAGCTAATATGACTGCTTTGCAAAATGACCCTCCTCTCTTACCCAAAGTATCTTTCTACTTATCTCTTCTGTCAGATACTTAGCTGTCAGATTACTAATTTTTGTGCCCCCAGTTAGCTACAGATGCAAAATTCAACCCACAACAATAGAAATTTGTTGTAGGATAATCAGCAAACCTTCCTTGTTTCTTCCCTCCCTACAACCAAAGACCCTCAATTCTGTTACTACTAGTGCAAGCTTATTTATAAGCTGAACTCCTACCAGCTGCACATACACAGCTTGGACTTATAACCACCAGAACAAGACAGGCCAATCTACCACTTTCCTGCCCCTCCTACATTTGTTCTTTCAGCCCTTTATGTAGTCCCAGGCTAAATGGGATGGCAGCTGTCTTTAATTGTCCAATGAGGTACCGGTTTTTCTCCACCCAGCTCCAATTTACCTTGCCAAATAGGAGCTTGTTTGTCTATTTGGACACCAGGAGGTGGGTGGGGTCAGAAGTGGACCAGTCAGTTGGATTTAGATCCTGGTGCAAAGCTTTCCTGGACAGTGTGTATGAATGAGCATAATGGAGATGTCTATGTTATGATCAGGATGCGTGACAGCTGGTCACAGGGACATACCTGAGCTAGCCTACTAAAAAATGGCCTGAAGCTGTGGCAATATGAGCTAGCCACTCAAGTATGTATCTAGGGACCCAGGGAGGCTTGTACAGGGGTGAATCACCACTGTGATTGCTCTGCTATTTTGAACAAGCTAGCTAAGTTACAACAACACATGCTCAAATTTCACTTTTCAGTTGCCCTGTAGCCATCCCCAATGTCTCATTTCACCCCAGCACTATAATTTTAGGGTAAAAATTTGGGGTGCATGTGAAGAGTATTCCAGAGCTGCGGATTCCTTCTAACCTGTTGTGACAGGTAGCTACCAAGTTCAGCAGATCAGCTGCAACTCACACAGGAGCATTCCCATTTGCAAAACAGGTCAGCCCTGAGCCCACATCCACCTGCTCCAGTATGATGCTGACAGAAATGCTGCTCTAGGTGAGACAAGCCAAGCATGGAGTCTATTAGGAGGCAAGTCTGCATTCAGGCTATAGCAATTCTGTGTCTGAGCTGTTGCAGGACCCAGCTGAGTCATTGCAAAAGGGGACTCTGTGCATGGAGAAAGCTATCTGTTTGTAAACCACAGGCCATTGGGGTCACACCTGGTCCCCCCAAAAGTCATGCCTGAGAGGGGCACTGCAAACCATTTCCTCAGCATTGGTTAAAAAAAGATATCGGCTCATAGAATTTAGCAAGAAGGGCCTCAGCATGATGGAACAGGTGCGTTTGGTCAAGAGGTTGCCTTGCTCTGCTTGCAGCTGTCAAATGGCCTTCTTTAACACAACTAGCGGGCCTCCACTTTAAGACCCTATGGACTGAGTCATGCACAGAAGTCCAAACTGGTTAAAGAAAGAATGTAAGAATATCCTTCACTTCAGGGACGCTTGCATAAGCTTGAACTTAAGTTCTTGCATCCTTTCCAGACTAGAAAGCTTTCCTGACTCAGGGCCTTGGAATAGGATGATCCCCACTCTGTCCCTGATGTCCACTCTGAAAAGCCAACCATACAGCCTGCTGATAATGTGACCACTAGGACATGGGTGGTCTGACCTAGTGGTCAGAGCAGGCGTCAGGCACCAGAAAATCAGGATCTGTGATAGGTCAAAGGGCAAACTTAGGGTCAGTGGTAGGTTGCCAGGAGATCAGAGACAAGCAGTAGAAGCAGGCATTGCAAGGGAAGCAATTGTAAACAGAGAAACTGCAACTGCTCAGACAACTTCCTGTTCCTGTGCTTGGTTGAAATAAAAGCTGGAAATGAGTCAGGACCCCTGACTCAGTGTTTTACCAGTTCGAGCCCAGGACTTGACATTTCCATCGGAGTTCATCTTATGCACTAGGAGCTGTTAACGGGTCACTGGCTGACTAGTTGGAACATGCTAGTCCCAAAGAGCCCGGTGAACCAGTGTTGAAGACCTGTTGTCTGCAGATAACAAGGCCCTGGAAGATTATTAGGAAGGCCTATGTAGCTGTGGACTTACTGCATTATGTTATTAAATGGGTTGATGTCTTATTGGTGTATGCAATGTGCAAGCATCTTCCATATATGCCCTGGAAGCTAAAATATTCATGAGTGTTTGCTTCTGCCCTGAATGTGCAGAGCAGTGGAAAGCCAACTCCTCTTTATCTATAATGCTTAGAACTTGCTAGAGGGGGAAGTGGGCTACAAATGTTCTTTTGTGTGGAGCACAAAGGGTAGGGAGGGCTCATTGCAGTGGAAGTAGATGACTTGTCTCCTCACCTTCAAAAGACTTCCTCTTCCCCTTCTCTCTGTGGGGTGGATTTTTAAAAAAGACCACCCTTTCCCTTCTGCGAGGTGAGAGCTTCAAAGGGAGCCGTGCGGTGGGGTGTTTCCTTCTGACGGAGTCTTGCAAAGGTGAGGAGTTCATAGGAGGTTCCCCCTTTGAGACATACATTCTGATTCGTTAGCTTGGAGAGGCGAGCGGGTTGGTTTGGTTTTTTTTTTGTCCCTGGAAAACACTGATTTTTTCATGAGAAGTACAGAATCGTTCAGTTGAAGATGCTTTCAGCCACAAAGTTTTCAGTTTGGGGCCACAAACTTTTCAATTTCCCCAAAATAAGCAAACATTATTTTGAAAATATTTTATTTAATTAAAAACCCCAATATTTGATTACCCCAATGTTTGACAGAAATTTTTCAATCAGTCCCAGCTTAGGGTGTGTAGAGACTGCATAGCTTTGCTTGGGCTGCCATGGGCTTTTCACTGGAATTTTCCAGTTTACCTTCTCCTGCCAATGTAGCTCTGGCTGCTCATCGAGGTGGTTTTATTATGTTGATGGATGAGCTCTCTCCTGTCAGCATAAAACAGCAACACAAGTGATCTTATGAGGATGTGCTGCATCAATACAGCTGTGCTACTTAAGTTCGCTAGCGAAGACACGGCCATTGATTCCATGGTCTTTTCCCCTGTGTGCGAGTGCTTTTAATTTGCAGGAATGAGTCTGGTGCCCATAAAATCAAGGTACTATTAGCATGGATTAGATCCAGCAACAGTGCAGGCATCTACAATGCAAGTCTCCTTCCCCCACAGTGGTTTGAAAGCAGGCCTCGTGTTAGGTTCTGTATCCACAAAGAGTTAAAGATCATCTCTACCATGAAGGGTTTATGATATAGAGATGTGACTGACAAAGGGCAGGAGAAAGGTGGTATTAGTAGCCCTATTTTATAGATGGGGAAACTGAGGCTGTCTACATTTAAAGCTCTGCAGCTGCAGTGCTGTAGTGAGTCAGGGCTGACACTCACTGTTGTTCTCCCATTGCTGGAATTAACCTATTTCCCCAAGAGGCAGTAAGGTTGATGGGAGAATTCTTCTGTCATCATAGCACTGAGTTAGGTCAGTATAGCTATTTCATTCGCCGTTTGCATTTTTCACACCTCTGAGAGACGTCGCTATGCTCATTTACCATTTTCAGTGTAAACCAGCCCTGAGAGATCAAAGAGATTAGCCAAAATTCACAGAGGGAAAATCTGTGGAAGAACCAGAGACTGAACCCAATATGATGGTCCAGTAGAGCTAGCCCCAAGGCCATATATCCCTCCTGCTCGAACCTAAATGGGAGTTTGATCCCAGATATTCAAAGATATAAACACAAGGATTTGTGTGTCCGTGTAGAGGTTCTTTTCTCTCTTGCTTAAGATCAATGATCTTTATTTACAACACCTGTGCTGACTTAAAGAAAGGCAATGACTGGATTCAAGCTAAACATCAGCCGTGACTCACGGCCCGCTTGAGGGCACATCACTTTTCTTTATCATTACGAAATGCAGGATTGGAGGTAAATTTCACATAGAGATGAAGGGAAAGACCATGTGTGAGTCAGCTGTTCAGGTAGCAGACAGCGATCTCACAAACCCCAAAACCCAGAAGTGAACCTAGCACAGAAGCTCCTTAATCCCTGATCATTGTCCACATGACAAGGCTCTGAAAGATTTTTAATCCAGCTACTAGAAATTGGCCACAAACCATGCATGTATTTCTCGAACGAGGAGACGCTGAGCTGGATGGTAGGTTTTAGCTCTCGTCAGCAGCTTGGTCTGTGTGTGGTTTTCACACTGCCAGTTGCAAGTTTTATTCCTCCTGCAAGGCACAGTAGGCGGGGCTGACAAAATGGGTTAAATTATTGAGTAATGCTGATAATTAATCAAGAGCCGTCTGCAAATTTTCTTTTTCTGTGAAGTTGTCGAGCAACCTCAGCGTGACTCAGTCGGATCTTTGAAGGGAGCGCTTGGCCCCTTTCAAGAGCTACCTTTTCAGGTTCCAGATAAGTAGCTGTATTTTTAGCCTGGATCGGGGTCCATCCAAGATTACTAGGAGGAGTGATGTTCCAGTGATGGCATTGTGTCAGCAGCTGTACAAAAGGGCAGTGAGGCCCACAGTGAGAGCCAGGCGCCTGGATGCCTTTGCAGGTCTGGGCCTGAGGCTATGCATGTCAACACGAGGTAGGGTGGTGAGTCCACTGCTCGTGTACAGACACTTGCAATGCAGGTAAGCAATGCCTCTGTACTACTGCAGCTGCCCTACTATTTCTAGCCAGATCAGAAGTAGAGTGAGTCTGTACATGAGCAGGGAAATCACCTCCCTCACTCACAGTGCAGAGACAATCTGTGCCCAGCAAGCAAACAGTCTAAACAGAAGCAAACAAGAAGCACCTTGCTCAGGGCCAAGGAGAGATCAATGGCAGAACTAGAAGTCAGATCTGCTAAGACACCACACCGATGGGTCCAGTCACTAGACCACATGTCCCCCATGGAAGATGAAGGTGTGAAGCCGAGCAGTCATGAATTTGAAGGCTGATGCTTAAACTTGAAGTTAATTGACTTTTTCTTCCCCCAAATGGCAAAGAATAGCCAGGTACTTGACTTTATTTTAAAGGTTAAGGAAAACAACAAGAAAAGAAAACAGATTTTAAGCCTTCATAAGAGAGAGCACAGTCCCTGGAGCCATCCACCCTGCAGTGGTCAGGTGAGAATACACTTCATGTTGCAAAGCCATAATAATGATAAGAGTGAATGGAGAATGGTGACTGCTGAAAAAAAAAATTAACATAAAAAATTTTAAATTTTCTAACCGGATTCAAGAAGAAGAAAAAGCATCAGCTGTTCACTTTTTGTTGATAGGCCTTCAGGTGATATTTAGTCTTATGTCATTTTCATTCAATATCTCTGCCCTTTCCAAAATGCACTTTGTAGACTTTATTAAACTAGACAATGTCTATTAATGTTCAGAAAGGCATTCCCAATAAATTGATCTGGCTGTATGCAATCACAAACTGCCTGCTGTCCTCTGTTTCACTTCATAAAAGCCATGGGGCCTGATTCTCCTGTCAGTGACTCTGCTTTTACACCATGGAAACCGAAGACATTATCGCCAGTTCAGGCCCTCCTCCAGCAAAGTGTCTAGTCCTGTATGTATTTTCAGCATGCGTTTGGCTGAAAGGCACCAGTGTTACATGACCTTGAACTAGTCATTTAAATGCTGATTCTCTTCCTCCTGCTCGTCTATTTAGACTTTGTGTTTGCCGGGGCGTGGACTGTCTTTCAGGTTGCACCTACCCTATGGGCTACAGGCACGACTCGATTATAAATAAGAATAGCTGGGATAGTGGACCTTGGTTTGACCTTGCCTAATATGCACCCACTGGCTTCAGTGGGGTTGGTACTTAGTTTGTACTTGCAGTTGTGGCCTGGGGGATACTGTGCTAGCTTGATGAGTGGAAAAGCAGGTCCTTTCCTTCATTCTGTTTTCTAGTAAACATTTCTGCAGCATAATATTAATTAGGGACTCGCCATCCTGATACAGTATCACACTTAACCTGCTATTCCTTTTTAAATCACCTTCCCTGACGTATGAAATTCAGGCTGCCTTTGTTAGATTAAACTCTTTTTATCTGCCCTGCCTTTAAGCTTCATCTACTTAGTTGTATCCCTGGGTAGGTAACAGAAAATTGCCGATATGTCACCAAGTGGGTAAATCAATTCATAAAAGGAAGCCTGGCGTTGTTAGACTGACTGCAGAACAGTTTTTTGTTTTTTTTTTTCTAAATTATTTTTCCCAACCATATCTTCCTCAGCACACCTGGGTATTCCTCCTGAGGGCTCAGGGAAAAAGTTTGAATTGCCTTGTTCTTAATTAGCTACATCCCCTCTCCTTTATATAACAGGTGAATGTGATTTGCTCCACAGTGTGTATTCCTAAGAGAGGTACCAAAAAGAAAAGGTCAGATTCTTGCTCCAGTGATGTGGAAAGCAGGGAAGAAGCAACATCATTACTAGTGACAATCAGGGAAAGGAAGTTTTCTGTTTCTGTTCCAGGTGGTGGTGTGGTTTTATGCAGTCTTCAGGCTTTTACACAGCATATAGGCTATGTCCACACAAGGCTTTTAATTCGAAACAATGACCATCATTTCGAAATAAAAGTTGAGATGTCCGAACAATGTTTCTTTATTTTGAAATGACTAGCCCCCATCATTTCAAAATAACATCCATTATTTTGGAACAATAAAACCTAGGATGAAATCGAAATAGCTATTGTTTTGAAACAGTTGTTTTGAAATAACGCCGTTCCATTTCTGCCCTTCGCCTTCCCAGGGTGCCTTCCTTTTTCTATATATTGGGTGGGGGCATGGCTCAGGGAGGGGGCCATGTTGGCACACCTCCCATGGTGTCCCTCTCCTGGATCAAAATAGCAAGTCCTGTGTCCGGACTTGCTATTTCGATTTGAGGTTCTCGATTTAACGTTTGCTTATTTCGATTTAAATTATTTCGAATTAAGGATTTTATTTCAAAATAACTTATTTCAAAATAAGCATTTACGTGTGAACATAGCCATAGAGCACATCTTGCTAGACAGTTCTGCCAGGATTCTCAAATGTGGCTCAGGAATTTTGGGAGACTTGAAAGTTTATCCACACAATAAGGGAATGAGGAAGACCATCCATGGGACACTAACTATCCTATGTCTATACTAGGAAAAGTTAGATCAAATTTGTTAATTCAAACAAATAAGTTCAACTTTAATTCAAACTAAACATGACCTTATTTAGTCAAATTAACAAAGTGGACTAATTCAACTTAAAGTTAAGTCGACTTAGTTCACTTTGTTAATTCAACCTAACTGCCCTTAATTTGACTTTAATAAAGTTGAATTAGCAGTTAATCCAGGTCTGCATCATTCTTAGTTCAAATTAAGGCGTCGAATTAAGGCTTATTTTGAACTAACATGGGGTTCATGTTAATTCAAATTAAGCTTTCATTAAGTCAAATTAAGGAATTTCTTAATTTGACTTAAGGAAAGTCCAGTGTAGACAGGGACTAATTTAGTTTGAATTAAGCCTCCTTAATTTGACCTAAATTGCCAGTGTAGACATAGCCTAAGTCCCTAGTGATTTTGGATGCCCACCTCGAGACATGTTAAAGGGGCCTGAGTTCGCAAGGGCACTTCCTGAAAATCAGGCCCCGTTTAAGTTAAGCATGAACGTCACTAGTTTCTTGGGGTTTGTCCCCCGTTGTCCCAGAAGATCTATTTCCTTCCCCAGTTCCATAACACTGTATCTCTTCCCCCATTTGTGGTTCCATAGCGTCCCTGGGGCAACTCAATAAAAAGCTACCTTCTTATAATGCAATTTGGCAATGCCAATGAAGAATTGAAGCCAACATCCTGTGATTAGTTGGCACTCTGCAGTTGTCCCACAGTGGTCCACAAACCCCAGTTTGGGAAGTTCTGGGCGACTAGGTTAAGTGTGAGGCTGAAGATGGGTGTATGGGAGTTCTAATTAAGGCTCAATGAAGTTTTTCTGTCAGAAATTAACTTTTCAGTGAAACAACCTTTCCACCACAGGAGTTTATCTTCTAATGAAAATTTGATTTTTTTTTGTTAAAGAACCAAACACCCCCAAACTGAAAAGTTTTCAAAGGTAAAATCAAACATTTCGCTTGGAAAGCTACAGACCCTTTTATATACCTCTGCTTGATGTGAGTGGTTTTGTTTTAAATCGCAAAACTGTTTCTTAATGAAAGTCAGTGGGACTTGTAGTTAGGTTCCCAAATCATATAGATGCTTTTAATTTTTTCACCCTTTGTCTCATTCTACACCCAGAAAGGACATTGGTGCTACATAAACAATTATAATTAAACAAAAAATCTTGAGATTTTTATTTGCATCTTTCTCAGTGAGACCTCTTACTGAAGTCCTAAGTGAGTACAGGTATCTGTTTCAGAAACTATTCTAGTGCTTGTAGGACAGTTTTTTTGTTTTTTTTTTTCAGCCAGGAGTTTGTGTACCCTTGTGGGTACACACAGGTCTTTCAGAGGTCTCTCAGCCATCTAAGTGTTTGCTTAGGTTTACAGCAGGTTGCATACAAAGCACCACCAAAGTCAGTACAAACTAAAATTTCATATAGCAAATGACTTATATTGCTCTATATGCTATTGACTGAAAAGTAAATACAATATTCGTTTTCTAATGATTTATTGTATAATTATATGGAAAATGAGAAAGTAAGCAATTTTTTTCAGTAATAGTGCATTGTGACACCTTTTTATTTTTATGTCTGATTTTGTAAACAAGTCATTTAAGGGAAGTGAAAACTTGGGGATACGCAAGACAAATCAGACTCCTGAAAAGGGTACTGTAGCCTGGGAAGGTTCAGAGCCACTGTTATGGAGTACTTAAAGATAATGCTATACTCCGTAGGTACTAGGATCTATTAGTGTGTCGCATATAACGAACACCCAATTCCTGGTATGCAGCTATTGTATGCACGAAGCTATTCTTGAAGAAGAAATCTTAGACAATATGGCCTTGATTCTACTCTGACTTACACTGTTGTAAATCAGCAATAAATCATTAAAGTTAATGAAATTACTTCAGTGTGAGAGGAAAATCAGGCTACATGATATACATTATCAGGAAGCCTGCTATTAAAGCACTCTCACAAAAGACTCTGGAAAATATAGACTATTGTGGATTTCTGCTAATTCCATAAACCGTATAAGTAATTTCCTCAGACAAATCAGACCAGCCCTTCCTTTGAGGACAGCTAACCTTCTGAATGGGCTGCAAGAATATCCCTGGGGGCGTTGGTTATCACCGATCCTAGTTTGGTCTGTTGGATATTGCTAAGGGAAATCTACTGTGATTGTCTGTGATCAATGGCACGTACTCAGACCCATTATGAGACTTACTCAGTCCATTGACGCTTGGTTCCTAGGAGAATACGGTTGTAGCTTTCCAACCTTTTTCAGTTCTCACAGTCTTTTTTTTTTTTCCTTCCCATAAGACCCAGCTGTTCAAGATTAGAAATAAGCTTATAGAGTCAGCTACTGTAGTGGAGGGCGGGGGTGTTGTAGTCCAAAGCAGGTTGCATTTAATTAAAGTGCCCCTCTTATGGTTTTATGAGTTTTGTTCTATCTCATGTTCTTAACAACCACAAGAATATTTGAAAAGATCTCCTGAAGCTGGATCCAATCCTGGGAATATTACTGAGTTGCAGTGGATGAACCGTTTTAACTTCTAAGGGCAGGTTCACTGTAGCTATAGATCCAGATATTAGGGGCACATAAGTGAGTCTGCAGTACAAGTCACAGAGGTGTCTGTATGGGGGTTTTGAGATCAAGCTGAGGTGATGACACATGTTAGGGAGGGAAGGTTCGTGTGATTGCCATTGAATTAAAAAATAAGCTAGTGGGCTTGAGGCAAAAACCACTAGAAACAATTCTTTGATCGGTGCTATGCAGAAATTGAGATTAATTCATCACAATCCCGTCTGATTTTAAAATCTGCATAGCACTTGCATCCTAACGGCCTCTCTTCTAGCATTTTGCTGTCCCGATTCTGTTCTTGGTCAGACCAAGAGGAGCACAGATACAGGAAAACCATGAGGAAATACCCAAAGGGGTAACCATGTTAGTCTGTGTACAGCAAATGCAGCGAGAGTCCTGTGGCACCTTATGGATGAACAGATTTCTTTGGGCATAAGCTTCTGTGGGCTCCAGTCCACTTCATCAGATGCCCGATGCATCTGATGAAGTGGATTGGAGCTGACAAAAGCTTATACTTGAAGAAATCTGTTCGTCTATAAGGTGCCACAGGACTCTTGCTGCTTATGAGGAAATACGTCATTCAAGGGGCGCTTTTTTTTTTTTTATTATTGTAGGAGGACAAAGGTGAACGACTCAGCATGAGGTTTGGTCAAAGCTGTAGGCTGGGTTTTTATCTTAACTGGCTCATTCACTGCTAATATTGAGTATTATCTTATTTCTTGTTCAGCGTTCATCCATGTGAGTCATCTCATTTACCTCACAAGCTTTGATGCCTTTTTTTTTTTTCTGTTGTATAAACAGTGTTGCCCTTCTCAGCTCATCTGCACATTTTCTTGTCTCATTTCCTTCAGGAAGGCCTGCCAGATCTCAGATTTGCGTAGACACCTCCATGGTAGATTTGTTGGAAAACAGTGTACTTACTCCTTTTATAGGTTTCAAGTAGATGATTAGGATGAGTCCCAAAAAGAAGTTGCAATGATCCACGTGCAAAACTGTATGCAGATACATGCCTGCAAGTATGTACACAGTAACCATGATTATACACAATCTCTCAGCTATAGACCTGCCACTAATCGGCACTAACACTACCTTCTGAGTATTGATGAATGCACACGTCTAGTTAGGTAGCTATCTTGCCATCTGCACGGGCATTTACTCCTTTAGCATGTCATTGACAGAATTTTATGTGTATTTGTATACATATTTTTGCATGTATTTGTCCCATAATCACATAATGCAGCTTGACAGCCTCATTCTTCCTTAACCCTTTATTAAGTCAGCTTGCTTTTGGTCCAGTAGCCTTATGAGTCTTTGGGTTGATAGCCAGGCCATCTCTAGATTACAGGATTTTTTTTTTTCATTCTTCTGTTCCATGGAAGGGATGGCAAATCAGTTTAAATGAAATAAGATATAAAAAGAGGTCTGAGGCTTCATTTTGCAGTGGGTAGTGTAGGAGACTTGGCAAATAATGGATGAAAAATGTTGTCAAGTTCCAAATTAAACGAAAGACTGACTGACTCTATAAATAAATGATCAAAAAGTGGTGGATGCAGCTGCCAGTGAAGTACAACAGCCCACTTGTGGCACGTAACTATTTACTTTGAAAGATTAGAATTGGGCAGATAGCCAGGTTTGAAAATGTGGGTCTAATCACTCCCTGCCTCAGTGTTTCAGTCTGTAAAATGGAGATACTATTACTACTGTGAGCACCATCAGTTTTCTCAAGAGTCTGTAAACTTAAGAAGGAGAATCCTGACTATAATAATGTCCATAGCAAAATTCTCATTGACTTCAAAGAGGGTAAGATTTTATGAACAGCTTTTCCAACATTAATATATAGTATTTCTGATGTTTACCATGCAGGTGATAATTTAAAGTCAGTACTATGATCTCAGCATAGGTCTGAAATTAGGCAAAATAAGGTCATGCATTTCTAATTATTACCCTTTGCTTGCCTTTGCTGCAATATGTGTTAAATCAATTTTTTTTTTTTGCATTTTAACTGATCTGCTGCATAATTAATCTGCAGAACTCTCTGCCTCAGGATATTGTTGTGTTAATTTGAAAAATGATTGAGGTATTTGTGGGTCCAATTCATAGTCCCCTGAAGTGAATGGGCGTCTTTCAGTTCATTTTAATGAGTGCTGATTTCATCTTTATGAGAATAAGATTGCGGTGGGCCACATAATCTCCTTGTGGGCCAGACAAAACTCTAATCAGAAAGGGGGTTAAAGCGTTCTTGTGGTCACAGTCAGCCCCAACCCCTTTTTCTTTATCAGGTCTGGGGCTGGGCCCTTAGAAAGGAACTCAGTCTGGTGGTCTGAAACCATGGTTCTCAACCACTGTGTTGGGACACATTACCATGTCTCCAAACAGTGTTTTTTTATGGAGAGCTGGGGAGATGACTGGATGTGGCCAGGGGGGTGGAAGAGGAACTGGTATGTCCTGTAGGGTCACGATATACCAACAAATGTGTCGTGACCTAAAATGTTTGAGAACCGCTGGCCTGAAACATGCAGCATTAGAGGCCTGGGTTCCCAGACAAGGGCACTGAGTTATTTGATGAGAAACAGCTCAAGAGCCCGAGTCCTCTGAGAAAAGAAGACAGTCCGGTTTGTTTCTTTTGTTGAATTATTAAGGGCTGCTTTTGGCCTTTAACCATGGAGGAGGTTGGAAGCTGAGACTTCAGTGGTACCTGGCAGACTGCTTTGCTCCTTTGCTTGAGGGGTAGGACGCAACCAGTCAGGGGCTGGGGAACTATTTTCCGATTTGTTTGGACTGTTTTGTACCACACAGAAGGGTGTGGACTCACTAAGAGGTGAAACTGGAGTTCTATACTGAGGGTAACGCTGCCATCATCCAGGGTACAACATACAAGGTGAGTGAGATGGCGGTTTTGCCCTATGAGGGCGACCCTGAGATATTATTTGCAGTTCTATAACGTGCGATCAAAATGGCAAGAGTGATATGGTGGGGTGTATAAACCCCAAACTGGTGGGGGCCAGAGAATTCAAGTAGCCCACCCGGAGAGGAGACATGTAATTAAGGATTAAACCCATCTGAGGAGAACACAAGGATGGTTCCCATAAAGGAAGAACTGCAGGGTCGATAGGATAGGTCCGAATGACAGGTGCTGCAAGACGGAGTTTATATCGTGCAACAGACCCATAAGGGAGAGGGCCGCAGGGATGAAAAAGTTCTAAGAGACCGCCGGAGAGACTGAACCTCCAGGAGAGGATCTGAGTCCAAGCAATAACATCAGGAGGTCCATGATAGGAAGCAGATCCAGGAAACAATAAGGGCCTGGGAGAGACTGATTCCAGCTTCTTCATACAGAGACCCTGATCTGGAACCGAAAGGAGCAGCTGGACACCCAGCAAATGGGGGATAGAAAAGTCTCCTTGATCTAAAAGGAGTGAAAATTAAAGAGACCAAGCTGATAACCTGATGCATGGTCACATGACTTTTGACCAGTGGGGCTTGTTACTACACCAGAAGAAGTGAGATTATGACCAGCCTGGACAGAGAGCTAAAGTTACAAGAAAATGACTGTTGTATCAACAAACAGCTGTCAGGCATGGGAAACTGAGTCAGAGTCACTGGAACTCTATAAGTGGCTGTGAGCTGGCACATTGGATGTTGAGTTCACTCAGTTACATGTCATCGGTCCTTTTATTTCAGGCACCACCTAGATTACAGGCCACCACTGTAGAAGACATTTCTTATATGGTACTATGTTGCATAATGCTTCATGGGTGGTTTTAATCCTTCTTTGAAATACTCGTAGAGTAACAGTAATACTGTTGGAGGCAATCTACTGATTTAATTCTTACCTCCAGGCAGAACTGGAACAGAGCTGTACTCAATCCCCATGCACTGGAGACACCAATGGCTGTGAGTAGCTGCTAAGGTATCAGAAAATCATTGAACCGGAAGGGACCATGAAAGGTCATCAAGTCCACTGCCCTGCACTCATGGCAGGACCACTTAGCCTCTTAAACCATCCCCGACAGGTGTGTTTCTAACTTGCCTTTAAAAACTTCCAATGATGGAGAGTCCACAACCTGCGTAGGCAACTTATTCCAGTGGTTAATCCACCTGACAGCCAGGAATTTTTTCCTAATGTCCAACCTAAACCTCCCTTGCTGTAATTTAAGCCCATTTTTGCTTCTTGTCCTGTGATTGGCAGATAAGGAGAATAATTTTCCTCCAAACTCCTCCTAACAATCTTTTAGGTACTTGAAACTGTTATATATCCACCTATGGTAAATCATAAGATACTTGTTGCATGAATACATGGATACTGTGTTTGGAAAGCGGCAATGTGGCAGTCAACAATCTTTTTTTTTTTCATGCACAGGTGACAGGACTTGGGTTTCTTAGGTTGTGTACTAAGGTTTGTAACAGATTTTTCTGCATAACCTTGGCCAAATGACTTGAACATGCATTTTCAAAATGTCCACACATTTTTAGATCTCTCAAGTTCTGGTGCCCAGCTTGAGGCAGAAGGCATATGCCTAGAGCCCTGCATAGAGATAAAAATGTGGATCCACATCAGCTCGCTGACAGTATCTATCCAGTTTGCAATCCGCATGCCATGTTTTATCTATATCCGTAACCACATGAACAACCGAGCTTGGATTCACCATCAGTATTTTAGTCTTTGATTGGCTCATTCCCCACGTGGGTCCCACCCCCTTTTTCCTTTTCCTGTTTACGGTTCGCACACTGTGCTGTCAATCAGATTTTCTTGGCCACCAACGAAATCTCTGATTGAGAGGATGGCATGTGAACTGCAAACAAGAAAAGGAAGAAGTTGGCAGGGAAGTCATGGGAAATGAGCCAATCAAAGACCATCACGATGACTGATAGTGAACGGTGACTCTCCAAGCCCCAGTCTTCTGTGACTGAGACTCTGATTGGCTGGCAGACCACAATCAGAGCTGAGCTAGGATTGGCTGGAATGCTTTCTTGTTCCCTTGTGTGCTGCAGACACAGGTCAGAGCAACAGCTGCAGTCCTGGATCACACCCTGGGCAGATAAAAATAGACTCTGCATCCACGAGTCCATCTGCAACAATGGGTCTGCGGTTAGCTGCATCCACATCCGCGGATGCGGATACCCATGGATCTGCAACGGATACCCGCAGATCTGCAGGAATCTACATATGCCTTCACTGAAGAGTTAGCCTGGGTGATCAGCACTCAGATTAGCCTAGCCCCAGGGCACTCTGCAAAGACATATTTGAATTGCTATCCTCAATGGTGCTGGACTCCCTTGACTATATTGCTGAGACGTCTGGGGCCACATCTCTGCATACCTTGTGCCACTGTAAAGTGAGTCACTCTGTTATTCTTTCCCAGTGAATTGTGGGAGAAGTTGTCTTTCATTCTGGGCACATGGTGGGAAAACAGCTGGAAGGCATTGGAGGCCTGTCAGCACTTGAATGATTTAGCCTGAATATTCACTGCAAAATACAGAGATTATGAGGCTGAGAGAAGGCACAACTGGGCTTTGATCCCCTAACCAGCCTAGCTATAAAGCACCATCAGATGCGGAGTAGAGAGGCTTTGTGTGTGGATGCATCTGATGGCTGCTGCCTTGGCTGATGTAGTGGTTATGGATCTGGGAGAGATAAAAGTAGGTGTCTCATAGAATGAACTGAAGAGGCAAGACTGCATAGGTTGGGTTTATAACCAGAGGTGGATTAAAGGGACTTGGGGCTACATCGTCCCCATCAGTGGCCCCATCCAGGGCTCCCAGTCCCACACTCTGGCCCGTATGCCCCCGGGAGTGGCAGGGCCAACTGGCACAAAGCGTGACAGTCCTCCAGGGGCATACATAGTATGCCAGCCAGCCCCGGTTCACCCCTTCAGTGGAGGAACCAGTCGTGCTGGCTCACCCTGTTCCTGGAGGAAGACCATCTGGTCCAGGGACTGGGTGAGAGTACAAAGCCCAGCCTCCAGCCCAGGGTGGCCTCACTCCCAAGTGCTGGGAGGGCAGAGGTCCCCTGCAATGTTGGGGTCCTCAGGCATGAGAGCCGTAGGGCAGTGCATTACTCCACCTCGGGTTATAACAACCCATATCCTCTAGGACTCAGCAGAGGCAGTGACTCATTACACATGCTCACCAAATGCTATGTGGATGGGAGGGGGCTTAGGGACAACACCCAGTTAAAAGCTCAGACTATTTCTGCAGGTAAGACAAACTACAGAAAGGACTGAGATCTTCCAAAACTGAAATACTCAAATTTAGTGGACCCTTTAGACAAATGTGTTATTAGCCTCTCTGTTCTCAACTGTAAAATGGATCTAGTAATACTCACTGACTTTGCAAGGTTGGTCTGAGACTTCATTTTCTGAGCTTCTATAGAGTCCTTAGACCATTTAGGAAGAAAGGTCCCTAACTAAAAATACAAAGGGTAATCAATCTCAAAATTAATAGAGGAAATTTTCTAGCCAAAATGCACTTTACTGGTGGACTCACTTCTCACCATCAGGATGCCACCTGTTTCATAAATACATTGCTACAAAGGTAAAAACTACACCAGAAAAAAAAAAAGTCCTTACGTTCCCAAAGGCAAAATAGTTCTGTGGTGTGAAGATACGACTCTCACCTGACATTGCACCATTAGTTGAACTGAAGAGAATTGAAGAGAATTGCTTGTGGGCAAAGAGAAGACAGTGATGAATAGGGGATTTTTTTTTCCATGCAGGTGTTTCTGAGCAACATTTCGTAAATCTTCATAGATCAAAATGCAGGGAATAACTTAATCATGTCATGTTATTAGAAAGATTTACTGAGAGCAGCACCAATGGGTTAATTGGGTGGTCTTTAAAAAGCTTAAAATTGCTGATTTTTCAGTCATTCTGTTCTGACTGAGGATGGCTTTTAATCCATGTGCGTTAGGCGTTACCCTGCAGAGAGGAAAATGTAGTGTTGTGGTTGTGCACTTATTGTCATAGTTTAAATTATTGGTAAGCATTGCATGGTGCGTGGTACAACAAATGAAACTGATCTGCATAGTGTTTTGAGTAATGGACCGATACTAATTAGACGACAAGGATTATGTGAACCCCATACGACTGTCACAAGCAGAACCAGTAAGGAAAAGTTATGAGGAGAATACCATCATCTCAGCATTGCCCAAAGGAGAATCTAGTAAAACCTACTATGAAATTTATCTGACAGAATTCCTGAAAGTGCTTATAATGTTGATTTATATGTATTTAATATAGTTTTGCAAGTTTTTTTTTTACAATAGACTCATGATAGCTCTTTGCCACCATGCCTTTATTTCTTTGATGAACCGAGCAGTCAAATAATGAAACTTAGAATTTGCAGGGAGCAGTTTTTTTCATCTTCAAAGCACTCTACAAATGTCATGTAATGAACCAGTCTTCATTACTCCCTTGAGGTGCGTAAGTAACTCTTGTGTGAAGCAGGTAAGCAAGTATTGTTACGGCAAAAGGTGCTAGGTCATATGTTGAGTTATTGTTTCATAAACAGGCCATATAAAACTTTCCATAGAAGATATCCTATGAAGTAACTGCATCTGGCCAATCATTAAGGGAAGAGTGTTGGTGGATTTGCTTTCATATGCCTAGGTGAACAATGAAACCTTTCTTCAGGTCCTTTATATTGCAGAGCACAAAAGAAGGGCCATTGGCTAGGCCCATCTTTCAAGACCGTGTCCTAAATGAGCTGTTTTCTCTGAGGGGATCTGCAGATGTAAAGCCCAAGGTCTGAGCAGGGAAGGGGAACAGAAAGATGTTCAAAGACAAAGCCAGAAAACCAAAATTCCAGTGCTTTGTAAGTTGCTGACTGTACTTTATTGCATTTGTGTCTCCAGTGTCAATACAAAGCTAAGTCCAGCACATGGATGTGCTTAGATCAAACCCCAGAGAAATCACACTGAAAAGCATGTCCTGCTCATCTCTGAGATGAAAATATTTCCCTCTGTGCCACAAAAGATTAACGATTGGCAACATGTTCAGCCGAAGCTTTGCATCGAGGAGGAGAATGTTCACTACATTCAGCTTTGAGTCACACTTCTGTCATTATTTCAGACCCAAGCAAGACATAATTCAATTACAAGTACTTCTCGGAACATCATAATCACATTATTCTTCAGGGATTTTTTTTAAAGAAAAATACCTGTAAATGAGGTATGAAAGTGTAATAGCAACTTCATGGGCTAGGGGCTACATTGTGTCATTGCTCCTTTTTCACGTATTGGGGGTGTGTAGCTTTTCAGCAGTCAAGTAGACACAATGTCCAAGACAGCGGTGCAATAGAGCATATCTTACTTCTCCTAGTGAAAAATGCAGCAGATATTTCCACAGGGTAGCAGGTATCCAGTGCAGCAGGGCTTGTCTAACCAGACTTCTCTAACCTCCCTAAAGTCATAGGGTAGTTGAGTGGGAAATGGTTTTCTCATCCCATGAAACTTTTCAAGATTTCAGAACCAGTTTGGTGGTTAGGGCATTTATACAGGATGTGGAAAAGCCAGCTCTGGCTCTTTGGTAAGCTGTTTTCTCATATCCTAGGCAAGTGTCTCAATCTCCAGCTGTTGATGCATCTCCAGTGGGTCAGTCTCTGCAATTCTAATAATTAAATAGTCCTTGGAGCAAGCAATGAAAAGTGGATCACAGGTGAGTGCTGTGGCTATAGAGACAGTACCCTTCTGGCCAAAAGACTACTTACTTTACCTGTCCACAGGGGAAGAGCTCCAACAGGAGAAAATGAGAGACACCTCTTTTCCTCTCAGAATTGACAAATCCAGGGATTGTAAAATGCCTATTTTCAAGTCTCTACTCTGAATCAGCTGCAGTGCAGACTTGACCCTTGACTTGCTAAGTGAGTGTCCGATCACTAGGTTACTGGCTTGTCTGGGATTGTGGCTTCATGTAAGAAGTTTTGGCTTTGACACACAGGCATTTTCTGAGGAAAAATCAATTTGATAAAAAAAAAAAATCCTGACTGGTTTTGCTGCTGAGTGTATAGCTAGCTTCTTAGCATGCCAGGGGCATTAGTAGTCAATATTTAGCTCAGACCTTGAAAGGATGCCCAGGGTTGAGAGCAAAGGTACATTCTGAAATGAGACCAACTCTCATAATATTTGATCTTTCCCTTAAATAAAAAGAACTCTAAGCATATTATGTTTAAAAATTTCCTGAGGAAGAGCACCGTGTATATTGGAAAGTTTGTCTCTCACCAACTCACCAACAGAAGTTGGTTTAATAAAACATACTATCTCACTCCCCTTGTCTTTTTATGATTATTTTACCCTCAAGCTTTCTTATGCATGTGACTCATAATTTTTCAGTGGTTGGTGTAGACAATGTCCTATTCCTCAAAGTACCATAGTAAAGAGGTTGACCAGATTATACAGCCCTTGGTATTGTTTTGTTTTCCTGAGTAATGGCTCCCTTTACTCTTTTGCATAACAAATTTAGAATAGTGTATGGTGGGTAGGGGAGGTAAATAAGATCCCGAGGTTCTGTTTCGATGGAGCTATTCCAAACCTCCACAGCTGTGAGTGGCAGACTGTACTAAGACCGTGTTGGCTATGTCTACATTAGCAAATTAGTTCGAATTAAGGAGCCTTAATTCAAGCTAATTTGAACCCTGTCTACACTAGGCTTTTGTACGTGACCAAATCCCCTATCAGGAAAGGAGGTTTGGAGAAGGAGACACAGGACATGTCAGAGAACACAGAACTACTGGAATAGGGTTATCTGTCTATTTTAGGAAGCAATATGGCCCCCGTGACCATAATAGTAGAAGACTCACTATCTTTTCTGATGTATCCTTACAAGACCCCTGTGAAGTAGGACAGTGTGTTATCTCAGTTTTACTGATAAAAAATTGAGCTTCAGACCAATGAAACTAAGAATTGGACGCAGAAGTATCCTTGAAGGCTTGGGTCAGGGGCTATGTCTACACCTAAATTCTTAGTTTGGACTTGTTTAGTCCGAACTAAGTAGTTTGAAAGTTAGTTCAAACTAAGCTTTTCTTTTGTTTTGTTTGTAGTTTAAACTAACTTAGTTTGAACTAGTCATGTTTTTTTTTAGTTCAAACTAACTTTTTAGTTCAAAGCAGGAAAAAAAAAAGAAAGTACTTAGTTCAAACTAACTGCTAGTTTGAGCTTATTTAGTTTTACTAGTGTAGTGGCTAGCACATCTGCTTTACAAGCAGAAGATCCTGAGTTCAAACCCCAGGGGGCTGGACTAGATGATCTCATGAGGTCCCTTCCAACCCTATGATTCTATTCTATTCTTATCTATTCTAACCAGCATGTCTACATTGCACTAGTTTGAACTAAATATACAAATTAGTTCAAACTAAGCAGTGAGTTTGAACTGACCAGCTGAACTAACTAGTTTGAATGTTTCAGTTCAAACTAGGCAAAGCCTGGTGTAGACAGGGTTCAAATTAGTTTGAATTAAAGCTCCTTCATTCAAATTAATTTGCTAGTGTAGATATCGCCGGGGAGACTACATGAATTTTCCAAGGTCATAGAGGACGTCTGTGGTAGAGAAAAGAACTGACACCATGTCTCCCAGGTTCCAAGCTAGATCATGGAGGAGAAGAAGGGAAGGAAGCTCTTGATATCTTAAAAGAGAACAGCAGAGGAGCTGACCATAGATGGTGCACGTCACTTGCACTTGGGGGAGGAGCCAGCTTCCCAGCTCTGTCTCCTCCCCTTCGAGCCCTTTCCATGCTCCACCCCCACTCTGTCCCATGCCCTGCCTCTAAGCAGCCCCCTCTTTCCTCTGAGCCCCCCCACCAGCTCTCCTCACTCGTCCTCCTGTCCTCCCCCACTCTTGTTCTGCTTCTTCCCAGCCCTGCTCCAAATCATCCCCTGAGCCCTCCAGGGGGGAAAAGAGGAGCCAGCAGCAGGTAGGGTGAGTTAGGGGGCAAGGCAGAGCAAGGGTGGGAAGAGGAGGAGTGAGAGCAGGGTGGGGGAGGGCTGAGAAGGGAAAGTGGCAGGTGGGAGGGAACCTCAGGGAAAGAGGTGGAGTGGGTGTGAAGCGCTGGAACCTTGGTCGGGTCACGGGGGCAGAAAACAAGCAGATGCTTCCAGCAATGACAGCTATTTTGACCTCTTATACCAGCAACCCATGGTGGTGACTCATAAATTTTGAGCTTTTGGGGTAGATGATACTGATATATGTGACCACGAGTGAGAGAGCAAACTTCCTGTTCAGTGTGGGAGAAGCTTCTGCTAGCAAAATGTGGGCAGGAACTCCAACATGAGCTCAACTGAGGTAGCACTGGATGGACTGGCATACCCTAGGTCAGTTCTGTTTTATTTTCATTTAGCTCATGTTGAGGTCCCACCCACATTGATTCATGCTTCTGGGGCTAAAAATAGCCATGGAGACATTTCAATAAGGTTTTAACTCCAAGATCCTCTCACTTGTCAAGGTTTCACAGCCATTTTTACCTCCCCTGCCAAAGCCCCATGGACCTGTGTCTGGTGACCTGGGCTCTGTGACTTAGCACCATGATTTTTTCTTTGCAGTGTAGACATGCTCTAGCTCATCTCGGTGGTGACTTTCAAAGAAGTGAAACTGGGGAGTCTAGCAACAGCTTGTTCCATGTCAACTTCTGCTGTCATTTGTGTTACAGTAAATCCAGAGTAGCTCCACTGAAAGTAATGGAGAGACTCTATTTTTACACTCTGACTTCGGCACAATAATTTTCCATTCACACAAACTGCCAAGGGACTTCATTTTATGTTTGCTAAGGACCAGGCTTTTCAACCACCCAGCAATGTTGTGTCTGGAAAATGATGACAAAACCTAATCTGTTAATACTACTTGAGCAAGCTGTTTTAAATGGGCAGGAGATGCAAGCTTTCCAATCCTCCAGGCTCATCCTGGAGTCTCCAAGACTTAAAGATAAATCTTTAATTAAAGATTACATCATTTGATGAACCTCCAGGAGTGTGTTCAACCAGGGTTGCCTATGCTACAGGAGAGAGAGTTTTATCCATTTTCATATACAGACAGGGCTAGATGCTGATCTCAGTAGCATCCATGTAAATCCAAATGAACTCTATGGATTTTAGTGGAATGTACTCTAGATCTGACCCTTGTATTCTGGCCCCCTGTTGTGTGTATGGTGGCTAGATATTAGGGTGTTGAGTACATCAGAAATGGAGGCAGGATGACACATACTTGGGTTGGATGTGTGGACTGTAAGGTGCATAGAAAATTGGCTAGATCAATGGTTTTAGTAACTAGGAATCAATGGCTCAATGTCTAGCTGGCAACCAGTAAGTGGTTGTGCCCCAGGGGTTGGCCCTGGGGCCAGTTCTGTTCAACATTTTCATTAATGATCTGGATGATGGAATAGATTGCACACTCAGTAAGTGTGTAGATGACACCGAGCTGGGGGGAATGGCAGACACACTGGAGGACGGGGAAAGGATTCAGGGAGACCTAGACAAATTGGAGCAGTGGGCCAAAAGAAATCTCATGAGGTTCAACAAGGACTAGTGCAAAGTCCTGCACTTGGGATGGAAAAACCCCATGTACTGCTACAGGCCAAGGAGCGATCAGCTAAGTAGCAGCTCTGTAGAAAAGACCTGGGGGTTATGGTGGATGGGAAGTGGAATATGAATCAACAGTGTGCTCTTGTTGCCAAAAAGGCCAATGGCATACTGGGCTGCATCAGTAGAAGTGTTGCCAGCAGATTGAGGGATGTGATTATTTCCCTCTATTTGGCACTGTTGAGGCCACATCTGGAATACTGTTTCCAGTTTCGGGTACCCCACTACAAAAAGGATGTAGACAAATTAGAAATTGTTCAGCAGAGGGCAACAAAAATGATCAAGGGGCTTGAACACAAGACTAATGAAGAAAGACTGAAGGAACTAGGCTTATTTAGCCTTCAGAAGAGAAGACTGAGGGAGCAACCTTCAACTACTTGAAGGGGTGCTCCAAGAAGGGGAGAGCTTAGCTGTTCTCAGTAGTAACAGAGGACAGAACAAGGAGCAATGGTTTCAAGTTACAGCTGTGGAGGTTGAGGTTGGATATTAGGAGAAACTCTCATTGGGAGGGTGGCAAAGCACTGGACTGTGTTACCTAGGGAGATGGTGGAATCTCCATCTTTGGAGATATTTAAGGCTCAGTTAGACAAAGCCCTGGATGGGATGATTTAGTGGGAGTGGTCCTGCTTTTTCACAGGAGGTTGGACTAGATGATCTCATGAGGTCCCTTCTGACCATATGATTCTATGGTCCTGCCACATGAAAGTGACACCAAAACATGCTCCAGTAATCTACTGGCAAAGCATTTTCCAAATTAAGATTCTCTGAGCCCCACTGCTCTGTAGCCAGTGTTCCAGAAGTCCAAATGGAGAAAAATTTGGCCATACCCCTCTATCTTGGGGAATCTCACTTTCCTTTGCAGCCTCTGGAGTATAGGGACCTGGTGAAGTGTTAAGAAAGTGACTGTGTGCAATCTTTGTCTCTGTTTGTATATGGCTGCTCAATTAAATAAAGGTCTGGCCAATCCCTGTGCATGCAGAACCCCATAAATTTCAAGGTTCTGGTCAAAAATGTCTTGCTTATTATTATGTTTGTTTTTTCATGTTTTTTAATCAAGATTTTTTTAAAGCATAGCTGCATTTACAGTGGGTTATTAATACAAGTATAAGATGGGTTCCTCATTAATTTTCATGAAATAAACGACACACCATGTCACAGAAAACAGAATCACAGTGTTAATGGGCCCGAATCTGATAATATATAAACCTCAAGGAGTTTCACAGACTTCAGTGCAGGCAGTCTGGATTGGCAATCGAGGCCAGAAACTGATTCCTAGAAACTGTCACTCTCTCCACCTCACAGCCTTCCTAGTTCATTCCCTAATTCAGGGTTATTGAAGGGAGGGGGGTAGGGTTTGTTGTTTTTTTTTCCCCTCCCACTTTGGTTTCAAATGTGGTAAGTGCTGGGTCTTTTACTGCTGATCTTGGCATATTATTTCATGCACCATTTGCTCTCATTGTTAGGAAGTATTTTCTGACAGAGTCCCTTATCCTGCAAACTACGTATATATGTGCATAACTTCGCTTATTTGAATACTCCCACTAAAGTCAATGGAGTTGAAAGATAAGATAATATCACATAAGTTAAATATCATTTGTTCAGAGATGGCTTTAAAGTGAGGTTTTAAGCAACAGACTTATGTATTTGCATTCCCAAATCCTGATCTCAGTAATAATGACTGAATTTGTATATTAAACACTCAGTTGTAAAGTCAACCAGTTACAGTTTGCACTACTTTATATATCAGAACAGAAACAATATCATGTGACTTATTTAACTACAGCCCAGTTTGTTCTACTTTTTTCTGTTTAAGTTCTTATACCAGCAGCAATGTGCAGAATCTCTTTATGGGTCCATGTTGCATAATTATACAAATGAACCAAATCAGAATATGGGAAACAATATCATGTGATTTTTTAAATTAACCAACTGGCGGAGACTGGCTGGATCTCCAGGGCAAACTGGGCTGAGCCTTGCCTGTAAGCTGGTAGCTAGAATATAATGGAATATGAATAGGGGCATTTAATTATAATTAGTCAATCGACCTGCTGGGGAATCAGAGATGTCTACATAAATCTAATGGAAAGCTCAATAGTAGAGAACTCACGAGATGGGAGGTGGGAATTTTCTCTCTTTGGGGGGTGACTTTAGCAAAGGCTAGTAAAAGGCAGCTCAGAATGAGCTGAGAGAAAACCCTGGAGAAGGGTTCTCAACCACTGTGTCGGGACACATTACTGTGTTGCCACACAGTGGTAAGTGTGTCGTGCAGAACTGGGAAGATGGCTGAATTTGGCCTGGAAGAGGTGGGCTGGTGTGTTCTGTAGAGGCATGATATCCCACCAAGTGTGTCGCAGCCTGTAAAAGGTTGAGGACCACTGCCCAGGAGAACAGCTCTACAATAAGTTGTAGCTGTGTGAAGCAGTACAAAGTCCTGTAGGAAGAAGATAGCCTTGGAGAGGCCTGAAAAGTACCATGAAACTTTCCTAAGGAAAGAGAGAAAAACAGACAGAAGCAGCACGAGGGGCAGAAACACAATCCATTTGGTTATTTAGCTGGACTTTTGTGATTTTGGTAAGGAACAGTAGGCTGACTAGCGGGCTAGGCCATGAAAGTGGCAGTGAGAGACAGGCAAAATGTAGTCAACAGGGAGTACTGGAGATGAAGACCTCTGATTCATCGTAGTGGGTATGTCTGCACCGGAGGCTCTGTTAAGTAGACTTAGAGCTCTGTTAAGTCAATTTAGATCAGGAGTCTCAAAGTCAAATCACCACGAGAGCCACATAAGGACTAGTACATTAGTCCCAGGGCTTCACCACGCATGATGACTAGTACAGTAGCCCAAGGCTGCATGACAGAAACCTTTTCATATGACATTACAAATATTGTTAGTGTTAGTGTCATTGCGGGCTGCAAGAGACAACTTAAGGGTCACATGCAGCTTTCAGGCTGCAAGTTTGAGACTCATGACTTAGAGTGTCCAGACAGAAAACTGTCAACAGCCTGAGTCCACACTGGCAGGTGCTAGGTCAGCCCTTCCTGGTGGCCAGGAACTCTAGGAGGGGGCCTGGAGGCCAATTAAGATGACTTAAAGGCTTTTCCCCATCTACGTAGGCTTAAATTGACTTAATAAGGTCGACTTAAGCCATAAACTGATCTTAAGAGGTGGTGTTATTAAGTTGACTTAAAGAAGCCCTTAAGTCAACTTAAGAAAAGCCCATTGTGGTCTCTGGGGTCTATAGGTTGACTTAATCTTCCTTAAGTTGACCTAAGGCTCCAGTGTAGACATACCCATTGTGAAGACAAGGATAGCTATGATGGTAATTGCAACACCAGCACCAGCAGAAGGCAAACTATGAATACTCACAATGGACAGTTGCTAATAGTGATGCTGACTGACAGAAGACAGCTGTGGACAATTTCAGATAAATAAATGAGATGTTTGTAAATCTGCTTATGGACAGTTGGTGAATAGTGGAGTGAGGGGAAGGCAACATTCACATTACTTTTTTCTTGTTGGTTGAAAACTTTTGGATGAAATGTTTTTTTTTTTTTAATTGAAACAGGAGTTCCCCTCCCAAAATGAAACTGTTAGCACAGAAACAAAAAACAAAGCAAAACAATAAAACCCCAAAACAAAAATAAATTCTCCTCTAATCGCTATTATATTTTTAAAAAATCTGTTTTTCACATACTTCCATGTTTTTTGTCATTTTTTTCAAACTATTCATAAAAGTTATTTGCAAGGTCATTAGTTATTTTTTGCTTGTTTCTTGACAGTATAAAGTAAGACAAAATGTTTTTTGGTAAGCAAAAAATGACTTTGTTTCAAAACCAATTCCAATAAAAATAAAATCGGTAAAAATATGGAAAATATGCAAGCACAGGAAAAATGATTGATTTTAAACATTTTTCTCTTTTTTTATTTGAAATTATTTTCCTCGTTTTTAACCAGTGTTCTTGTTTACATATTATTCACTCAGCTCTATAAATGATGCTGAAAAAATTGAAAATAAAAATAAATCACTTATTTATATTCTGTAATATACATAGGGGAAGGGTTGTGTTTCTTTGTGTCTACCGTGCATTCTAGCTAAATCTATACAACCTTCTTTTCCATGCCTCCTTAAGTAAGGTTGATTAGAATATTTACACCACAGAGATAGCTACCAAGATTTTCAAATAAAGACCCAAAGTTATAGATATGATTATTTATTATTTGAATCTGAATAGCATCTACAAGCCCTGATCATGAGCCAGGACCCCATTGCACTAGGTATTATCCATAAAGAAAATAAAAAGTCAGGCCCTGCCCCCATAGAGCTTGCAATCTATGTATAATACAAGAGCCAACAGGTGGATGCAGGTCAACAGGCAAGTATCTACTTAGATATTGAACTTGAGGGACCTCATTTTCAGAAGCACTGGGCCCCCAGAGCATTTTCCATTTGCATCAACAGTTGCTTAGCTCTTTGGAAAATGAAGTCACCCACTAAATTGCCTATTAGATCTAGAAGCCCCTTTTGTGATAGTTGTTGCCTTAATATATAAATCAGCTTGGTTTATTTTGCTGTCTTAGATAACCAATTTCCAAAAAAGTATTGGCTTTAAAATGCAACCATAAATGCATTGTGACAGTCTTTAAAAACTAAATGCCCTTCTACATGATATCCACAAAGGCTGATCACATAAAACTCACAGGAACGGATTAAGACATAACTCACGAGAGAGGAAATCCCAAACAGCCCTCCTCAACCAGAGACTTCTCCCTTCCCCCAAATACATGGGTTGTGCAGTGGTGTTGTTCAGTAACACGGTGCATCAATTTCCTTGATGAAGAAAGATGCCATTTAAAGAAATGGAGCTTATTATATCCTAATGACAAGCATAATTAGGAAGGTCTGTCTCTGAATGTCATAAGAATAGAGAAAAAGTTTTTGTTCACCAAAGCACGCTGCCATCCCTGACCCATCCAAGTAATTCAAACCCTGGCTGAATTGGACAGGGACAGGTGTAATTGGCCCCAAGTCTCTGTGGCTTCCAGTCCTGCAATTACCATAATAAGGGTATCTGTAGAGGGGTCAGTAGCTAGTGGCCACTCTGGCTGGAGTTTTCTCAGACTGTCAACAGAAGGAGAACAAGGAGTCCATTGGGTCACAGAGGACGGCTAAATGAATGCCGGTAATTGAGCAAGTGACAGCAGTGTCTGTCATGAGACAAGAGAAGTGGGCAGTAGCAATGAAAGACATGATGCCAAAAAAAAGTCGACAGCAGTTTTTCTTTACTGAGATCAGTGGCACAAAGGCATGCTACATGGTATTAAAGGCCATTTATTAATACTGTACTTTTGCACCATGTCTTTCATAACAAAACACTTCATGTGCTCTACAGCGACAGCCACACAGGAATGCTACCAACTTGGAGATAGAGGAGGCCGGTCAAAAGTTGGATCACCTGTGTTGGGAGGACAAATTCCTGCTCTTGTCAAAATGCCATGAGAGCTTTTAGACTTGATTTTTCAACCCAGCATGCCCATTACCCTGCCACTCCCCCCTTCCAAAAAACCTGTCTTCAGGCACACGTTCATTTTCACCACTAAGCATGAGTAGGGTGAAAGGAGGGGCTGGTGAGTAAAACTGATGCATTGTGTTCTGATGGAAGTAGGGAGTTGCCACCAGGAAATGTGTGCTCCATTTAAAGATGTGACTCAGCATGTGTATTTTGAGCTTCATAAATCCGGGTGGTTTGAAATTTAATTTGAACACAACCTTCCATCACAACGGTTCTGACATAGACCTTTTTTAATTAAACATAGTCTTTAATCAATTAAATGACAGCTGGAGGTGTCGGCTTAATATGCTAAACAGTTCTCTTCTGATATCTGCACTTCCTAAGAACAGAGGTTCAGATCCCAGCAGGGCAGATTCAGGCTTTTATCCTTCCAAACTGGATCTAAGGGGTTCCTTGTAGTTTACTGCATAGGCATTTTGAGTGAGACTTTGAACACAGAGGTCTACTGAGACATGAGAGTCAGACTTTCAAAAATAACTCTCCTTTTTTTCCAATTTGTAGGTCATTTAGAGGGCTAAACACCTGATTGTTCCTTCTTATTATTATTTATATTACAACTACATCTGGCTGAGAGTGGGGCTTCACTCTTTTGGGTATTGTCTAAACACAGAGCAAAAAACTGTGTCCTTTTCAGTTCAGAAACTCTCTAAAGGGATTCTCAAAGCAGGGTTCAGAAACTCTCAAGGTGTCGCAAGGTTATTATGTGAGGTTTGTGAGCCGTCAGCCCCCGTGCATGGCTTACAGCCGCAGCCCTCTGAGCTGGGTGGCTGGAGAGCAGGGGCTGATGGCTGTGTGCCCAGCTCCAAATTCAGTGCAGCCACCAGGAGCAGAGCAAAAGTAAAGGTGGCATCGTGTAGGGCAGTTGTCACTTTTTGTGGGAGGTCATCACAGTCTGAAGTACTGTTAAAGGGATCCTGGAAAAAATATTTGAGCCCTCCTGACTAAACAATGCATGGGAAAAAGAAAGCATTTTTATTTTCATGTGGGGAGGAGATGGGTGGGTTAAAGACAAAGGGGGATTATGTGACATGGCCAAGATCATACAGGACATCTGTGACAAGGCCATAGACAAAATTAATCTTTTTATATTTAAACTGAGTACATTTGATGCAGAATGCAGTGAAAAACAATCATCATGGAACCCCACATGGCCACATTTACAGACCCACTTTTCAGAGTAAAACTGCACTTTGAGCAACATGGCCCCATGGCAAAGTGTGCATTATTTAGTCATTTTACAGGTGGGCAAACTGAGGCACAGTTAAGTGTCTTGGCCAAGGTCACATAGGAGGTCATTAGCAGATATGGGGGATGAACCCATTTACTAGCTTGTTTCTAGTTCAGTGCAGTAACTATTATTGGTTACGTCTACACTTGCCGCGTGGGACTCCCCAGACAGGGATCCGGGGGGAGGGAATCCCCTGCTCATGCTCCAGCAGCGAGGGTATTCCCCACCACCCTGGCCAGGGCTCCAGTCACAAGAAGGGAGCTGTGGCTCCTTGCCGAAAAGGCCTCTGCTCCCTCTGCCAAGCCTCTGTTCCCTTCTCCCCAGGATCCACAGGTGTCCCAGCAAGAAGGAAGCCTGCTCTCCCTTCTGCCCAGAAACCACGGGGATCCTGGCAGAAGCGACCCGCAGCTCCCTTCTGCCAGGAAGCCACAGGTCCTAGTGAAAAGGGAGCTGCAGGTCCGTTATCAGCATGGAGCTGTTGTTCTCCACTATGTCTACTCTTGAAAAGTTAAGTCAACTTAACTTTTCAAGTGTAGAAATACCCATTTTGCACTCCCTTAGTTAAATGAGTAACACTTAACACTGGAGGCCTATGAAGAACCCATGTTAGGATAAACTCACCTGTTTCACCTACCAGTTTCTGATACCACTGCTTCAATGCTACAGGACAGGCGCTTCTGTTTCCTAAGCACTGGAGTCTAACTGCACACCTGGGTGCCAATTCGCAGTCAGGGTAAATTGGTGTAACACAACCAAAGTCAGTGGAGGTATGATAGTTTACATCATTTGAGGATCTTCACTCTTTTGGTTATTGCCCAAACACAGAGAAACGGCTTTGATTTGCTATAATAGTCTGATTCTATGACTTAAACTTCCTGCATTTATTTTCTTCCTACCCTGTCAGTTCCCCCATCTTCAGGTGTCTGACAGGGGAGTCACTGGTGCTGGCCACATGGGGCACGTGCCCCAAATCCTGGTGCCAGTGCTCTGGTTCTGGCAGGGCTTGCCTCTCTTGGTCTCCAGCCCGATTGGGGATCCAGGGCTCAGCCACCCATGGCCACAGAGGCCACTCCTGGCCCCGTCCCAGCCCAGGGATGTGGGGTCCAGCTGCCGGTGGACACTTCCAGCCCTGTCCCCGGCCAGGGGGCGTGGCCTGCGGGCTGGGGGCAGGGCCTGTAGGCCAGAGGCGGGGCCTGGTCCGGTGCCCCAGGTTCCTCCCCGGGGCAGCGACACTCCTTGTGTCTGATGAAATTGGATTTATCCCATGAAAGCTCAGGTGATAAATAAATTTGTTAATCTTTAAAGGTGCTACCAGACTCCTTGTTTGTTTTGCTGAACTAGACTAACATGGCACAACCTAAATAAGTAAGTAAGTAAATAAATAAATAAAGCTAAAAAAAAAAATCCAACGATTCATATTTAATGCCTTGGCCAATACCATCAGCTGAGCTGAAGATGATAAAAGGAAATACTTGAGAACTAAAGACAGTAGTGGTTCCAGTTTGCCATGAATGAAATGTTTGGGTAGAATGCAAAAGCATTGTCTATGTGGAACTTAATTTCAATGGAGAAAGCTTTTGTGTCACTAAGTGTCATTTGATGCCTGGATGGACTTATAATTCAAGGCACCAGTCTCTGAGCTGGGTTCAGTTCCTGATTCGGCCACAGATTTCTTCTGTGACCTTGGACAAGCCACTTGAGGCTTGATTCTGCGACATTAAAGTGAATGAGAATTCTGGCAATGGTTTCAAAGGGAGGAGGATCAGATGCTACATCTCTTTGTGCATCATCTGCCCATCTGGGTGCAAGGGGGACCCTTTTGGTCTGTCCTGTCTGTTTAGAGCATAAATTCTTTGAAGCACACTCTGTTTTTTTTTACGTTTGTACAATGCCTACCTCCCTGGAACCTCAGTCTTGGATGGGGCATCTAGCTGCGACTGATGTTCATGTAATGATAATATTTTTAAAGGTTAATTGGAATTAAATCATGCGTACAACTTTACTGATCCTCTACACAGTTGTAGATTTTGCCTGTATTCAACAAGGAAAACACTGATTAGAATGAATGAATAAATATCCCTCTACATTATTCCCTTTCTTCTTTTCTCAGTATGTATCTAAACTCAGGGTGTCCAACCTTTTTGGGTGAGGGGGCTACACTGCAATTCCTTTCTCAGTGACGAGGGCTGCTGAGAAAATTTTTGATAGATGAGACACAGAAATCAATCTTATTAATAAACTTAAATAAAATAATTAGTGTGATATTTGACATTGCTGTTGCTTGCACTTTGTACAGAGGACAAGGGGGCAGGGATGCCTGTGTGAGGGGGCAAGGCAGAGCATGGGGAGCAAGGCAGGACAGGGAGCATGGAAGAACAGGGGAAGGAAAGAAAAGTGAGGTGGGGGAAGCAAAGCCGCTGAATGGCAGGACTCAGCTAATTCCTGCCAGGGATGCCACCAACTCTGCTCTCCTCACTCCCTGCCACGTCAGATTTTAAATTGCTCAGAGCACTCCGCCTTTACCTGCCTCCTGTGCGCCCAAAAGGGGCTGAGTCCAGCCCCTGAACAGCTCTCTGGCCATGCCACACCTCGCTGTAGCTGTGCTGCATGCTGAGCGGGAAACCGAGAAGCGCCCTGGCCAGCCCCAGTTCCCAGGCTCTTGCAGCTGCACCCCACGGGCCAGATGAAAGCCCTTGGCGGGCCAGAGTCTGACCCCCAGGCCACAGTTCAGATAAGCCTGATTTAAACGTTCAAACACAGCAGAGGTCAGATATGCAGGTCCTTTACAAGTCAAACGTGGAGTCCTGTAGCACTTTTAAAGACTAACAAATTTGCTTATTGCATGAGCTTTCATGAGTCAAATCCCATGTCATTAGATACATGAAATGCAAGTACCATATAGTTTATTAAACTCTTAATCAGATGTTGGTGTTTATTACCTGAGACTGCTGGACAGGGAGACAAACCTTTCTTTGTAAGATGGCATTTCCAAAGTAAAAGAGGCACTGCATGGCTAGGAATGACATTCTTTTCACTTGTTCCAGCAAGGTTTGGATCAAGCCCAGAGTGATTTTTCTTAATTAGTCCTTTTTGTTTCATATCCTGTATCAAAGGACTCCATGCTTGTAAAACAAAACTGGCTCTTTTTTAAGAAAAATGATTTACAAAGGTGCAGCGGCTGCATCAAACATTCAAGCCATATGTACATACACAGACTAAATTCTGGGTGCCACTTCCAAACTTCTGCAACCTGTGCTTTCCAAGTTCCAGGCAAGTGCATGTGTCTTCAGGGGCAGTCATGCAATGACTCATCAAATAGATTTGTTGTATTCTGACCCTTTTCTTATTTAATCAGAGTGTGCAAGTAGGATTTATTTTATACAAAGAACTGTTAGAACATAAGACCAACCACAGTGGGTCAAACCAATACCCCATCTAGCCCAGCTTCCTATCTTCCAAAGGTGGACCAAAAGCAGTGCTTCACAGAGAATAAACAGAAGAGATAATCATGAGGTGATCCATCCCCTGTTGTCTTCTTGTAGCTTCTGGCAAGGAGAGGCTAGGGACACTTCAGAGAATGGTTTTGCATCCCTGCCCATCCTGCCTAATTAAGTCCCTCTCAGTGCATTTCATCAAGAAGATGGCCACATGCTCCTTTAGGAAACTGAACACAACAAGAATCAGACGGCAACATTGGAAGTCCTGTGGCCTGAAGCCCTAGAAAGCAGTGAGCATGCTGTTCTCATTTGTTGGAGAAGAGCAGTTCAGGGCTGCTTGACAAGACCTGGTGGACAGGAGCTCCCATTCTCCCTTCGTGTCTTGGTAACAAGGGGAAATGACTGAATGGGCCAGGCCTCCTTTGCATTTCAGTTACGGGATGGTTTGAGGCATTTTGGTTAGAGTACAGTAAAGTTTTGAATTTGGGGGCAAAAAGAATGCTACTGATCCTGTTGGAAAAAAGAAAGGGACTAGACAACTGCACCAAATATGCTTTGCAGGGTGGGGCCAGGTCCCTTGTCTGAAACTGTGGCCTAGCATAGCTGGTGGCACCTGTAAGCACGAATGAATAGAGAAGCTGGACTTTGTGTTCTGCTGAAAGCATTTCATTAGTATTAAGGAGTCTGCAAGGGGCCTTTAAACCACTGATTTTCTTCTCAAAGACTCAAGCGCAACTAGCTTCTATGCAGGGAACAGACAAGCTTCAGCAAGAAGGAGCAAAGCCCCTCTGTCAGCTCTGCTAATGTAGTTCATCATCCAAATGATTCTGCTACAGAATTTTAATTCAGAAGTGGGAAGGACATTATGTAGCACCTAGGAACACCGCTTGATCTTCAAGATTTCCAAGCAGAATGCATTGCAGTGATCAGTCTTGAATAATAGGTTGTGGATATTGCTGGACCAGTTATTTGTTTGTGCTATTTCATCAGTATCAGTAGGTTTAGAGAGTAAATAAAGAGAAAAGTATGTTTAGCCATTTTTTTTTTTAAATCTCCAGAACAGATTCTTTGCCTTTCATCCAGCTTGTATGGTCTTTTTATATACCTATGCAAAATGGATAACGAAAGCACTGACAAGTCCGAAAGATAGTATTTTACATTCACTTTGCACAGGTGTAAATGACAACCCAAAATGCAAGACAATGGTGAATCAGGCCTTTCATTTGGATTTCATTCGAAAAATGAATGACATTTGCTGTTGGTCCAGATCCGTATTCTCCATAGTGTGCTAATTCACTTGCTCAAGGGTTAATTCTCTCACAGTCTGTATGGAGGGGATAATTTGAAATTATTTTTGATTTGGTATGTTTCTTTTGGCTAGAGAAGCCTGGCAGCTCTTGAAAGATCATAGATTGTTCCACCCAATGTTCTAGCTTACTCCTTGGTTTAATTAACAAGTCTCAGCTAGATCTGGTTTGGAAGCAATTTTCTGGTCCCTTAAATATTTTCAAGAATTCAAATCCTTTTCTTCTCTTGAACTGGGAGAGAGTCAAAATCTCCAAAAAAAAAGTTTGCCAATTAAAACAGAAAAAAGTTCTGCTCAGGTAAATCAAAATGTTTTGTTTCAGAAATTTGGGTAACCTTCATTTAGATTTTGATCCTATTTAAAGAAAATAAATTTTTTTATGGTAATTAACTTAAATTTGGAAACCAAAATCACTTGGAATTGGAACACCAGAATTTTAGTTTAAAAATGTGAAAACAAAATATTGCAACTCTGTGGAAGCTTATTGCTTCCCAATATTTCTTCAAGTCAAGAGATTTAGCCGACTGACCCTGATTCATGATCAGTTTTGGTTTTGACAAGTCAACATTTTTTTAATTACAAAAAGAATTGTCCAATAAGCTGCAATGTTTAGAATTGCTTCTGGAGTGATGAAGAGTTAGCTGAGAGATCATTACATTGCTCTGATGTTCTTCGGCAGCTATTCTTTGTTTAATAAATCTTAACCATTCTGTTAGTTATAACCTTATCAGGATAGGGACTATTTTACTTGTATATGAATATATATATCTATGTACAGCACCTAGCACAAAGGAATCTTACTCTTATCTGCTTACTGATAATAACAAGATATTGATAACAAGACCAGAAATTCAGGTGAATGCTTTGTGTTTCTTGAATCCACAAGACCTCTAATGAAGGATTCCTCTCATCCGCATGCTTGAATTACTTTTGCCAGTAAACCTGTTTTCAGATTTCTGGGAGCAAGGAGAATAGGCTGCAGAAAAGAAGCTTGCATCATCCATGCACGTTTGCTGTGTGAATGGAGAAGACAGCATTGAGCAACAGTACAATGCATTTCATTCTGTGTAATGTGTGAATAATTTATAACTCACTTGAGGCTCTGCATCTCATTAATATTGGGTGGGTCTCTCTTACCAGAGTAAGCAAATTTTATTTCACTGTGTTTAGCCTACCCAATTTAACCCTATGTGACTGCAGGGGACGTTGGTGAAGTCTGAAATTCAGCAAACCTGATACGTTCCTTTCAGCAGATCTGTTGGGATATTCACCTATCTCCTATTAATTTAGGATGGAAATTGGTGACATTTGGTACATCTTAACAGTGCTGTGGACTTTGGCCATGCTATAGAGGTCAGAATATAACACAGGGTGGGAACAGAGGTCATAAAGTTACCTTGTTGCCAACTGAGTGGTTCTATTTTGACCTCAGAAAAATAAATGTAGGGCAACATAGAATAAAGCAGCAAAAATACCTAAAAGCAGCTGAAAGAGGTGTGTGGGGGAGAGAGAACAATAATAGGGAGTTTGCAAAACCTTTTCCGCCTGTCGTCCTTCTTTCCTTCTCCCTCTTCCATTTCCTTTCTATTATTTCTCCTTCTATTATTGCCTTCAACCAGTGGAACCAAGTTAGGTATTCCCAATGGGAATGTTTGAAGAGTGGGCAACTAAAAGTTAACGGATATGGGACTTCAGCCATGTTTGAAGTAAGCTAAATGTGCTTAGTCCTATGCTTGTAGGTTGTGATTTTTCCTCTCTGATGTAAATATCTTTATGCACACTTTAATCAGTCATGAGAATGATTAAATCCTTGGAAAATTTGCCCTACAAGAGGGGTTGTCAATATGCTGATCACTGGCCAAATCTGGACCACCAGACTCTTGTGAACAGATCACAAAATCTTTGTATTTACTTATTCTTATCATTATTATAATTATTTTTGTATTATTTTCTCTGGGGTCTGATATTTCTTGATCAAGAAACTTGGCTCTTGACAAAAAATAATTGATTGATCTTGCCTTATAGTGATAGATTAAAGGAGCTTGATCTGTTTAGCTTAACAAGGCGAAGACTAATCACAGTGTGTTGGTATCTACATGGGGAACTGAAATTTGTTAAAAGAGAGCGTTAGTCTGGCACACAATGGCATAACAAGCTCCAGTGGCTGTATGTTAAAACTAGACAAATCCAGACTTGCAATAAAGCATTTATTTTTAACAGAGGTGGTAATTAACCAATGGAATATATTCCCAAGCCTTTTGGTGAATTCTCAATTGCTGGCAGTTTTTAATTCAAGAGTGGATGTTTCTTCTAAGATGTATGTTCTAGCTCGAATAGGAATTTACTGATGGACGTTCTGTGACTTGATAATGAAAGAGGTTGGATGAGAGGATTACAATAATCTCCTCTGGCTTTATAATCTTTGAAATTTCCAGGGGGGATGAACTCAGTGCACACTATATGGAGAGATCCTTGAAGACCAGGCAGAAACTTTAATTTATGCAGGATGTAGTTGTCTCATTTAATGGTGTCTCCTACCGGAAACATGGTCTCCATGAGCTCCACAATCTGAAATAACTCATTTTTGGCCAGCGCAGATTACAATTCAAAGTACTAATTTTCATCTACAAAGTCAAAACCAGTTTGTGCTCTGGGTAGCTCAGAAACCAGGTATCTTGTTGTGGGATGCTTTGATGGCAGAGCTCTACTGAATAGCTTTAGCTAACAGCCCTCAGGTTGAACTGGGAGGCTGGTTATGTGCAGCAGAGGATTATCAACCCTATAATTTAGTTAGCGGACCACATATTTGTTGACTTTAAACACCTTTTTCTCCCTTCCACCTCCAGACCCCTGGTTTTTCCTGGCTGGAAAAGCTGAGTGTGGGAAAGGGAAGAGTCGGAGGGGAGTGGGGGGTTAGGTGGGTGGAAAAGCAAGGCTGTTTTTCACTTTGGACACTGGTCCAAGTTATGAGATGTTTATAACTGATTTATACATTTTGTCTGAAGATCAGGCGAGGAGGATAGGCAATTTAAAAATATCCATATAAATACATTAATAAAGTAATATTAAATAGTCTTCAGATTTTACTGTGTATGTTGGACATCACTCTTTCCATCATTTCTTTTCCCAATAATTATTTTTTTGCTGCAAAATACAAACATTAGAGTGGGTGATCCCCTTTTCTGTCTAGGTCCTTATTTTCTCATTATTCCACACAGCAAATAACCACTGAAGTCTGTAGAAGTTTTATAAAAGGTCTCTGGTCTTCTCTTTACAACCATTCTGAGTTACACAACCAAAATCTTTTAAAGAACACCCACATGAAATACAGAATTAATGGCAAAGTTTTCAGTCTCTTAAGGCTTACTGAAAAGACAAAAGTCCTTGAGGAACTCATACATGAAACTTTTTTTTGAAGATGAATTTGGTCTAGTTACACAAAGTGAAAATGATCTACTGCTTATTCTGGGCTTGTTCTCAGAGGCAATTACCAGTTTGTACTTACCATCACACTGAAAAAAACCTTAAGTCTTCTTCCAACCAGCACCATCAACAACTACCATTGAGCCAAACATCACCACAGATGATACAAAACTAAAGAATATTAATCATTTTACATACTGTGGAAATACTATCTTAAGCAATAGTTTCTGGATCAAGAAAGATCATCAGAATAAAAGGCAAGCCAGGCTTTCAGAAGGTTTCCCTCTAGGACAGAAATGTCAAACTCCTTTGCTATGGTGGGCCGGATTTGACTTAAACATTCTTCAAGTGGGCGGTACATACCGTACATTATATTTCATGGCATTATGGAGTGCTGTGTATATGAAACTGTACTCTATGATACCACTTTCTCGCTCTCTCTGTTAGGGATTGAGTGTGGTCCTGTGGAGTGCAGTCATGGGATGGATGCAAGAGGTGTTTAGTGCCGCTGCTCTAGGAAAATCAACCAGCATTCCATCAACCTGTGAACAAAACTGATGATCTATGATGCAACAGTGATGGCATCCCTTTAAATATCATGTGAAACTTGGACGGTTTACCACCCACACATCAATCAACTTAAAAAATTTTACATGTTCTGCCTTCTATTTTGAAAGTCTGCTGACAGGACAAAGTGTCAAACATGAACATTATATGACCATAATGTAGGCCCGTTTAAAAACAAATAACATTGTAAATGTAAAAGCTCAGATTTTGTGTCGTAAAGAAAGGGTTACAAAAAAAAATCAGCTAGGCTATCTATCATTAAAAGGTAACATCCTGTGATTTTAAGCTGCAAAATCCCACGGTTGTAAATACTGGTTAGCAACAAACTATCTTCCTAAATTTTTGTTTTTAAAAGCCAAAGGAACACTGAGAACAATTGATAAAAATTGTTTATTAAAATTATAATGCATCAAGGACCAAAATAACAACATTGTACCATCTTGAGCAATTTCTCAAGATTTGTAAATTCGGGGGAAAGAATCTCCCATCTTTGTCAAAATTTGTAGGTTAATTGATTAGCAAAGAAATTAAAAACTAGTGTGTTAATGTGTGTGATTTAGGAGTGAATATGTGTAGAAGTTAAAAGTGATAAAAGGACACTAGAAGGGGAGATGTACTAGTTATCAGACAACAAGGATCCAGATGGCTGAAAAGGGTAAAAAAGGATAAAGAAGATAAGACCCGTATGGACACAAGATGATAAAGTTTGCACTGGGAGCAGAACATAGCAGTTTTCATAGACTTGCATGTAGTCTGGGCCCTATAAAAAGGATGAAAATAAAATGAGAAACTTTGGGTTCGTTCTGCAGTTCTAAGGAGCATCGTGTCATGACCAATTGGACTCCACTCCACTCTCGAGCTCATCCACCTGGGCAGCATGACTCAAGCATTGCTGAGGCTGGTAACTATCTCCCTCCTGCAGAACTTTGTGTATGTGTGCATGAGTGTGAGAACGTGTGAGTGAATGCAATGCACATGCTTTAGAATGATTTTGTTATCTACAATAAATGTGGCGTAATGTCTTGTACCCTCTGAATAAGATCTTGTTGCTCATATACTAAATGTAACATTTATGGCCCTAATATTACCTTGAAAGAGCAAATCAAGTAGCATTCAAGACATTATTATCATAACTCAACCTAGAAGGAGAGGCCATGTTATCAAATTGCATGACAGTACTTGGTCCTGCCGTGGGTGTGGGGGACTGGACTCAATGACCTCTCATGGTCTTTTCCAGTTTCTGTGATTCTGTGATCCTTCTATGGAACAAATTCACAATAAAATCATCTATGGTGAGCTGACACTGGGAGAGTCCAGGTAGAGTGGTCAACATAAACACAACATACACACTGGTATGCATAATCTCATCATTTTACAGGGCATAAACATAGATAATTTCACAGGCACTATTCCTCTCATCCAGGTCTGTTCTTTGGTATTAATAAACTCTGTAAATGGTTTGAGAAAGATGGGATCATGAGACACCAAATACTAATTGAAAAAAGGGCCAGCTGTCAAGTCAAATCTACAGTGGGAGTCTACAGGTTCCTATGTCATGTTTATTGGTGATCTACCTCCTCATAGATCAAATTATACAGTCACAAAAAGAAAAAAATAGTGGCATGGCACATGGGCCTCCAACTCAGGTCAAGAAGAGCAACCATGCTTCAACCCTCCACTTGTCATTCTGCTGATAACTGCTGACTAAGGACCAATGAACTGGAGGCTCCAGTTGGGGCTCTGCCCCTGATGTCCCATTGGCAGCTCCCTGGAGCATTGATTGGCGTGCTTGCCCTATTTAAGCCAAGAATAGGAAAAGGAAGCTGTCTGAACAACTGGAATCTGTCCTGCTCCAGACTGTACATTGTACCTCCTGTTCTCACTCCTGCTCCCTCATCCCAACTTGACTTCCCAACCTCCTGACCTGAACTGGCCTGGCTCTTTAATTTATGGTTCCGATATCTGGTTTGTCTCCCGATATCTGGTTTGTCTCCTGCCTCTGAGCCCCTGGTATCATCAGCTGGCCTGATTCTGGTTACTAACTCGTGGTTCTGATCTTCAGTTTGCCTCTCGCTTCTGATTGCCCAATATCTTGACACAGCTGATTTCCACCTGTGAACTCTGCCTCTGAACAGGTATTAGCTCCCATGACCCAGCTTCGGTCAGGAGGTGCTGGGATGACATTGTAGGATACTACAAATAACATTTATCTACCAAAGGCCATGGAAGTTTGGTAAATGAATCAATGGCAAACTTGGAATAGGTAGAGTTAATCCTAGTCTCTAGCACAGATTCTCTCTGTCACTTTAGGCAAATCACTTAGGGTGTGTTCACACAGCAGTCTTATTTCGAAATAACAGAGGTTGTTTCTAAATAAGAAACGCCATGTTCACACAATGTACCGTTGTTTCGAAACAACTTAAACCCCATTTGGTGACGAAACAAGGTTGTTTCATGATGATTGTTTCGAAACAATCCCATCTAAATATGTTATTTCGAAACAACGGTGACTCATTTTGAAATAACTGTTGTCCGAACATGCTATTTCGCTTTGAGCTTTTTTCCTTTATTTGAATTAACATTTTCTTAATTCGAATTAACTTATTTTGAAATAACGCCTTATTTCAATGCAAGTTGTTTTGAAACAACTTGTATCAAAATAACCCCCTGTGTGTGAACATAGCCTTAATCATTTAATTTCTGTGTCTTTGTTCTGTAAAATGAAGACATTGTAGTTGAGGACTGTATTTTACCAGTGTACATACGGTAGAAAGGGCCCTCATTTCAGTTGGATCTTCTAGGCTTTAGCACAAATAATAATTGAACTACTATTAGAAGTGAATATATAAGTTGATGTGTATGTATTTGAAACATGTTCTTTACAAATCTAATGACACAGCACAGAATTTATTCAAGAATATTAACACTAACTGTATAACAATGTTACTGGTTTACGGTGAGAGTGCACTAAATTTCAGTCTCTGAAAGGCACCAGTTAAAAGAAAGTATCTGTTAAGCTAACGTGATTAAACAAGACAGGTCTGGCAGAACTCTTGCATATAGTCATATCTTAAACAAAAGGCGTCATTTTCCTATTTTTACAATTCAAAATGGCATGTTTGCAGGGGCTGTAATTACTCATATGTGGTGTAACTTAAGCTCTTTCCAGTGTTTATACCTAAATACTAAACGCACACTGACATGGCAACGGCATGGGATGGGACATGTCTTCTAATTTTCCCATAATAATACACAGCACAGCTTTGCCAAAAAAGCACTGGAGCCGACTACAGAGCGTGACTGCGATCGGATCATTTAGCAATTTGAGTTTCCACACCTTTTGTGAGAGGTTGGGCTTTGTTTTACTTAAAGCAATAATTGTCTTCTAATTTCATAATGTTGATCGCAGTCGTTTCATCACTCCATGCCTTCAAGGAAAGAAAAGGGAGAGGAGAACCCAGCTAACATCTTTGGATTAAATTTTTTATTCAAATGAGGTTAATAAAAGCTCTACCTGCTTCACAGGTGTTTGTTGTGAGGAGCTTTCATTAACATCGGTGCAGTTTCCCTGTGTGAAGAAGCCCAAACATTCTATATTTCAGGCTGTTATTAATCAGAAGAAATTGCATTTTAATTAATAGTATGATTACGAATAAATCGTAGTTGGGGTGGTTAGTTGGGCTGGGGTGTTGGAGCATAAAATATAAGGAGGAGGATGTAACTTTCAGGGCATTTAATTAAGACAGGCAAAGTTTCAAAATCCACTGTGTGAAACATATAATTACAGATATCCTTGGGCTCCATCCTGTGAGATTCTCAGTCTCCCTTCCAAGGTGCTTAGCTTCCCCAGCTGATGGGGCAATCAAGGACAGAGGAGGGCATCCAGCATTACCATGGGGAAGATCCAAACCCCATTCATCCAAAGGCTTCCATTCACTTGGGGGCTTTTGGACTGGGCTTCATACTGGGTCTCTTGGTATCATGAATCACAGGGTTGGAAGGGACCTCATGAGGTCATCTAGTCTAACCCCCTGCTAAAAGCAGGACCACTCTCACTAAATCATCCCAGACAGGGTATTGTCTAACTGAACCTTAAATATCTCCAAAGATGGAGATTCCACCACCTCCCTAGGCAACCCATTCCAATACTTCACCACTCGCCTAGTAAGAGTTTTCCTGATATCTAACCTCGACCTCCCCAGCTGCAGCTTGAAACCATTGCTCCTTGTTCTGTCCTCTGTTACTACTGAGAACAGCCTAGCTTCCTCCTCTCTTGAGCACTCCTTCAAGTAGTTGAAAGTTGCTATCAAACCCCCCCAGTTTTCTCTTCGGTAGGCTAAATAAACCTAGTTCTGTTGAGCTAATGTGATTAAAGAAATGGGTGATCTACCTGGCATACAAATAAAGCAGATGCCACATTTTCACTCACAGTTTGAACAGAAACAAGAGCTTTTGGGTATCAATAGTTATTATTATTTTGATATTTTAGCATTTCTGATCTGGACCTCCTGAGACTCAGGTTCTGTTCTCAACTCTGCAACAGACTTCTAGGGTGACCTTGAGCACTTAATGCTGTTAGGATTCACTCCTGATCTATAAGTAGAGTTTATGCCCTTCCACCCAGGGGGTGGTTCTACAGATTTTACTTTGGTTCTCATCTTGTATAAATTGGTTTTGTTCCACTGATGTCCAGAGAGATGCACCACTTTACACCCCTGAGGATCTAAGCCCATCTCTGTTCATGAGATCCTCAGATTCTATAGTGTTGGGATACTACAGGGATGATTTTGGCATGACTAAACCAATGACTCTCAGACACATACTTACGTATGAAGCACCTTGAGATGAACACATGCGTATGTTTTGTGTTCCCACACTTTGGAACATTTGAATATATACATATAATTTCCATTGCTGACCAATCCATCTCGACTTACATGATTCACACTTGGAATAGGCAATACATTCTCTAGGGTATATTTTTGTAAGTTATGAGCAATTACTCTCTTATAACAAACTCCATGATCATTGAATTAATAAAACTACATAGCAATTTTATGACTTTTTTCATCTTCAAAGAGATTTACAGCCATTTTATAGCTCACCTCGATAGCATCTGTTTAAGGCAATATTCTTATGTGTTTAGAACGATTATCTCTGTTTTCTAAATGTGTAAACAGAGGCAGAGAGATTAAGTAAATGTCCTAAAGCCATAGAAAGAGTAATATCAGATCTGGGTTTAAGACTCAGTTCCCATATAGTTATTGGCTCTGCATTCTTGCTCGGTGTTCAGATCATAAAATATCTAAAAATATTTGACCTGGTAAAGTCTCACTGTTTCGAAGACCAATAGCAGCTGCATAATTCAGTCATTAGCTTTCCATTTTGCCATTGCAACTATAAAGCAACATGCTTCCAAGGACCGATTACTCATTGCTATCACTTATCAAATGTTCAAGCAACAGAAAACAGCCTTGCAAAATTTTAACTCCAAAGATGGAAACATTGACACACTTACATAAATTGCTTTGAACATAAACTGTCATTTACTTGTTTTTGCTAAATTTCATATTCTGATTAAAACAAACAAGGAATCCTGTGGCACTTCAAGACTAACACATTTATTTATTGCATAAGCTTTCATGGGAGAAAAATCCCACTTCATTAGATGCTTGAAAATGGGAGAACTTACAGATTGGGAGTAAATAAATGCAGACAAGTGCAAGTCATGGGAACAGGTCAGACTGTAACAGCAAATGACTTACACTTCCCTGTATTTATTTTCCTCCCATTCTGTAAGATCCCCCATTGTTAAAGCATCTGATAAAGGAGGATTCTCTCCCATGAAAGCTCATGCGATAAAAAAAATTGTTAGTCTTTAAGTGCCACAGGACTCCTTGTTTATTTTACTGAACTAGACTAACACAGCTGCACCTTTGGAACTTGATAATTTTATTGGTGTCACTGTTTTTCTGTCATCGCACCAACCTCCCTGCAAAATGCTCGTGCTGTAAGAAAGCAAGGCCCTTATTTAGAAAAATATTTCAACAAGTGCTTTACTTTAAACACATGAAACTATGTATAAAAACTACAGCTTTATCAAACATACCTATTTTCACTTTTCTCATATGGATCTGAAACATGGACATCACTTAAACAAGACATGAGAGGCTCCAGGCATTATGTATGTGGTGCCAGCAAAGACTACTGGGAATTAGATGGTTTGACTTTATCAGTAAGAGGGATGTGTCATTGAAAGCTGGCCTCAGGAGGAAAGAAATCATCACTGGCCACTGCCAGCTGGCCCTTTTTGCTCATGTAGATGGCCTTGGAGGCAAAGTCCTTGCACGCGGAGTTCTGAAGATCAGAGCTGAGGTCTGGAGGAGACACTGCCTGGTGACGAACTGGCGGCAGCTACCTGGTTACCTACAATTAAGCTGGTTGCACCAGATCAGTCATAACTTGTGGTGCTCTTAGATGCTTGGACTAAAGCTATACAATGGGATCATGGCCTCTTGGTGTTACGGACCTCCACTACCTCAGCATACTGTTGTTGTTTATTGTAAGCACTTCCTAAATTCCCATTGACGTCAGTGGGACTGCTCATAGAAAAAGTTAGGCATGACTGAAGTCAGATGGGTCTGTAAATACTTTGCTTAGCCAGGTTCTAAATAATTAAATAAAGACTAGAGGTTGTGTCTTCACCATTAGCAGTAGTTATATCACTTCAAGACACAATCACCTCTTATTTTAAAAGCTAAGAATTGTTAGGCTTGGTATGATCCCTTAGCTGGCAGTTTTCCCCCTGAAGACCAACTCTGGCATAGAATTACTCCCCATTGTCCAAATTCCCTGTGAAATACTGAGTACACCCCATCCTCTGTATTATATTACTCAGGACTTGTTCAGTCTTGCCTGCTACATCCTAAGTAGCAGGAAACAGAAGGTCATACTGCGAGTGGAGAACAGCAATACCAAGGGAAATTCTCAATGTGCCAATGCTAACTTGATCCTTCACAATGCTATGCAAATCGAGGAAAATCAAAGATCTAGCTTCAGCCCCCCATGTCCCAATTTGTCTTGTAATGATCTATTATTTGTATTACTGTAGTATTTAGAGTCCAGGGCTATGTCTACACTGCCAAAATAGTTTGGATTAAAGAGGCTTAATCCGGACTAATTTAGCCCATGGCCACACTAGGCTTTCTTTAGTTAGAACTAAGAAATTTCTTAGTTCAAACTAAGGAACACTTAGTTCGAATGAATTAGTACTGGTGCTTAGTTCAAACTAAACGCAATGTGGACAGCTGTCACACAGAAGCGCCTGCATCACCTCTCTGTCTCGTGATGGTCCATCCCCACTCAGCCGCAGTCCCCACTCCTGTTTGGTCCTCTTTTCTGAGACCCCACCCTACTCTTTCTTCTCACTTCTAAAAGTCAAGAGCAATGGGTGGAGGGGCTCCAGGGGAGAGGGTGGAGCATTGCGAGCAACAGATGAAAGGTGTTTAAGATGCTTGAGTGGTGGGCAGAGGGCCTTGGGAGAGGGGGTTGAGCTGAAGTGTGGCCCAGTCCAAGGCTTCACTCATAAAAATACTCTTCTTTGCTGAGCCTCTGTAGTACACAGAGGCCAACCCACTTCACCAACAGCAGAAGGGTCTTAAAATCAAATTCCTTTACTTGAAAGAAGTACCATTATCCTCATTTTATAAGCGAGAAAAGTACGTGTGGCTTTGGGAACACTCCTTCCCTTCTCCATGTGTCTCTAAGACAATGCAGAGCCAAGGTGAGAAGCCATACCATCTAATAGCCATGTCCATGTCCTTCAACAGTGGCACACAGTGTCTCTCTTGAACTCAGTGTTCTTACATCAAGACCAGATTCTGACAACTCTTTCCCCACATATAACACTATGTCTGAACTGAGCTGATCATCTTAATCTGGACTCAGCCAGAAAGTAAGATATTTGGGATCCAGATCTGCATCAAAATCTACTGTGGAAGTCAGTGGGGCACAGCAGAAAGGATGAAGAAGTGGGTCTTTGATCTCTTTAGAAACTGGTACTCATTTCAGCTTTAACACAAAGAGAAATAGCATCTTTTAAATAGAAATTAATGGCAAGGCTGCACATTGTATTTTTTTTAATATATATATATATATATATGTTAAAAAGAAGGATTTCATATGGATATCATATTGCCTAACAGGCAATAATCCTAATAGAATTACCAATGTTATGAACTGCTAAAGGGACAGTTAGTAGCTTGTCTAGACAACAATTCTGTAATTTACTTTATGTCCATTTAGCCTTGATGTACTTCTTAGGTCAATTGCTGCTCCACTTTACTAGTTTACTGCTTCCTGAGTTATAGAGGAGAAAGGCAAGCATCATGAGTGATGACCTCCCCTGGTCAAGCTACTCTTTCATGAAATGCTGTGGTGTCATGTATTAATAGAGTGCGTTGAGTTGTTAATATCAGTCACTAATTGGTAATGTGTGTAGGAAGCAGATATTTAAATATAGAAAGTGGAGATTTGAGAGAAGCTGGAATGCATAGAGCAGGCGATAAGGGTTTATTATTAGAATAGATTAATGACTTGACTTTTTTCACCTTCTAAATTGCCCATCCTTTCCTCTGAACAAGTGTATTATTAATTCTTTTATTTTGTTTGATGTGCTTCATCCTTTGGCTAAAGGATGACTGTGAATGTATTATTTGTGTTACAGTTGTACCAAGAGGGGCAATCTGAGATTTGGGCCCTATTCTGCTAGGTACTCTATATAAACATGTTTATAGGCAGCCCTGCCATACGAATTGAAGGGTATATCTATACTGAAAAGTTTCTTTGAAATAAGGAGGCTTATTTTTTAAAAAAAAACTTTTTACCTGTCCAGGCATGTTGTTATTTTGAAATAAGCACTTTCTTATTTTGAAAAAAATGAAGCATTATTTTGAAATAACTCAATCTGCTTTTATTTCAAAAGAGCAATTATTTCAAAATAGTTATTTCAAAAAAAGCCACTCCAAGCAAGCCATGGAATTGTCTTTTTTTTTTAAATAACAGCCCTATAGTTTACCCTTCCTTTCCCTATTTTGATATAGAGTCTAGCAAAGACTCTCTATTTCAAAATAATAATTCTGACCTTATTTTGAAATAGAGAGTCACTAGACTCCTATTTCTAAATAATAAATTTGAAATAATGCTATTTTGAAATAATTATTTTGAAATTATTTCAAAATAATTATTTTGCAATATCTTTGGCAGTGTAGACATAGCCTTACAGTGTGAACAGACAATATGGGCAGCAGAAATATTATTGCCCCCATTTTTTTACAGATGGGGAATTCTGGCGAGGAGATGTTAAGTGATTTGCTCAATGTCATTGAGGACGTCTGTGCTAGAATAAAAATGTTCAGTTCTCAAGTCCTTATCCTGTTCCCTAACTACATTATCCTCCTTCCTCTCAAAGAAAGTCAGTAGGACTCTTTACATTGACTTCAGTAGGTTTTGGGGTTGAATCTTTAATAAAGTGTTCTAGACAGGTATAGGATACCAGTCATTAGAGCTGCTCTAAATTTTCACCACAAAATGAAACATTTTGATGAGGTCGAAACAAGTATTTGGGTTTTTTTTGTTTGTTTGTTCAAAAATTCTACTTTGCAAAGAATTCCAAGATTTCTACTTTCTGTTCTGATTCAGGATGAAACTAAATTTTAGAAGTCTTAGAATTTCCCACAAGATGGAAATTCTGTATTTCAACAAGCTCTAACAAAATAATATGATATTTAATTGAAATACTGAAAATAATAAACATCCTCTGAGGAATGGAACATGACATATACGTGACAATAATGATTTGGATTTTTATGAATACTTTAGATAACATTTGCCTAAGTACCTTAAAACCCCAAATCCCATTTTCAGAGGGCAGGTCTACGTTATCATATAACGTACGTTACTCAGGGGTATGGAAAAGCAACTCCCTTGCGTAATGCAAGCTACAGTATCTTGAGTCTTAGCGTCCTGGTCAATAGACTCAGGCTCATGGGGCTGGCGCTGGGGGCTTAAAAATAACAGCTAGACAATCTCACACAAACCAGGGACGGTTCTTCCATAGAGGCGACCTAGGCGGTCGCCCAGGGCACCAAGAATTAGGAGGCACCACGGGCTGGGTTGGGTCACAGCAACAGTGGTGCCGCTCCCTGCTAGTAGCTGGATCCCCAGCCAGGGCTGGATCCCAGCGGTGGCACTGCTCTGCCAGCGCCACTCTGCCGGAGGCCAGGGGAGTGTGCCAAAATCCCTGCTGGCCTAGGGCAGCAAAAAACTTTTGGCCAGCCCTGGCACAAGCTAAAGGTCAGGCTCCAAGACCTTCTCCTGTCACCAGGTTTCAAACCCTGGGCTCCAGCCTGAGCAGGTCTGTCTACATTGCTATTTTTAACTCTGCAACCTGAGCCAATCAACACAGGCCATGTGGATTTTTCTTTGCAGTGTAGACATACCCTTTTGCTCATAATTCACTTAACTTGGGAACAGCTTTGCCCTTTCTCTGAAGGTTTTAGTCTGCACTATAGTCATCATTTAAACCTCACAAGAAACCTGTGAGATGAACAAAGTGTTTTTATCCCCATTTCATACTTGGAAAACTGAACTTTGGAGTTTAAGGCCAACATTTTTCTCAAATCTGAATGCCTGAGTGTTCTGACCTTTGATGAACAAAACCTAAAATAGATAGGGTTGGTGACTAAGGCCTCCATCTGACAAATTCTATTCTATTCTATATGAGGTCTTACATTGCCTTCATCACCGTATTATCTGAGAACCTGCCATGAATTCATTAAGTGAAGTGAAGCACTAAGTCACATACAACTATTCACATGATTAAAATTAAGCAGGCACTTTTGTGCTTTTCTAGGTCTGGGCTCAAGCTCCTTACTGAAATGCTCAGTAAATTCAGTGGAAAGCTTCTGACTGAATTCACTGGGTTTTGGATTAACCCTGTAAGCACACAACAAAAGGGAAAGCTTGAGAAACAATACCCAAGAAAGTGAAAATGAGGTGGTCACAAGTTGGTTGGCTGTTAAAGTTGAGCTAAATCATACCTGTCCCAGATTTGCATCCCTCCCTCCCCAACTGGTCCTGAGCAGGCAGGTGATTTCTTGGAAAAGGGTTGAGAAACCTCAGTTTGAGTGGTTGAAAGCCCTCAGTAAGGCTTCTCAGGGGCGGTAAGGGGTTTCAAGGGAAGTCCTCTGAGACTCAGTGCTTACAAGATTGAGAGGCTAAAAGATAGTGCTGAAAGACGTGCTAGACAAGATAGTAAGTGGGGACTTTGTTTGGATTTTTGTTACCCTGAAGGGTGACCTACCTGGAGGACTGAGCTATGTGTCCCCTGGAAGAGAGGGAAAACCCTGTGAAGAAGGAAACTAAGGCACAGAGTACTTGGGTGCCAAACTTGCCCAGAAGAGGGTGCTACAGGGCAGGTAAGCCCTGTGACAGAGGTATTTAAGATAATTAATTATATTTATTCAGAAAAAAAAATCATATAAAGATCTGATTCAGCTATAAGATGAGGATACAAGTCATTGCAGAATTTGGCATCTTCTACTTACTTTGTTTGTTTGTCCTCTGCTTAGTTAGTTCAAACTGGATGATGACACTGCCTTGAACTTCACTTTTGATTTTGATACATTATGTAGTTATTTTAAATTTGCCCTTAGTAAACAGATTATTAGTGTAAATGTGAGTCTAGTGGAGTGTTAAAATATTCTGGCCAGCCATGAGGTAATCCTTCCTTAGAATTGAATGACAAAAGATGCCAATAAATTATCTATTTTTAAACAGGCATTTACAAGAGACAAGATGAAACAAATAATTCCTTTCAAGAAGTTTCCAACGCAATAAAATTTTACAAACAACATATATATATATAGTGTTATATTTGTCTGTCTTTTTTAAAACTTACACATTGCCAAGTTACAAAGTCCAACTTGTCAAAGTTACTTCAAGTTTGTAAAGCTTCTTTTAAACAAAATTTGGCAGACAGCAGCCTTTGCTTGATCGAGGTGGGATCCTCATTTGGCATGGGTTTGTAGAAAACACGTGTTTGCACCATTTTACTGTTTCTCAGCTTTTATGTACAGTTGATAAAGCAGGCAGGTTGGAGACATGAACAATATCTATAGGTTTTATGCTAGACTTTTCCTAGGCACTGTTACCATCAATAAATATAAAAGGAAAGTAAAAATGGACCAGTAATTTTTCCAAAGTAATGCTGTAGACCCATTATTAGCTTCTTTTAAAGATAAAAGGTTGAAGTATCTGTTTTTCCCATGTTCCAAAGGGATAGCCATGTAGTTTAGTTCAACAAAACGGAAAAGGAGTCTTGTGGCACTTAAAGATTAATACATTTATTTTTTGCATGAGCTTTCATGGGACAAAATCCCACTTCGTCAGATGTTTTGAAGATGAGTGGGTGGGGGTCCTGTAAGTTCCCCCATCTTCAAAAGTACCAAATCAAGCCAGCTGCTCCATCAGAGGGTCCTTCACCTGCTCATCCACTAATGTGATTTATGCTGTCATGTGCTGGAAATGCCCCCACGCCTGATACGTTGGACAAACAGGACAGTCCCTACTCAGAAGAATAAATGCACACACAACTGACCTCAGAAATCATCACACACACACACACACACACACACACACACACACACACACACACACACACACACACACACAGTTGCTGAGCACTTCCATCTTCCTGATCAGTCCTTTGATGATTTGTTAACTATGCTCCTCAAGAAAATCAATGGACATCAAGACTTCAAAACAAAACAGCCAAAATTCAAAATAACATGCAGATTAGATTGTGTGAAAGCAGGGCTGAATCGTGGCTATGGATTCTTTTCACATTATAACAGGTAATTTGACTTCACCCTCCCTCTGCATGCTGTTCCCTAGAGTCTGAAACCTTACCAATGCTCTGATTTGCTGTTACAGTATGACCTGATCTCATGTCTTACACTCCCCTGCATTTATTCTCATCCAATTCTGTAAGTTCCCCATCTTCAAAGTGTCTGATGAAGTGGGACATTCTCCCACGAAAGCTCATGCGCTAAATAAATCTGTTAGTCATTTAGTGCCACACAACTCCTTGCTTTCTTTTTTTTCCCATCTTCAAAGCGGCTGACCAAGTGGGATTTTCTCCCATGGACGTGCATGCAAAAAATAAATGTATTAGTCTTTAAGTGCCACAGAACGGCTTGTTTGTTTGTTTTACATATTAAGGTGTAATTGTAGCACAGACTGGAATACCTGCATTAGCTTTCCTCTACCTAGTGTGGGAAATAAGAGGAGTGAAGAAATGGAAGCATGGGCTCATCGTCTGGGGAACATGTGGGACTCTGTGTCTGTACTTGGGTGAGAGGCCTATGCCAGAGTCTCTTCAGCTCCATCTTCAGGGCTACTATTATCTCTCTGGCCTAAATCTTTCCTTAATTTGTAATGTTGACTTAACCCTGACACCAGCCCTTATGGAGAATTAGTGCATAACAAGGTGGGCTGCTGCACACTAACTGGCTGTGCACATCCTGCTCTCGTGCCCTAAAACATCTGCTGACCTCCATCCATTTGAAACACTGATACCTCAAAGTTCACACAATTTTCAGCAAAACAAAGAGTCCTGTGGCACTTTTAAAGGCTAACAAAGTTATTTTTTGCATTGATGACTTCCCACTTTGTCAGATGCCTACAAAAGCTTATGTGAAAAATAAATTTGTTAGGCTTTAAAAGTGCTGCAGGACTCCTTGTTTGCTTTGCTAACATGGCTACGCCTTTGCAACACACATTTTTCAGTGCATGGTAACAGGGTGCACACAGCTAGTTAGTGTGCGGCACCCTGGGGTATTGTACATTTGCACCCACACTTGCTGTGCACTAACTCTCTGTCTGGAGAAGAACTTAGCCTGTGCAGACCCCCTTTGTCATTAGTAAGGGACATGTCCATGTGGCGACAGGGGTCTGTCTGCCCATGCAGTCAGCATATCCAGTCAGTTACAGTTTGAGGACCTAATTTAGTACATACTTACTCAAAGTCATTGCTGTTTTGTTCTCATGTTTCTTTTAACGTCTGTGCTATGCAGTGCATGTATCATGTGATGAGTTCCACTATAAACTCAACACCACTTTCTAGTGCCGGTAACTATTTGTTTTTTGACATCTCTTTAATCTTAAGAAGATAGCAATTTGATCTCTAATCCTGCTTTATGGAGGTTACTAATTGCGGATATTTTGCCAAGCACTTGGGCTTTCTTCCTCATAATGTTTGTTCTGCGTGCAACATGAAAGCCATTTATGATGCACTTTACTAGCCAAATGTATGTAATATTACATATTATTAGCATGCTATTTAAGAGTCTGCTTTTGTTGTTCTTTAGCCGAAAGCAAATAACTCTTTCCCCTTGCATCATAAAAAGGGGTTTCAAATGATTTTGTACAGCCCTTTAAAATTACCTACACAAGTTACTAGTTTATGCCAACTTTCAGCAGAGTATTTACCTTAATCCTCCTCGAAGTTGTGTTCAGTGGAGTCAAAAAAAGTTATTCTTTTATCAGGGGAGGAAACTGAAGTCAGTTGCCAGTCTGATTACTCTAAGGCTGCCATTTCAATTCTTCTGGATCCTTCTTTTTCACCTGCTTGCACACTACATTCTCTCTGTGTATTGAGTCTAATATATACATGCGTGTGTATGTGTGACTATCAGAATATTCTGGATGTTCAGATTTAACTGAAAGGTGACCATGGTGAAAGAGAACATCCTTTTTGGGCACAGCTATGAGCAAGGTGGTGTTCGTAAAAGGTTTCTATTTCTCAGATGAAGAAACTGACACAGATGTGGGAAGTGACTTGTCCATAACCATATGGGAAATCAGTGGTGTAGATGGTGACAGATATTGACTTCTGCTGATGAGTTCACCCACCAGAGATTGCATTATCACCCATGTTTGCATTAAGCTCCTTGCAACACAATTAACTCAAAAGGTGTAATTTTCCAGGGAAATGTTGGGCTCTTCTTGGAGATAAAGCACTGGCTTGGGACACTAGAAACCTGGGTTCAGTCCTCAACACTGCAATGCTGACCAATGTGATACTGAACAATTCCAGTTGGAGTTACACACAAATTTACTGGTGAGAATCTGGGCCTTAAACTCTGTGAGTATGTCTACACTGGAGGCTCCATTAAGTTGACCTAACAAGGCTGAAAGTCCACACTGAAAACTCCTGTTGACTGCCTGCATCCACACTGGGTACGTCTACATTATGTGTTTAAGTCAACTTAAGGGCCCTTAAGTCAACTTAAACAGAGCCCTGTCTACACTGCAGGACAATAAAGTCAACTTTAGGGTCCCGTAAAGTCGACTTTATAAGGTCCACTTATAAAGTCAACTTTACCATTAAGTCGACTTTATTAAGTGACTTAAGGCAATGTGGACTCACTAAGTCCACCCAGGGGCAAGGTGGGAGTGCCCAGAGCCTGGCCTCTGGTCTCAGGGTCTATGTCTACACCAAAAATCTTAGCTCAGACTTGATTAGTCCAAACTAAGTAGCTCAAAAGTTAGTTCCAACTAAGCATGTTTTTTTAGTTCGAACTAATTTTTGTTCAACTACCCATGGTTTTTTTAGTTCAAACTAAAAAAAAAAGCTTAGTTCAAACTAACTTCCAGTTTGAACTTATTTAGTTTGAATGAGCATGTCTCCATTGTGCAAATTTGAACTAAATATGCGAATTAGTTCGAACTAAGCAGTTAGTTCGAACTAATCAGCCAAACTAACTAGTTTGAACTTAGTTTTGCTTAGTTCAAATTAAAAATATTTTTAGTTCGAACTAGGTAAAGCCTAGTGTCGACAGGGTTCAAATTAATTCGAATTAAGGCACCTTAGTTTGAACTAGTTTGCTAGTGTAGGCATAGCCAGAGGGCTCCTCACGCCTGAGTGTCCGCTGGGTAGGGGCCTTTCTAGTGCCTGCCCCTAGTGATCGCTGCCAGTGCTGTGGGGTCTTATGGCCTGGAGCCCAGGGCCCTCCTTTAGGCCAGGTCTTGGGGCTTCAGCCCTTATAGCCCCTGCATTAATCTAGCCCTGCTCTGTGTCTGGCTTTAAAGAATCTGACTCAGAAGATAAAATCACTGATCTTTTTACTGCTTTGGTAGCTTGGTAATGAGGACAACTTACACTAGCTTAGGGAAAATAAATAAATTAGAGCTATGCATAAAACAAAGACACAGAACTTGAAATACAGGTCTGTAATTCTTTTAAGGGAGTAGCAGTGACCTGAATTTTCCTTCCGAAAGCACCAGGATCTAGAAAGTTCCTGCCATTTATTTTATATATATTTATGAAGGAAGGGATATAGGGATTCTTGCAGAAAAACCACTGAAGCTAGTTAGTTAGAGTGTGGCAAGGTCAGAAAGTCCAAGAGATTGCTGGAGTTACCAAGAGACATGTACAAGTTATCAAAAACAAAAAAAAATTATATTGCAGAATCTGTTTTCAGGTGTGGGAGCCACAACTGGATGCCTAAACTCTGTAATTTCGATGCTCAAGGCACAGCAGCATTTACATGTTTTAAATTATATCTGCATGCTTATGTGTTGTTCAGAAATATGCCCTAAATATGCCCGCCTTCTTAAGTAAATAACATGAGGGGGTCCACAATACCATTTTTTCTGTTTATCCTCTGCAAGAATTGAGTAGGAATATGATGTATTTCATGCTTCTGAAGTAGAGTAAAATGATGATGTTGAAACATAAGCTTTTTTCATTTTGTTTTGACCTGAACTTAGGAATTTGACAGGTCCCCTCCACCTTCCCCACCCATTCCGAAGTTTTAGATTTCAACAATACATATGGCAATTATACACAAAAGATCCATTTGGAAATGTAGTGGATGTCTTGTTGATGACAAGCCAGTGACAAGTGAAATTAACAGGGTTTGTGAAAAGTATCTTGCTTCAAATGACTTATTGAAGACGGCTGTCAGTTTCGTAACAACTTTAGGAAAACTCTTTTTCTTCCTTCTTTTCTTTCTGAAGCCGTAAATATGTTATGAATAAACTACTGAATAGATTTAACATCTAACATAAAGAACCTTTGTCCCAGATGCCCAGACATTATTTATAATTGCTGTGCTAAGTAAAGTGTGTTATTGCTATTTGACTTTACTTTGTTTTGCTTTAATGACTAGATCTTATTCTTGGAGTAACTGGGAATAAATTGCCATTAACCAGCTAATGTCCTATAGGACACTGGTATCAACTCAGTCCCTACTCCTATTTGAGTAATGCAGGCAAAATGCTTGGTTTGTACAGTAAAGGGTTTAGAGTAGCTTTTGTTAGCCTGTTTTGCAGGCCTGCTTAAAAAAAAAAAAAAAACCAGGAGGTCTTTAACATTTTGGAACGCTTGTGTATTTTCAGTTCAAGAATAGGCATCAGAGCCCACTTTGTCCTCTGCTCTGTAGCGTGAGTGTATTTGGTTACTGCAGCAAGACAGTGCAAGGATGAGAAACAATGTCTTTAATGCTGAAGATTTCATCCATGACAATTAGGATTCTTTTTTCCAGTGACTGCATTTTCACCTTCAAGCCCCAAAGGTCATTGAGAGGTAATGTTTTCATTAAAACATACCTGTTAAGGTGACCTAAGCCTTAACATAAACAAAGTCTTTTAAATGCAGACACCTAAAATACCTGGTTTTCAATCCTGGCTCCAGTGTTTGAATCTGAAAAGGTGAATAAGGCATGCCAAATTCCTTTGTAGGCCAGTCGTCTAAACCTAACCTACTTGCATGGAGTAGGTTTCTTATTAAAGAGACTGTTCCGCTTTAATTATTCATGTACAAAATCTTAGATTCTTAGCAAATTTTAAACACATGACAGCTTTTTTTTTAAAGAATACGTATAAATGCTTTAAAGAGAAAAAAATTAGATCAGCTTTATTTTTTCCTTTTTTTTCCCTTTATATGTTTCCAATGCTGTGTTTACTATTAAAGCATAAAATGAGTTCTAAGAGTAGGGAAGGGAATCCTGTGTTGTGTGGTAAAATCTCACAGCTTAGACCTGCTCAGTGATCCATAGAGGTGCAATTTGAACCATATCCTCACATGATGTAACTCTATTGAAGTCAGTTTACACCAGCCAAGGATCTTGCCCAAAACCTATGTCATCCATTAAGACGCATAGGATGGAACACTAGTCTGTTTATCTGGTGATATATTTTTATACTATTTATTGTGTATGATGGAAATATGAGAACCCAGCAGACATATCCCCTCCGCTCCCCACTTCCACATACCTGGTGCTGGTGGAGAGCAGGGTGAGAGTATACCGGGGGAGGGAGTTGGGTGGAGGTGGGCCGTTTGCCAGTGAGCTCCAATTTTACAGTTGAATTACAAACTGCTAAACCTACGGGCTCAAGTGGAAATGTTGACAACTTCAGCAGGGCTTGGTAACACACAAAGAACCATTTATGAGCTTTTTGCTTTGACCTCACCAGTTCAGATCGAGTCCTGGCTGATTGCTAAAGGATGTCACCATTTGAGGGCTGTTTGTTTGGTGAAAGAAGTTTGGTGGTTTCCAGTGGACACACATCCACATTAACGGGAAAAAAAAGAACAATCACTCAACACAAATGACCCTGATGCTTGCCAGTTTCACACAGGAGGCAGCATGGTTAATGGACAGGGGAACTGGCCTTAGAGTCAGGAAATCTGTGTGCTATTTCCAGCTATGCAACATCGGGCAAGTCATTTCCTCTGTTACATTTTGCCTTTCTTGTCTCTTTAGTTTGCAGGCCTCATTGGAGCATCTAGGCACAATTGCAATGCAAATAAATAATAAGAGACTAAGAATTAAATGAGCCATGAACAATGTGGCCCAGATCCACAAAAGTACTTAGGCACTGGAACATTGAATGTCATGGTGCCTAACTTTTGGGTGCCTAGAAAAGCACAGAAACATCCTTGTGATCTGCAAAGCCTGAGTTAGGTTCCTGGGCTTCATATACAATAAACAGAGAGAGATGGTACCTTAGAGATGGGCTCCACAAAAGCCAGCAGGCTAGGCAGGAAGCCACCCAAATTAACCAGTGCAAGGTACCTACCAGACAGTCATGTGCTAAGCCTTGCCCCTGTCTCAAAGATAGCTGCATCCCTGCATCATTAGGCAACTGTATCAATTTAGCAGTGCACCAATTGAAAACATGACCTGGAGACAGCTGGCTGAGGTGCATAAGGTGCCTCTTGATGGAGTGAGTAAGGTGCCTGCTTCCCATCTCATGAAATAGCCCACTTTAAAACCTTTAGTCCAGTGGTTAGATCACTCACCTGGGGTGCCGATAGTCCAGATTCAATTGTCCCCCTCCTGGCCAGGCAGGAAGACAGGATTTAAACAGGGATTGTCCACCTCCCAACACTTAGCTATGGGATGTTCTGAGGTGGGCCTTTCTCAGCGTCTCTTGTGGAAGCTAAAAAAAACCAAGGAGCCTTATGGCACTTAAAGACAAACAGATTTATTTATCACATGTTGTTGCACTGTGGATAAACAATGACCTACAATGAGCAGGGGCACTGGACCCTAGGTCTCCCACCTCCCAAGCAGGTCCCCTGACCAGTGGGCTACATTCATCCTGCTGCTTTCTGGTCCAAAGACTTTTCCACTGTTGCTAAATACTTACATGCTCATTAGACAAGAGATGGAGAGTGAGCAAGAGAGGATGGATGATTTGTAAGATTTTGCAAGCTGCTGAATGCCCTGAATATCCACTGACTCAAACTGATGGTTGAATTGGTGATTTCATATTTTTGCTATACGTGGAAAAATGGGGACTGGTAAGAGGATATGGCATCTTTTAGCTCTCTATATCATCATTCCAAATCTGCTGTGCATCAGTGTGACCCATAGTCATCACTCTGAGTCCAGAGGTAAGCGGGCAGGTGTCTGCTTCACAAAATCTCTCTTCAGAATTGATACAGCATGTTTGTTGACAGTCTGAGCTGAGAGGTCAAGGGCTGACTGAGCATAGAGAGTAAAAACACATATTGGTGTACAAAGAAGTCTTTAAGTGCCACAGAACTCCTTGGTTATTTTACTGAACTAGACTAACACAGCCACCCCTTTGGATATTAGTATACAGCACTTTTTATCAGTAGGACTCAAAGTGCTTTACAAAGGAAGTCAGTAGCTCATCATTTTAAAGATGGGGAAACTGAGCAAAACAAGGAAAACTGACTTGCGCTAGATCAGAAGCAGGAATTGAAGCCAGGTTTCCTGAGTCCCAGACCACTCTTCTGCTCACTGTGCAAATGTTTTTTTAGTGATCATTTTATGGACCAGCAACCACCCTGGAGGTCTCTGGAGATCCAGTCCCCGGTGTCAAAAAGGTTGAGAAATACTGCTCTAGGCTACACCTCTTTTTCTTAGACATAGTGCCTCCAGGGATGGGACACTTCGGAGAGGAAATTTGCACTACCACATTGTCCATCTTGTTTCTCATCTGAGGATAATTTAGGAATTTCAGCAAAACAAACAAGGAGTCCTATGGCACTTTTAAAGACTAACAAATTTGTTTATCACTTGAGCTTTCATGGGAGAGATCCCACTTCATCAGGCACTTGAAAATGGAAAAACAATTCAGTATAGGAAGGAGGGATAAATGCAGTGAAGTAAGTATAATCACAGTGTCAGGACAAATTACTGCATCAAATCAAACAGGCTGTATTGATTCATCCTGAGTAGAACAACAGAAAGGAAGGGTGAGAGTCATCAATCGTTGTGCCACAGGACTCCTTGTTTGTTTATAATGAAAAAGCCAGCCCATCTCTCTATTCAAAGTCAAGTGGATGGTATCAAATTTGCATATGAATTCTAACTATTAAGTCTGTATCTGAAGGCTTAACCTAGAATAAAGCTGTTGTAGGATAGCCACATATAAGTCCTTCACAGAGTCGCAGAGGAGATTTAAATGACCTCCTATTGAGTTGCCATTTCTGATGTCAGATTTGTGTTCATTTATTCTTTTGCACAGAGACAGCCCTCCTTGTTTGTTTTGCTGAACTAGACTAAGAGGGTTACGCCTTTGGAACTTGAGAATTTCAGTCAACCTCTCCACCGACTCAAATCCTCAGGCACCCTCAGGGCCCAAATCCTCCAAAGTGTTAAGCTCCTCTAATGCCCACTGGCATCTCCAGAAGTTGAGAGCACTTAATGCCTTGCGCCAGGAAGATAAAGGGATACGTTTGTTAAAGGTGATCTCTTTGGGCCAGATGCCCCTCATCGGATTTGAATCACCATAATTTATTTTTGCATTTACTGGAAGTTTAACTCTAGATTATTGTCCTCTTAAATTATAAACTCTTTGGTGCAGAGACTGACTGGATTTTGTTTCTTGTATGGTGCTGTGAATGTTGTTAGTTCTTGCCAAATAACAATGAAATAAAGCGTAAAAATAAGAATTCTACATGTGGTTGCTCACGTAGCACGTAAATGCACAAAACAAGTGTTTATGTTCTCGCATGCTGATCTGGGAGTCAAATAGTTGTTTTTAATGTGATAGTTTGAATAGGAAAATGCTCATGTTTGAAAATTGAGGTTCATGCGTTAATTCACAGAAATTTCTCATTTGAAAAAAGAGAAAAAAACTTTGGTCCATAAAATGGCTGCTCATGTTTATTATTTTGCTTTGACTTTGTTGTAGCTTTGCATGTTTCGAGGGTAGGGGGTAAAACTCTTTGCTAGGGTCTTTTCTTATATGTTTCCTCCATTTCATGGTTGTCGTCTCAAACGCACTGAAAACAGATGTCTGTTTTCAAGGGCAGGTTTTATTTTTTGGCAATGTCAGACATTTTACAGTAGAAAACACAAAACAAAAATGAACCCAGTAATTTCTGATGTTTTCCATTTCCTTATCACCCCTCTTTTGTTATGCTTGTTAATCACAGTAACTGGGATTATTTTAAACATTCATCATGTTCACATCCCCCAAATCAGCATCCCCCCGCATCAGCATTTGTTTATTTTACAGCAACACAAACTTCAGGAAATGCGGTGGTGGTGGGGGAGAGGAAAAGAGAAGTAGATGCTCTTTTTTTTTTTTTTCAAAGTGAAGAAATAAACATACGGCCTCCACATTTGTGACATCAAACGGATGCTATTTATTTTTTCACTCAAGGCGCAAGCCATGATCAGAAGAAAATTTCTTTTATGGGCTAAGGCGCTGAATTATTTCTAATAATAATAATGATTAACATGAAAAAGCCCATCTTCTTCAACATATTTAAAAGGAGGCAGGAAGGCAAATCCATGAACTCAGTTCAGTCCCCCCAAAACATACTTTAAATATTATTAAACATAATTATATTAAATATAATATTCTCCAAACAGTTGGCATTTTTAATTTGACAGCTTTTAGATTCTTTGCCCAATGTTTTGACATGGCAGAGGCAGAGCTGTTTTCATGTTTCTGCTGCATCACACTTGTCTTTGATTTTATTTATAATCAAAAATAATAATTTTTCCGCTTGATTTTTTTATTTTCTTCCTCGCTGAAAATGAAGCAGCCAGCGCTTCATTGCCCTTTAGTGTCCACCACTACAAGTCAGGCTAAAATAAAGTAAAGCAGAAGAATATTGAAGGGGTAGCCATGTTAGTCTAATCCAGTGAAACAAACAGTGAGTCTAGTGGCACTTTTAAAGACTAACAAATTTATTTATCACATGAGCTTTTGTGGGAGAGAACCCCATTTTTCCAGATTTCAACCTTATTCAGGAAAGGGAGATTTTTCAAAATCTCCTGTGAATTCCCAGGAAAGAAGAATAATCTCCCACTCGGCAATTCTAGAAAAGTAAAATGCTTTGAGCTCTACTTATGAAAAATGCTAGAAAAGAGTTAGGTGTTATTATTACACAGCTTGCAGCTAAAGGTCCAAGATTTTGTAGTGGAGTAAATCATGAAGGTAGGTGTCTAAAATAGGTAAAAATGGCGAGAATTTAAAAATTGGGTGATAATGGACCATGAATCCCAGTGATGATGGCACTTGGTGATACTATCAACAAACAGCTCTCGGTCATGGCTGTACCTGTTTCTATTGCTTTCCATTGACTCACCAGGCTTCAGAGTGATGTTTGGAGTTACTGTGTGTGCTGTTTGTGGTGTTATATGGTTGATTGTGTTGATTTGTGTATGGCTTGTTATGTGCTGTGTCGGGAGAGCTGTGTGGGTGACAAATAAAGCATGTGTGCTATGGTAAAGGGCTATGTATGTTTCAAGTTATTGTGTTGGCTGTGTATATTGATTTGTCTCTGGTGGGGAATGATGCTGGGAGATGTGTATTGATTTATACATGTGATATTTGGCGCCCATGCATGGCAGCTGGAGCCAGTAATCTACTGTCTGTGCAGTCTCTCTCTCAGACAACCAATGAAATTGATACATGCAAATTAGCTGCAAGGTAATGGTTGGTTGAGGTATTTCTGCTATCACAATGATTTAAGACTCTTGGCACTGGCCAGAGATGCATTTCTAATTGCAGATGTACATTGCTTGGCTTTCAGAAAGCTGGGAGAAGTCCATAGAATCCTGTCCAATCTGAAGGGAATATGTGAGTGCTGTTCAACATAAAGAAGCATTGATTCAGAGGGATGGAAGCAAATGAGGAGGAAAAAAAAGGGGTGCTGCAATTTTGGACTCCAACTCAAACAACACGTGGAACTGTGAAATTTGTAACAAGTTGTGTCACTCTTGAATTGGGATTGTCAAGCATAACCTGATTCATCAGGGGTCTGACCAGTGCTCACTCTTACAGGTACACCACGGTCAATGGCTCGATAGTTCCCAATACATACATTACAAGAATGCAATTTGTCAGTGACAGTTCAACCATCTGATATTACAAACAAAAAGAGCTCTCAGAGATGTGTAGCTGCTGCCATTGCTTCATGCTGACTCAATAGACATTCAAAGCTTCAAAGTGACAATCCCAAAATCTAATTATATAAATCTATATATATAAATTCAGGAATTCAAAAATTATAAACCAGGCCCCAGGAAATCATGGGTTTAGTCTGCAGAAGAGAAGAATGAGGAGGACTTTGATGGCAACCTTTAAGGATCTAAAAGTTGGTTTCACAGAAGATGGAGCTAGGCTATTTTCTGTGGTAGTAGATGACAGAAGTTGGAGCAATGGTCTGAAGGTGCAGGGGGGAAGTCTAGGTTGAATAGTAGGGAAGCTTTTTCACTAGGAAGGTGGTGAAGTACTGGAATAGGGATCTCCACCCTTTACAAGTATTTAAGGCCTGGATTGACAAAGCCCTGGCTGGGATGATTGAGTTGGGGTTGGTCCTGGTTTGAGGACAGGGTTGGACTACAGGGCCTCCTGGGGACCCTACCAATGCTAACATTTTATGAGTTTGGCTTAAAGACCATGGGTATGTCCCCATGAGTCTTTTATTTTGAAACAACACTGAACCGTCATTTTGAAACAGCTTAAACCCCAATTCATTTCAAAATAACGCCGTTTGGACATGTTGTTTCAAAACAACATGTCCAAAGGGCCTTATTTCAAAATAACCATTTTGAAATAACAGCTGTTTCAAAAGCAGGCTTTCCCTTAATTCGAATTTGTTCGTGCCTGATGTACTAATAAGGGGCCGCTTGCCCGGGTACCCCATTTGCCACCAAGTGCACACTAACAAAACCCCTTATGGACAGCGTAAGAGGCTCTGGCCTGGAATCTGGGAGGCTACAGACTAGCATAACTCAAAGGCACTAACTTCGTGGGAACCGAAACCCACCTAGGAATTTATACCCACCTGGAAATTTGGGTCCCACCTAGGAATTTATGATCCACCTAGGAATCTGGACCCACCTGGGAATTTAAAACTTAATTGGAAAATTACTATCTCAATCGTGGGAACCACTAATATGACAAACCCCCACCAGTGTGGGAACCAAAAAAACACTGAGCTAAAAATCCTATAAAAAAGGGGATGCCAACTGGCAAAAGTTATGGAGGTTCACGTGTTACCTGCCAGAACTGATCACTCTGACAGTTGGATCTCCCGAGGAAAGCTAGCTCGTGTCGTCTCTCTTACCATGCCTCTTGTGTTCATGCTGCTGGTCAGTGGAGCCTGGGTTGTGGTACGTATATAGGAATTCCCTACGAGTACATTGCAGTTTGTTTTACCTTGCCATTTTGTCTTGTTGGGAATACCTAGCAGTTTTACTTTGTTGCAAATACCTTACAGTTTTACCTTGCAGTTTTGCCTTGCTGTTTTACTGTGTTACTTATATAGTTTTGCGGTTTTTGCTTTAAAGTCTTGCTGTGTCACTTATATAGATTTGCATTTTTGCTTTACTGTTTTACTGTGTTACTTATATAGATTTGCTACCTCAGTTGGTCTTGTAAGGTTGCTGTTTTAGTTGTTGATTGCTATCTCAATCGTCACTGTGATTACCCATTGACAAACTTTCCCCGTTGTTGCGCTAAATAAACAAACCCATTTCTCAGTTAGAACTACTGAGTCCGGTGTCTCCTTCTCCCATCACGGTTGGGAACCAACAGAATTAACATTTTCTTAATTTGAAATAACTTATTCAGAAATAATGATGTATGTGTGGACATAGCCCATGAGTTTAAAATTAAGAAACAAATAAATAAACCCAGATTGAATTTGTTTGATTGCCCTCTGTTTCTGAGCCTGCTTTCAATCTCTTCTTTACAAAAATGAGGGCTAAAATTCTGATGCAATTACATGACCCCAGTAACTAGAGTGACCAGACAGCAACTATGAAAAATCAGGATGATGCGTGAGGGGTAATAGGCACCTGTATAAGAAAATGTCCCAAATATCAGGACCATCCCTATTAAACTGGGACATCTGGTCACTCTACCAAAAACTGGAACTTTAAGCCTAACACCAAATATTGTGTGAGACTTGGAATAAAATTGGAAGAGCCGGCAGCAGTTCAACAAATGATTTATTTGCTCCTTTCTTTTTGTCTTGTGTTTTGGTAGCAAGTGATGAATGGGAAACCAAGAAGCTGTGCCTAATGCACAGCCAAATTCTCCCCTAACATACAGTGATACAACCACAATAAAACGGTCACTGAATTTTAACGCAAAACTGAGGAGAGGATTTTCCTCCTCTTTTAAGTGTTCATTGAATATCAAGGGGTTTTATTTAAGTTAAAATGAAAAGGTATAAAGTCTGTCCTATGATCATATATCCCAGCATCACTTCTTTTATCTTTAAAATTGCCCTCTTCTTCCCTTTCATCTTAATGCCACAAAAATAGGGTCTGATTTATGAGACGTCTACTTCCAAATTTTCTGTTCGATGTCACATGCCCATCACACCACATGCTACCGTGTTGTCCTTTATGATATATCACTACTTCTTGAATCTGCTTCTCTGTCTTAATACAATTAATAAAATTCCCTGGACAGCATAAACATTCTGCCTTCAGGAGAAATGCACCTTTGCCGACTTGAATACCAAATAAAAGCCAATATGTTAATGTGAAAAGATAAAACAGGATACCAAAATGTTTCATTTGGGTCAAAATGAGTTTATTTCCCAGGGCATAGAGAATTCCAGTTGGACTGGTTGCTGCAGTAACAGGAGAAACATGCAAACTGTACCCCTGATTAGAATCTGGGAGAGAGAGATAAAAGGTTTATCTGTGTGACAAGGGCTATTTGATGGACTATTAGATGGCACATTTGTATGTTTTCTTAAACCTCTTATCTTCTCTTGCTGCCTTCTCATTGAAAAAGAAATAATCTTTCCTTTTAAGTAAGTGCTGCTGGTAAACAAAATTGATATGAACAAATATGTCAATTGTATTGATATTTTGCCTCAAATCCATACACAGTAATATATACGCTTTTAGGAACACATACTGCCCATTATTACATAAAAATCTGATCAGATGTATGTATGCACACAGAGACAGATTATTATGCAATAATGTCATCGCACACTTGTGTGTGCGTATAAATACACATTGTTTCATGAAAATTGGCCATGTGTGAGACATGCCCCCTCCTCAAAATCTCCATGCAGTTGTTCATGTGTCCGCACATAACAGGCCTAGATTTTCAAATGTCTTCTGCATGTTGGACGCTGAGCATTTTGACAATCTGGACTCTAGTGGGTGAGACCTTGCTACATGATGGTTTGATGATGTCATATAGCTGTTTTTCAAATTGATTTTTGAATGGCCACATTCATGTGGCAATGCAATGAATGAGTTACACAGCTCATTACAAATGGGTGCCGTGGGTGCATAAAATGGCAATAGACATGGAAAAGAGTGTAGGGCACTGAGGCAGGGTGAACAAAAAGATTAATCCCTGTTTAACGTGTCACTTTATTTTTTTTTTTTTGCATTTTCGGCATGGCTGAAGCTTTGTCTGTCAATCCTTCCATTTCACTCAGTTACGTCCTATGCCTCATAAGGCTATAATGAACCCTCACACTCTGTGAACAGATGGGGAAAGGTCTGCAGCAGCAGGTCTGCGGCAGCTGAATTAACAAGTTCTCTCAATGGACAGAAGTTGTCATGCGACTTTTAAACCCAATCAACTTTCAGTCTTTATTTCTTATTAAAAACAATGCAAACAAGGAAGTTCCCACTTTTCTTTCTTTCTTTCTAATTGAAAGCTAAAGTTGTATAAGTGTATTTTGTCTCAGCCTACTCACTAAGAATCAAGGGAGAAATCAATTTGTTAGTCTATAAGAGCCACAGGACTCCTTGTTTGTTTTGCAAAACTAGACTAACATGGCTGCACCTTTGGACCTAAGAATCAAGGAAATCACCTGCTAAAGAAGCTTTCTGCCCCTCTGCCTTACATATTGGACAAAAAGGACAGTCTCTGTTCAAAAGAATTAATGGGCACAAATCTGACATGAAAAATCACAACAATCTAAAACCAGGGGTCACCATTTCAGTCTTTGTGATCACTCCATTAATGATGTTAATTGTTGTGCTCACACGAATGAATACTAAATCAAGGCTTCAAAGAGAAGCTAGGAAAATTGAATTCATTTGCAAATTTGGTTGCATTGCTTCAGGTCTTAATCAGGACATTGTTTTCTTCTCACCTTAAGACAGGTGATTTAACCTCATCTTCCTCTGTATGCTTTTTCCCAGTGTTTGAATCAACAAGCATTTTGATTTGCTGTTACAGTGTAACCTATTCCCATGACTTACATTTCCCTGCATTTATCCCCCCACCTTCTGTAGTTTCCTTCATCTTCAAAGCATCTGATGAAGTGAGATTTTCTCCCAAGAAAGCTCATGCGACAAATAAATCTGTTAATCGTTAAAAGTGCCACAGGACTCCTTGTTTATTTTGTCAGAGCTGGGAATCCCTTGCTGCTTTCTAAGATACAGAAGGTGTAAGGCTTGCGCTGTCCCTCTCTGTCCATCTAGGAGGGAGGCCTTGCTCTCGTTTTGGCTGGACAAAAGCTGAAAGTGGGGAAATATTAGGAGCCTTTCAAAGTAGGGAAGCAATCTATGGCCACAGGCTCATGGGCAGGGTAGGCAAGTATGCAGTCTATGGCCCTAGGCTCAGAGGCTCGAGTGAGCACCAACAAGCCTCCTGGCCTATAATGAAATAACTGCTACCCCAAGGATGCAGTCAGCAGCAGAGGAGAGGGCATGGGGACCCACTCCAACCCTACTCCACAGGGATCAGTGGAGTCCTAGCTGAAGCATCCTGATGTATTATCAAGCCATAGCAGAACTGGTCTATTATCTGGTTTCCCACGGCTACGTCCTACCATGCCTCCCTGGAATACTGGGTCTGAGATCGTTACCTGTCTCCCCCGGGTGGACAATTAGTAATTTCATTGGGGTTGGCTTTATCTGAGCAGCAGGTTGAACTAGATGACCTGAGATCCCTCCCAATGCTAATGTTCCCTGATTCTGTGGTTACACCAACGCCTTCTTGGTGACCAGCAGTCCTTGCAGTTCCTCAGTGTCCCAGGTTGTAGGAAGCTCTGGCAGCTTCTCCAGGTCCTGCGTGCTGCTGCAGGCGCGCTTAGTTATCAACAAAAGGCAAGAAACGTTCTTCTGCTCCAGCAGCTCCAGAGCAACAGGGCTCACATTTTATATTCCTGCCCTGCCTTTCTGCCTCCAGTGGGATGGGTGTGGGTATCGTGACTCCACCCACCAGAGTGGCTTTTCCTCCCAGTCTGTCTTAAAGGGAGGTCATGCCCTCTCACTCCAATGACCATTTCTTCCCCTTTTCATAAAGAAGTAGGGGCAGGACCCTGTCTTAACAACATGTATCCTGTCTTGGTTGGGCATCTCATGTCTGCTTCCTTTTCTAGTGAGCTCTTCAAGGTCTCCCATTATTTTGGGTACTCTTGCTGGGATTTTCAAAAGTCCTTAACATTGGCCTAACTCTGCTTTCACTGGTTTCAGTGAGAGCAGAGCTGGGTCAAAACTTCATGCATTGGAAAACCCACCCTGTGCTTCTCACTGCATTTTTTACAGGGAAGGTCGATCTTAGAAAAGAAAAACTCAACCCTTTCCCTTGCCACCAATGTATTTTTATTCACATTCATTTTGCGTGACGTTATATATGCAAAGAGGAATTCTGAAGAAAATAAAAATGAATTGAAGGCTGTACAGTTGAACAAAGATCAGATATTGAACTTTGCAACAAATCTGTCCACTTTCATCCATGAGTTGTATTTAAATCCACCTGACTGAATTGTAGTATGTTCAATACATCAAAGCCATCCCACTTAAAGACTATTCATTCGCCAGTGATCCACAGCGGTTCTCAACCTGCAGCCCATGGTCTGTTTGTGCCCCAATCAGCACTCAGCTGCGGCCCATGTGACATTCTCAGAACCATACAGATAGCATGTATATCATGTGGATGCAGCCCACACAACATATGGAGAGCTACATATGTAGCCCACAATGCTAAATAGGTTGAGAACCACCAAGGTATAAATTACACCCCACCCCAACAACTCCAACTTGTCCTCCTGGAGTGGTTTATCATTAATGGGGAAAATTCATTTAATAGAATCATAGAAGATTTTGGTTTGAAGGGACTCTAGGAGGTCACCTAGCCCAACCCCTTGTTCAAGGCAGGAACATCCCCAACTAAATCATCCCAGCCAGTGTTCTGTCAAGCTGGACCTCAGATATCCCTAAGGATTAGATTCCAGCATCTCCCGAGGTAACCCATTCCACTGTTTCACCACTCTCCTAGTTACAAAGGTTTTTCCTAATATCCAGCCTTGATCTCCCCCACTGCCACTTGTGACCATTTCTCCTACTTCTGTTATTTGCCACCAGTCAAAACAGCTTAGCTCCATCCTCACTGGAACCTCCCCACCCTCTTTTCAGGTACATGAAGACCTTTATCATTTCCTCACTCACCTTTTTCTTCTGCAGAGTAAGTTCAGTTACCTCAGCCTTTCCTCATGAGACACGTAATCGTTGTTGTTGCCTTCTGCTGGACTCTCTTCAATTTGTCCACATCCTTCCTTTAGTGGGGAAATACTAACAACTAGTTTTATTTTATTTTAGGTAATGATAAAAAGTTTCACTTCTCAGTGTAAAACAGATGTGTTGGCTTCCTAAAGAAGTGTATTATGTAGTATACACTAACTAACTAACTAACTAACTAACTAACACCTTACATCATGGGGATAAAGAATGAATAACTGATTTAGTAAAAAATAAAACAAAATAGTTTTAACAAAGTAATTATGTCTTAGATGGCCCTGAACCAGTCCCTGAAAACTGATTGAATTTTGGGCTCATTAAGTTTGGAATCTGAATTCAGACTATAAATGTGACCCCTATTTATGGTGACCAGGTGTCCTGATATTATTGGAATCATCCCAGTACTAGGGAATTTTTCTTATTTGTGCAACGATATCTTCCCTTCCCCTGAAAAACGTGTGCCAATTTTTGATACTTTCTATCTGGCCACCCTACATCCATTTCTGTATGATTTTAACCATACTTTCAGAGTGGTGTTACTTGGATTTAAACTCTGGGCCAGAGCATGTCCTGTCCTACACCCCTACCTATGCAGAAGAAAAGGAGAACTTTTGGATTCTGCCAAAGATTTTCTGAGCAGCTCCATCACCTGCACTCTAAGGAAGGGATGAGGCTAGTGGGAACCAAAGCTCCTCAGTTCTCTCTCTGCATATGACAAAGTGGGGTGAAGTACACGAAAGCTTATGCCACAAGAAATTTGTTAGTCTTTAAGGTGCCACAGGACTTTCATAGTTCTCTCTCCAGTACCCTTATTCATATGTGAATATAAATATTTGTACAAACATTGTACAAAGCCTTTCTGCAAACATTCATATGAACTTAAAGTCCATTTTATGAATAGTGAATAAAAATATACACGAGATATTTGAGCTCATGAAAGTTTAACCTTAATATAGGTCCATTGGCTTAATCTGAGTTGCTCTTTTTCACCCATCTATGCAGGACATAGCTCAGCCCAATATATGTATGCAGGTCTGTTAAAGTGTGCAAGTTGTTCATGTTAGTTTTACAGTAATAGGACAGATACATTTTTGAGCGGCACAGAATGCTAGCAGATTACCTCACAAAAGGTTGCTTGCCTTCTTTGGGATGCCTGCCACTGTTTTAACAAGTCTGAGTAAATCTGTGTTTCTGCCGGTCTGTCATGGAGACTTAATCTAGTTTTGTCACTGAAAAGACACATTGTACAGTAAATTGGATCAAGGGAGGAAAAGAAGGATGTGCCTGTGGCTTTCACAGTTGTCTTTCTGACGATCCATGTTTCTGTGTTCAATAGTAAAGTGGCCAAAGAGTACAGGGAATCATTGGTGTAAGAGAGAGTGCAAATGTACACATGACCCTGTGAAGGTCTTAAAACTACCCTGACTTCCATGATCCATACTCTAAATGCATCTGACAAAGTGAGCCCATGAAAGCTTATGCCTGAAGAAATCTGTTAGGCTTTAAGGTGCCAGGGGACTCTCGTTGTTTGTACTCTAGAGTGTACAACTCAACCCTACTCCCAGTGGTACATGGCCAAGGGATGTGTCTGTGTGCCCCAGATTCTGCTTTCTCCCCAAGCAGTGAATGGATTTGCCCTCCTTCCTAGCTGCCATGTCTTGGCGTACATGCTCCTGTCTCAGTCCCCTTCCCTGGGGTTGCATCCACCACTTTCCTCCTTTGCTTCTGTGTCCCCAGCCCAGAGTGTGTTCATATATGTACAGTCTCATTGTTAAAGTACTGTCAGTATAGATGTAGCCTCAATTTCAGTTCCTAGTTTCACTCCAGACTTACTGTGTGACTTTAGACAAACCATTTAGGCCCTATATACACAGGAATTAAAAATCAAATTCGTATAACTGAAGGTATGAATTTGTTGCATACAATTAAACCAGTGCTAACTCTTGGTTGGATTTTCCCAGTTTAGCTTAAATCAATCAGGAACAGGTTTAAATTAAGCTGAAATAAACCACCCTTAAACTGAAATAAATGTCCACACAGGTTGCACAGGTGTAACTAAATCAATTTAAAAATATTTTAAGTTTCACTGCTGCAACTTTCGTGCACCGATGAAATCTTCCTCTCTCTCTATGCCTCAGTTTCACATCTGTAAATTAACCTAAAACTCCATTTGTCTGTTTAGATTTCAGTCTTTCTGGGGCAGGGACTCTCTCCTACTAGGCATTTGTGTGATGGCCCACTAGTGACTAAACAGAGAACCACCAGAATGAGCTATCACAGTTTGAAGGGCTGAAACAACATATAGCTTTTGTGGATCAGCATTACGGGAAACCTATAACACTTGCTTATCAGGGGTTATATTTGCATAGTGCTGAGCAAAATGGGTTTCCGTTCTCGGTTGGCTATATAGGGGCAGCTGTGATATTAATCCTAATAAAGCTAAAGACAGGAAAACAGCTCTGTTCTAATAGAGTTATCAAAGCAGGTCCCACACTGTGACTTTTCCATACTTTTTAATGTATCAACCTCCATGCACTTGCTGATCCCTGCAGCTTCTTTCTTCCCCACAGCATCCAGGCTAATAGCTGGAAAGATGTTTGGATTTCTGAAATTGCAATCTGTGCAGCTGTCAAATTCAGCAGAGCTGCTGACTCAGCACTTAGCTTCAGTCTGACCACTGCCATGGCATCTCTGTTTTGTAAGGATAATCACAGCTTTGCATGCATCATATAGCTTCCAACCGAGGCAGGATTTTAATAACACCAAAGAGATTGCCTCTCTGGCTAGTTTGGAACACAAGGAAAAGAGAAAAGACTCTTCTTTCCCCCTTCCATTTTGATAAATATTCTGTTTTCAAGATCAGTCACTGTGTGCTTTAATGCATGAATTTCCCCCCCTAATTACCACATTAGCATATCAATCTATCGATTGATCGATAGATAGATGTAAAAGCATTTTCATTGGTTGAATCAAGGTCAGTTTCTACCCTCAGTTCCACTGGTGTAACTCCACTGAGTAACATTATTATGAAGGCATAATGTGAGATGGAAATCTGGTTTTAGCATTTTTGATCCCCTGGTGTTAGGTCAGGCAAGGGTGGGAAAGTTAATTGAGTAATTACTTTAATTGTGGAACCTAGTTCCAATTCTCAGAAGAGCTCAAGGTCACAGAAAGAGGAAGACTTCTCTTAGATGAGCGGTCTCAAACTCAAATCACCACAAGGGCCACATGAGGACTAGTATAAATTAGCCTGCACCACTGAAACCTTTTCATACAAAAATATTTCAAATATCAGTAACGAGGGTGTCATTGCGGGCTACAGGAAATAACTTTAGGGGACGCATGCGGTCCATGGGCCATGTGTTTAAGACCCCTGTCTTAGGGCATGGATCAATACAGCAAGCGGGGGGGCACATATCCCATACAAGGAAATGGGCAGAGTTTTCAAAGAAGCTAATCACCTAAAATGTACTGGACACAAAAATCTGGCCCCCGTCATGGTTGCAGAGTCCTTCTGACAATTTAGCCAGGGAGGCAGTGTGGGCTAATGAGTAAGGCACTAGTGTGTGATGCAAGAGATGTAAACTCCATTCCTTTCACTGGACTGCTGGGCCACTCCATTTCTGTGCCTCACATTCCTCATATATATAATGGGGGCAATTACACTTACCTTCTGTGTAAAGCAGTTTGAGATCTGCTGCTGATAAAAGCTAGATAGATCATTATTTTATTCAACATTGATTTATGACAAGTTTTTTAGGCTTTATATCCTGGTGCTTGGGCTTAGAAAAGTTGCTTCTTCTATTGTGTGTTACAGCTGTTCAGAAAACAGAATTTCCAAGAAGAAATTCTTATATTTTTGGCCTTTTTCTTTCCTGAAATGGGAGAAAAAGTTTTTGCAGGATGAAAAGTTGAGAAAAATTTGAGTTGGGATTCATAAAGTGTAATGACTTTTGATGTTCCAAAAAGGCAGTTCAAAATGAAAGAAGTCATTCTGAATTTTTCACTGGAATCAGAAAATTCTCAACATTGACAATTCCCCTCCCCTTGGAAAATATCAGTCTCATTATTTCCTCTGTCTTTATTGTATGTACTGCTTCCTGGGTGACGGTTTATTTCAAGAATGTTTTCAGCTCTGGCTGTTGATTGATTATGAAACGATCCATTCTCATACTGCCATTCTTGTACTGCTTACACTTAAATAGCAGGGAAAGCAGCACACAAGATGCAAGAAACATTGACAGAAAAAAAATATGACCATTAACTCAAAAAAGAGAGAGGACTAAAATTAGATGTGAGCTTCTACTAGAGGATTTCGAACACAGAAAATCAGCACCTTCTTGAACAGAAAGAAGTAAGGATTCAAACTGGCCAACTTTTAAACTAAAGGCAGACTCTTCACACCATATATTCCCCTAGGTTTTTGATTATGAGGCAGCAGGAGTCACCCTTTTATTTATGTTACATTTGTTTTGTTTGTTTATGTTCTTTAAAGCTAATTTCTCAAGGTGTTCTCCATTCACCATTTAGGCCCTGGTTCAAAGTCCATTGGTCAGGCCATTAAAAGCAAAAAAAAATAAAGTGAGCTGCTTTGATCCTAATATAAATAAAACTGTAGACAAGATGCTAGCATATACCAAATTGGGATTTAATGGCATTGCCATGCAGTAACAGACCGAAAGAACATCAGCCCATGGGCCTCAAAGGGAGGGGCATATCCTCATCAGTCTATCCCGATGCTCCTGGCCAGTTGTGCCATCTTATACCAGTGGGGGGAATTTCTTCCTGGTTGTCAGTTAGGGATTATCTTACAACCTAAAGCATGAAAAATCAATAGACTTTATCAGTTTCAACCCAGAAATACAATTGCAATTTCTACTCTTAGTTAAATAGGAGTCCAATCTTGTCTCAGATCTAATATATTTGCATCAATAACAGTCTGTGTCAATGAATTCCACAAGATAATTATTCATTGTCTTAAAAAAAACCTTTTCATTCATTTTAAAATGAGCTATTTTTTAATTTCCTCATTTTTTGTGTAATGCCCACATTTTATATTTAAAAATCACTGGAGATTTTTGCTAATATGGCTTGACAGAAGAAAGGTAACTACAACCTCACCATAACTAGTGAGTTGATTACTATGGTTTTATTATGTGGTGCAGCAAGTTACTCTCCAATATACTTTATAATCTGTGGTATGAAATTCTTTTACATCATGTTGCCCTGGTTTTTGCTTAGCCAAAGGCCTGTTTCCCATGGGAAAGTGTGTGCGTTGAAAGACATTTTTCTGTAATGTTTGAATAAGGTGCTAACCTAGCAGCCTTCATGACCAAATTACATGACCAGTACTCACATCCCAACAGTATGTCAATAAAGAGGGATGAGTATAATTTGGTCTTCAAACTCATTCAGCAATTGGCTTCTCAGAAGTGAGAACCTATTCACAGATTTTAAGATGAGTGATCACCCAATGTGGACACCTGGTTACCATAGGCCACAGGACTTTTTTTTTAATTCCTGCTTCAAGTCCAATAGAGGAGGTCGAACTGAAGCTTCTATCTTTGAAAAATATTCATTCCTGATTAAAAAGTGCTAACGATGGAGAATGCATCACAGCCCTTGATAAAATGTCCCATTGGTAGTTATCGTTACTGTTAAAAAACTGCACCTTATTTCTAGTCTGAATCTATCTGGTGTCAACTTCTAACCACTGTATCTTATACTCTTGCCTTGTATTGTCGAGTTTCTGTTCCTGATGAAAGCATTTAGAGGCTGTGATCAAATCACCCTTTAATCTTGAAAAGCTAAATAGCTTGAGCTCTTTGAGTCTGTCATTAAAAGGGAGGTTTTCCAATTGTTTAATTATTCTCATGGCTCTTCTCTGAACCCTTTCCAGTTTTTAACATCCTTCATGAAGTATGGATGCTAGAACTGAACACAGCATTGCATTCCCTATCATCCCCATGCCAAATGCAAAAATTAAATCACCTCTCTGCTACCTCCTTTTCACTTTTCCCCTGTTCATACATCTAAGGCTTGCATCAGCCCTTTAGCTACAGTATCACACTGGGTGTTCATGTCCTGTTGGTTACATACTGTGACCCCAAAGACTTTTTCAACAATCGCTGCTTCTCAAGATAAATATTAGCTTTATTCTTTGCTCCCCGAATCTTGCATTTGGCTATCTAGGCAGGCATATTATTTGACTGTGCCCAGGTTACTAATAGATTCATATTTCTCAGTGACCTGGCCTCTTTGTTATTTATTATTCTGCCAACTGCTATGTCATTAGCAGCCTTTAACAGCAATTTTTTTCCCTCCCCTCCAGACTATTGATAAGAATATTAAATAGCACAGGGACAAGAATCAGTCCCTGTGGGGAACTCCAGTAGAAACATACCTGCTTTATACTTATTCTTTATTTACAATTATATTTTCAGTCCGATTAGCCAGTTTTAATCCATTTAACGTGTACCACGCTAACATTATATAATTTTAATATCTAAATCAAAATATTACACAAGACTTAGTCAGACATCTTCCAGAAGACTAAGAATATTATAGCAACAGTATTAGGTTTATTATATATCACTCACATCATAAAATCTATGATGAAGTCTCATCTGATAAAACAGTTTTCTCCTACCCATCAACAGGTATTCAGAGTTATGCAAAGGATAGAGGTTCCCACCTTGGGTCCTGCATTTTGCAGCCTGCCTCCCGGCTGTGTGCTGGACTGGGTAGGAGGCAGGCAGCAGCATACTGAGGGGGCCAGGCTCCCGGGCGTTGACCGACCCTCAGGAAGCGCAGTGGCAGTCACCCCTCACAGTCTTCTACATCCTCTGCTCTCTGCATGTAGTTAGGGGCCAGGCTGGTGCCTTTGCACACGCCAGGGGATGAGACTGCCTGACTGAGCTGGTATTGGGTTTCAGGGCAGGAGTGGGGGACGTGGGTGCCATGAGGCAGGCAAGAACGGGGGGTGAGGAGGTGGGAGCAGAAGACCACAGCTCATGAGGCAGTAAATAGAGTGTGTGTGTCCCTCACCCCCAAACAGGTACAGACCCTTGTCTCCAGGAAAGCTTGTGCAGCAGTGGTGTCTTCTGGGAGATGGGGCTTCTTCTGTCTTGTGTGGGGGGTGGGGGACATATGAGTTCGGTGGGGGGAACAAATGCAGGGTTTGCCTCCAGGTATTGTATGGGGAACCCACACAGTGTGGTTTTCCCCATGCCCTGTACCCCCCATGCGTGGCCCTGTAAAAAGCAGGCCATTACGTTCTCCAGTGCAATTTGAACAGGCATCTACTAATATTCTGTCTTGCACTTCATGAGTTAGAAGCCTGGACAATGAGCATTCAAGATCACTTGCTTCTGGGTTGTCAGAGACTCCAAAACAGGTAATATTATTTTTGGCAGAAAGTGCCATCTCCTCTACCTTTTGCCTATAAGATGTTTCTTGAATTGGTTGTAACTAGTGATTATAACAGCCCAATCAACTGAACCTGAGTACTGGGGTTAAATAATATCAACTAGGTCAATTCTATGCTCAATGAGTAGTTCTAATTCCTTTTGTTTGTTACTTAGACTCCTAGCATCAGTGGATAGGCATTTCTCTTCGTCTCTTTGTTGCCATGAATGATTTTGTTCTCAGCATCTTGATTTTGTGGTAAATTAATACTCATTTATTCTTCCTTTTCAACATCCCTCTTTGTTGTTTGTTTAACACCCTCTTGAGCAGTTTAACCAGCCAGTCCTGTGGAAGGTTGGTTTCCTGGGATTGGAGGGAATCCAAACTATACAGCCTCCCTCTCCCTGTAGAACATGGCCCAAGGCACCAGAAGACAAAGGCATTGCTACCATATGCCACTTTTCTAGCCACCAGGTCATTTCAAAGCCTTTTTCCTTCTATTTTTTGTTGGACAGGAAGCATCTCCAAGATGTTCATTTGGACATTTCTTTCCATAAATACTCTTCAGAGTTCCTTCTATCATCTATAATCTCTGAAGAATGACATGAAGTGCTGTTATTAGTTTTGCCTACCAAGTTCAGAAACCTATCCAACAATACAGTCACATCTCAGTCTGAGAAGATAGTGCACCATCTTCTTATCTGCCTGTCTCCTGCAGAATATTCTCCAAATTTTTCTTAGCACAGAGTCTCTGACAAGGATTGCCTGTCTTCTTTGGATGATTGAAGTTCTTTTTACATCATACATGGTAACCTTACAGGTTGAGCTGAGTAAGCACTTTCCAAAATGCCCTGTACAACTCTCTGTTCCATTTAGACAGGTGGATCTTCTGAGACTGTTTCATCTTTTGAAGTACTGATAATGTCTGGATTCTTTTAAGTGAGCAGAATTTATCCTGCACATCTCTTTGGTGGTCATAGTCTCTCCATCCTCATTTGCCTCCAGCATCATAGAATTCTGTCTCAGCCTCTTGAATTATCAAGACTCTTCTATGGTTTTCACTTTCTCTGGTTAGTTGGTCATTTCTTTCCTGCCATTTCTTATTAATAATTTCATAGCTTCTACAGCCAGTAGGGACCACTGTGATCACCAGTCTGACTCTATGTAGCACAAGTGATCCTGGTCAGTGGACCCAAGCCCAAAAACCATCTGCTGGGGCCAGACAAATAGACGTGAGTGAGGCTGAACGCCAGTTCCTAATGGTCAGTCTACTCTATAACGTCCCTTTTTCTGGAGAAGAGGAAGAGAAAACTCAGCAGAAAGAACCTTATAGAAGTTAGTGAACTCTCCTTTCCTAGGGATTCCTCAAGGAACGAGCAGGACCAGTTTTAGACTGAAAGTTTCTTGCTGCAAGGACTGTTCTAATTCAAAATCCAAATAAAGCATTCTCAAAAACCAGCCACATGCTGTTCTGCCCTAAGGGGTATAAAATCCAAATGAAGTGCCCAGTTATATCAATAGCTCATTAAGCCATTCTGGCAGTGTAAAGGGCCTTAAAGGGAGTAGAAATAGACCCCTGATACTATCCATTTTGCAGTGGGCCTCCACCAGCAATGAAGGAAGCTATGTGAGTCCTAATCCAAGCCCCTAATTTAGTGTTCTGACTCAGGGACTTCAAAAGAAGCTTAAAGTCAATTTTGCTGACCTATCCCTCGCTTGCTCACAGTCCGTGCCCCAAGTATGGGAACAGAGCAATCAGACTCAAAGGTTAAAGAACATTGCTAACATTTAACCTTCAAAGGATATTTAACTGAGATGGGTGGAAAATAGATATAAAAATGCTGAGATACGGAAACATTTGAAGTCAACCACACACTGAAATACTAGACCTTGACAAGTGCCCACATATAAAATAGCTTTGGCTTCACCACTGCAAGCTACATCATCAGATTCTTTCTGTTAACACTCCTGCATTATGATGCAGGTGCCTGTTGTTTGTCCCTGTGATCAGTTTTAGCTGAATGGGACCTTGTAAGTAATTAGGTCCCTGAGGGCAAATAACTAGCTTTGACACTCCTGATCAGTTCTAACACAGTTGAAAATCCCACCGCCCACCCTCCTGAGGGGTAAAAGAAGAGGAGATTATCACTGTGTGGAATCCAGAATACCTCACACAACGTCACAACGCCATCTTGATCCCTCCACGAACTGCCTTGTGCAACAGTTCAGCAATGTGTAGCTGCTTGCTCCTTTTATTGAAATGGGGAGTTTTCAAACAGTTTGTTAGAGGCCTGCTAAAAACCATTTTGCAGAGATGGGCCCAAGCCAGAACCTCAGATCAAGATGCCTTTATGTGATGGAGAAGCTCAGATTTGTGATTTTTAGTTGGTTTTTTTTTTAAAGTCCCCCTCTCCAGTGCTTCTAAATGGGAGGTCTGGTTAAACTACCAGGTACTATAATAGCTAATTACACCTCTATTTGGCCTAGGATATGGGGTGAGTCATAAATCAGGACATTGATGGTTTAGTTGGTGCCACTCCTGGTTATTAGATGTGTGTCAGTGAACAAAGTTCTGATCAAAGCCAGCAGTGAGACAGCCAGAGGTCGTGAAGCATGGCTGGGGCCTAATGGCTAGGCTGTGCTGTAAAAGGAAGTTTGTAATGAAAGGTCATTAACCAGCCACCTTTCCAATCAGGGGAGCAAAATTATGAAGAAATTTTATTTATCCAGGGCCAGGTTGGCATGCGGCCTAAGGGGCCGTATTGTGATTGGGGATTGATGTAAAGCTGATGCAACTCAGCACATTTCAAATGAGCTACTCTGATGTAACAGAGAAGAAAATTTAGCCTGGTCTTTCAGGCATGTTGACAAACAGTTGTTTTAACTTGTTTCCTTGAATTATGGAAGGCGGATTAAAAATCATCTCAAGAGAATCATGAAGATAGTACTTATCAAGAAATCAAACTAGCTGTAAGATGGGCAGACAGTGCTGAAACCTAGCTTGGGCAGACTAGGATTCACAGAATGCTTGCCAAGCATGTTAAAATCATTTGGCCATAGGTCCTGTAAAAGTTTCAAATAAAAAGACATAATAGTGCTCTTCATCTTCAAAGCCCTTTACGGGCACTAGGAACCTCCTTGGGAGGTAAGTAAGCAATTATTCCCATTTTACAAAAGGGTAAATTGAAACAAAGTGAGATTAAAGGGGGGATTTCAAAAACACGCTGGATGCCCACTGAAAGAAACAGTATCCAGGCATTCCTGGGACTTATACTGATAATCCCACCACAAGCCTGATTTTTCCTGCCATAACTTCTGTCAATCCAAAGCAGCTCCAGTGAAACTGGTAAGTTTACACTGACATGAGACAAGAACCAGGTCCCATTTCTCCCGTTAGACCAGTTGCCTGGAAATAACCAACCAATATTGTTACAGCTGCAAAATGGTTTCCATCTTAGTCCCATGGTTGGAGCCTTCTGAAAAATGCACCCATTTAATCTTTCTTTGAAGGTGACTTCACCACCTCCTTCCTCACGCCTCCCAAAAAAGTTCCTCAGCCTGCACTGAGTTCAATGAGGGTGGGAAAATATTCATTTCCTATTTCTAAAAATCCTAACTTCAATTTTTAGAGAGATGTGTTACTAAAAGAGCCAACAACTAGAATTTGAAACCTGACATTGACAAATTCCTGAAGGGTATGATGAGAAAAAAAATGGTTGTGGCTGTTTGAAAACTGCATGCTGAGTATACACAACAGAAAATCTTTTTGTTTATATCACAGTCACATCTACGGGCTCCCACCAAGGTTGGAATCTCATTGTATTTAGCAGAGCTGAGAAAAAAAATGGAAATTCTGCTCTTTCAATGTTTATTTTCAGTATGAATTGAGACAAAAAGTCCAAATATTAATTTGTTGTGTTACTAAATATGCCTCCTTGCAAATTCACAGTACCTGGCCAGAAGCAGAGGCATAGCCGTGTTTGTATACGGAAAAAACAATGCAAGTCCTGCAGCACCTTAAAGACAAACAAATTTCTTCAAGTATAAGCTTTTGTGGGCTGCAACCGCTTCAGGCATCTGATGAAGTGGGTTGCAGCCCACGAAAGCTTATGCCTGAAGAAATTCATTAGTCTTTAATATGCCACAGGACTCTCGCTTTTGTTACTGGCAAGAACATGGCTGATATTGCAAAGAAGCAAAACTCCTAAGAAATGTTAGGCACAGGACACTCATGAAAACTCATAGGCTATGTTCACACGTAAACTGTTATATCGAAATAAATTATTTCAAAATGAGTTATTTCAAAATAAAGTTCTTATTTCGAAATAAGTTAATTCGAATTAAGGGAAAACCTGCTATTGAAACAGCTGTTATTTTGAAATGGTTATTTTGAAATAAGGCCGTTTGGACATGTTGTTTCGAAACAATGTGTCCGAATGCCATTGTTTCGAAACAGCCATTTTTAAACAACAGCTATTTCGATTTCAAGCAAGGTTTTACTGTTTCGAAATAATGGAACGTCATGTGGACATAAGAAATTTTATTTTGAAACAACAGCTGTTGTTTCGAAATAAAACTCTTGTCTGAACGCTGCCATACTGAACGCCCTGATACCAAGTATGTATGAACACTCTCCCTAAAGATGATACAATGACCCTTCTTAAAGATAAGGTCAGAATGACAGGGTGAGTGGCAGACAGGTTTTGACTGAACCAACAGGTAGAAGGTGGTAACTAAGAAAGTCAGAGGTGTAATGCATAACTTCTTTGTATTAGTCTATAAAGGAAGATTTCAGAGCGATTTCTTTGCCCTGTCAAGAGGGGAATGGAAAGACCTGCTGAGTACTTTGTGTAATTGTAGGCATTGCTCCAGGACCCTGCTTCCTGGACAATAAACCTGGCCGAGTGCCTTCTCTACAGAACCAAGTCAGTTGTCTTTTTGGGTGCTTCAATCAGATCCTGCTGTGCAGCTATTTGGCTAGCAAGGCCAGATTGAGAGGGGCTGTAGGGGCTTCAACCCCTCGCACTGGACTAAAGGGGGACCCCACAGCCCTGCAGTAATCTGGCTCTGCACAGGCCAGCACAGTGCTGGGCAGGACCCCACGGGTTAGGTTTGCCAGGCATGTCTTCTCTGAGGGGCCCCTGGGGCCCCAGTGCAATGGCCCCGACAGCTCCCCTGGTCCTGGAGGGCCACCACTGGAGGCTGCACGACACGCTAGCTAGCCCTACCCCAACCCTAGAGTGCTGCTGCCATGTAACGGCTTGCCCTGCCCCATCCTGCCCCCGACAGCTGGCTGGTGTGCCTCAGCAGGTCCCAGGCTATGGCCCCAGAGCCCCAGCCCCGCCAGGGCTGGCAGATGTCAGGTGGTCCCATGGCCATTGTGCCCTACCACCACCCCATCCCACCCCTAGCCTGCCTGCTGCCATAGTAGGGTGGATGGGGGCCTCAGGCCTTGGGTGGAAGCATGCAAGTGAGCAGCCTGGGACCCTGGGCACCTTAATCTGGCCCTGCCGTCCAGAACTAGTGCAGCATGCAGTGAGAACGCACAGGCAGCCTACAATTGACTATGGTACCCATGGGGTCTGCACGGGGTTTAAACTCAGGCTGGCTAGCCTGTGCTGCAACTTGTGTTACTATGGCTTCACTTCTGTTTTTGCATATCAGCTCAACACAAGCTCGCATATGTATTTCTAGTTGTGATGGGAATCACAATCCGAGCTCCAAGTGTAGACACAGCCTAGGTATACTAGTAAGCTATAAATATCGTGAGATCCAAGAATTGGGGTTTCATTGAACGAAGGTTGGGGACTGATTATAAGCAAGCTGGAAAAAAATTGAAAGATTAAGATCTCTGATATGGTATTTCACTCTCGGATGACTAACAAGAACACTTGTCAAATTCAGCAACTGTTTGCAAACCATTTTGGACTAGAGAAAATTATTTGTGGCATTAGAGGAAAAAAAGAAAGGGCGCAAAATTTTGTTGCTGAGGGTTTTTCATTTGTTTGTTTCCTGCTGTTGAGGAAGATGAGAGGCAAAATCTAGAGTGTGTTTCATTTCCATTTTTCTGCTTTTGGTACAAGTTAACCAGATTATTAGAAGTGTTCAGAAATAATCTGTGGATGAAAGAAACGTTAACTCTTGAACCCTTCTTATGATTGAGTCTTGAAGTCATTTAAAATTTTACATGGAACTTGATCTATTATGTATTATGGCCCATAGAAGCACATATATTTAGGCTACGGCTAAGAAGTAACATATGCCCACACATTGAACAACTAATTGCTAGAAGAAAAGTAATAAATGTGTTTGTGACTTTGTATGGTAAACTAGGCAATAAGGAGAATAAGGTCCTGATGTGGAAAATTGGAAAATCCATCACAGTATGGAAACAATCCATTCTTTAGTGAAGAGTAATGGAAGATACCTCTTGCTTTGTATACACTAGTGACACACACACTACGCAAAGACAGCCTGAGAGACAGATATTGGAACTGGTCTTAAAAATGAAATCAGTAGCAAAATATTCAGTCACTTCAATGGGAGCAGCTCTTCGCCCATTATGCCCAACAGTTTCAAAAGGAGACTTCTCCATTTTTGGGTGCCCAATTTTATGTATCTTACAGATATCTCAAGTCAGGCACCTGAAGTTTGAGAAGCTATGAAACAATTAAAAATAGTCACACAGATGGCTTTTGCACATCTGCCTGAGTCAGAGATGCACAATTCATGAAGTCATTTTTGTAGTTGAAAAAAAAAATTTTTTTGGCTAAAAATTAAAAGTCCCCGGAAAGTTTATTTAGCAAAATAAAAACAACAAAATATTATCTGTGTCAGGGATTCCAGCCCAATATCCTAAAGTTAGAGTCAGATACAGTTCAGATTCTTATATAAGTATGCAGTATGAATCTCATTTTTCTTTACAATTTTTTTGCCTCCATTCTACGCTTTTCCCCTCCATCTTCCTTTTTCTTTTTTCTTTCACTATTTTTTCTTGTCTTCTCTCCTCCATTTTCCACTGTTTTTCCAGACAGAAGGCAAATCCAAATAATAATAAATTCTGAGTCAAATATCTAACCCACAATAGGTAAGTTGGTTTCAAGTCAGGTCTGCTACCGTTCCAAAAGGGCAGCCATGTTAGTCTAGTAAAGCAAAAAAAGCAAGGAGTCTTGTGGCACTTAAAGACTAACAGATTTATTTATTGCACGAGCTTTCATGGGAGAATATCCCACTTTGTCAGATGCTTTGAAGAGGGAGAACTTACAGAATTAGATGAAAATAAATGCAGGGGAGCATAAGAAGTGGGATCAGGTCATACTGCAACAGCAAAAGATGACCCCTCACCCTCTCTAGCCTTGTGAGACAGACGTCTCCTCGCCTACAGACAACTCCCAAACCTTAAACAGATGCTCAGCAGCAACTACAGACCTAATAACAGAAACATTAAAGCAGGCACACATCCCTGCAACAAACCATGCTGCCAGCTCTGTCCACATATCTGCACTGAAGACACCATCACAGGACCTTATCAAGCCAGCTACTCCATCAAAGGGTCCTTCACCTGCTCATCCACTAATGTGACTTATGCCACCATGTGCCGGAAATGCCCCCACGCCCTATACATTGGACAAACAGGACAGTCCCTACGCAGAAGAATAAATACAAACAAAACTGACATCAGAAATCACAACACACACAAAAGAAAAACAGTTGCTGAGCACTTCCATCTTCCCAATCACTCCACTGATGATTTGTTAACGATGGTCCTCAAGAAAATCAATGGGACATCAAGACTTCAAAGAGAAACAGTGGGAATTGAGCTGATATGCCAATTAAATTGTGTGAAAGCAGGGCTGAATCGTGACTATGGATTCTTTTCACATTATAACAGGTAATTTGACTTCACGCTCCCTCTGTATGCTCTCTCCTGGAGTTTGAATCCTTACAAATGCTCTGATTTGCTGTTGCAGTATGACCTGATCCCATGTCTTACACTCCCCTGCATTTATTTTCATCCAATTCTGTAAGTTCTCCCTCTTCAAAGTGTCTGACGAAGTGGGATATTCTCCCACGAAAGCTCATGCGATAAATAAATCTGTTAGTCTTTAAGTGCCACAAGACTCCTTGCTTTTTTTGTCTGCTACAGTGTTACTGATCTCAAATGTAATCTTGCAACAAACCTGCTTACATTAAAGTCAATGGCATATTTCCTTTAACTTTAATATCCATCCTCCTATTTATGAAAGGGCCAAACCACAAACTTTGGATGTGGAATTTGAACACCACACATTTCTGGTTGGATTTCATTCCGGGCTTTTTGATATGCTCCTTATAAAGTTTAAATGAGGCAGTCTGTAAATTGCTGCCCTGCATCCAATTTTATATTTCCATCACCCTTATGGTAAGTGGGTAACTGAGTTCCAAAATTTTGACCCTGCTTTTACTAAATTTTATAATAAAGTACATGCAATTGTTTGAAGTCTTTAACATGATGAATGTACATGCAATCCTGTGGAAACATCTTTTGGTGTTACTTTAATTGTGGTTTCATCCATGAAAATAAGAAGCAGGGAGGAAATATTACTTTTTTTCCCACTGCAATTCAACAAGCATCACCATTCACATATATGCTGCCAGAGCACAGGGGGGGAAATGGCTTAGCTGGAATTGGAATATCATTATACAGAACAAGCAGTGTGTTAGTTTATTTATTACTTTGACTTTTCGAAAGCACCTGCCTGAATCCTAGATGCTTATACAACATTATGTTGTAATCAAATATTAGTTTCTTTCTGGTCCTGCTCCTCAGTTATTGTACCATTGTTCCCATAATTCTAAATATGTCAATGTACATCAGAGATTTCACAATTTCAGAGATCCAGAACTTCTTTACAATGTATTGATAACCCAGATGGGCAGCTAAACATTTCAGGATCTCCAACACAACTTCTTTCATTAAAAATCCATCCTTGTTAAGAGGAGAAGTAAAGGCATCAATAAAATAACAAAAGAAATGTCAAATGAAAAAATGGGGAAGCAATGAATATAAATTGGCAATTAGAAAATACAAAGAGTTAGTAAAAAAAAAAAAAAAAAACTACCAATGAGAAATTTATGGACTACAGAGTTAAGCCCAATAAGAAGGAATTTGTGAATATATCAGGAAATATGAAATCCTTGCAACGACAGAGATAGGCTCTTTTACGTCAGTCATGATGAAGAACAAAATTATTATTCAAAGTGTTCTGTACTCAGAAAGAAACAGGCTGATGCATTCATATCTTACAGTGATGATGATGACATATTTTCATTTTCATCAGTAACCAGGGAGGATGTTAAAAAGCAACAATTAAAGATAAACATATTTAAATCTGCAAGACTATTAATTGATGGAGTGGGTACTGAGGTACTGCAGAGAATTCTTTTTCGGGTGTCTGGCTGGTGAGTCTTGCCCACAAATTCAGAGCTTAGATGACACCCTATTGGGTCAGAAAAGAATTCCCTTCTAGGCATATTGGCAAAGGCTCTGGAAGTTTTTCACTTTCCTCTGTAGAATGGGGCACGGTTCACTTGCTGGTGGATTGTCTGTACCTAAAGTCTTTAAACCATGATTTGAGGACTTCAGTAATTCAGCCCTAGGTTAGAGTTTATTGCAGGACTGGCTGGGCGAGGTTCTGTGATCTGCATTGTGCAGAAGGTCAGACTAGATGATCATCCTGGTCCTTTCTGACCTCAGAATCAGAGTCTATGAAACTAGATAACTTGCATCCATGGATTTTTTAAAAAATTGGCCAAGGATCTCTTTGAACTACTAATGTTGGTTTTTAAAATACCATGGAAAACTGAAGACTTTCCAGATGATTGGATGGGTGGGAGGGGGAAGCTAATATTCCAGTGTTTAAAAATGTTGAGCAGAATGATTTGGGACACCACAGGTCAGTTAATCTGACATTGATCCAAGGCAAAATCATGAGAGCGCTATACATCAGTGCAGGCCACATATTAACTGGATCCTGCTATATAACTCAGAATATGATTGTAAATGGGAAATCATCATCCAATGGTGGTGTTTCTAGTATGGTCCCACAGGAATCTGTTCTCAGCCCAAATCTGTCAAAAATCATTATCAATGATCTTGGGAAAAAGTATAAAATCACTTCTGGTAAAATTTAGAGAGGATCCAAAGATGGAGGGATAAATAATGATGGGGAGACATCAGTTATGCAGACAAACCTGGATCATTTTGTAAGGATGGGCTCATTCAAAGAACAGGCATTATCACAAAGTGAAATGCAATTATCTAAAATAAAAAAAAAATGTAGATGAGGATCACAAGATGGGAGAACACATCCTGGAAAGCAGTGACACTGCAAAAGACTTAGTGGTCATTGTAGATAAGCAGCTGAAGTTGAGCTTCCAGTTCAAAGCTGTAGCTAAGACAGAAGGAAGAAAAGGGGAGGGGGAGATCCTTGGATGTGTAAGCAGAAGAATGTTAAATAAGAATACGAAGGTGATATTTCCTTTGCATATGGCATTGGTGAGACCAAAGCTGGATTATTATTTCTACTTCTGGTGCCCACATTTCAATAAAGAAGTTGAATGATTGGAAAGTCTTCCGAAAAGAACTACTAAATTCCTTACTCAAATTCTGGAAAATATGTGAGTGATTGAAGATGTTCACATGTTCCAAAGGGGTAGCTGTGTTAGTCTAGTTCAGCAAAATAAGCAAGGAGTCCTGTGGCACTTTTAAAGACTAACAAATTAATTTATTGCTTGAGCTTTTGTGGGAGAAAATCCCACTTCATCAGACACTTTAAAGATGGGGAACTATTTAGTTCATCCAAGAGAAGTTTAAGACATGAAAATACATGTGTGTGGAAGCAACTTTTGATAGCAGATGCCTCTTTAATCTAACAAAAAAAAAAGACAGTGAAGTACAATGGTTGAAAGCTGAAGCTAGATAAAGTCAGAGCAGGAATCAGATGCAAATTTTAAAAGGAAGGTAACAGTTAACAACTGGAACAATTTACCTAGGAACATGGTAGATTCTTTACCAGTTGCAGCATTTATATCAAAACTGGATATCTTTCTAAAAGATATGCTACAGTCGAAAAAGAAGTTGTGGTTTTGGTGCAGATATTGTTGGATGAAATTCTTTGCTCTATGTTACACAGACAGTCAGAGTAGATGACCATTGTGGCCTGTGCTGGCCTTAATATCTATGAATCATCAATATTAAAACAAATATTATCAAGCAAGCTGCTCTGTTGTCTTGTCTCTAGGCTCAGAATGCAACTAACACATGGCTGGGATGTTTCAAAAATCCTTCCAGTCGCTCTTTCTCTTGTAACCTGCTTGTATTATGTCATTTTTCTGTGGGTTCATTCTCAGCCATTAGGTCCTGGCCTAAACCCCAATCACATGCAGATATGGATAAATCTCTTAATTTCACTAGCCGTGTTTGACAAATCGAGACATACATCTGTGTACCACACCAAAATCAACATGTCTTGTCCTCACGAATCCTTGCTACTGTCTCATATAATGTTGAAGAGGCAATAAAATGGAATCTCGTAATAGGCTGCATGGACAGACAAATGATTGCACAGTACTTGTGGCTTCTCTCAGTTAAAACAATGAGGTTATACTAAGGAAACCCTGGCAGGGATTAAATTCTGTGACCAAATCCTCATGGTTAATGATATCAAAATCAGATGGCAGATCTAAAAGAATCACCATAGACTGATGTTCTTCATTCACTAATCTGAGGTAGGATTCCAAGATATCAGGTAGGATTACAGGTAGATTAGATAGATAGATACACATTTAATTTACACACAATGATTTATTTATCTCAGCAAGTCACACTATATTTCTGTCACTCTATCTATAAAACAGGGGCAATACTTCTTTACTTCACAGGACTGTTATACGTTTTAATTCTCTACAGCTTCCACATTAGTTTGAGCTACTTCATTTGAACATGTATGTCATCAAGCCACCAGTGAATGTGTTTTATTCACTTCCTCTCTGTGCTTGAGCCATAGAGTTTATGAATAGCATCTGGGGAAAAAAATGGCTGAAAATTGGTTTCCCAAGAAACATAGTCTAGAGTGAATGGAAAACTTCACAAATTCACGTGGAATTTGCCAAATTGTTTTAGGCAGGAAAAAATGTGAAAAATTGAAAATGGGACTTCTTCCATTTTGAACTTTTCATTGAAAACATTTTTTTACAAGATTAAAGTATCTCAGACAAAATTATATGTTTCATTTTGGGTCAAAGAAAGATGTTTTCTTCAAGTCATATAGAAAAGTTCTGATTACCAAAAAATTCAGAAAATGTTTATTTTGTATCAGCCTGAATTTTTTTTTTTTTTGTTTTGGTCACTGAACTTAAAAAAAAGCAGTTAATCACACAGTTTCAGTTATAGGTCTGCTACAGATAAAACAAACAAGGAGTCTGGTGGCACTTTTAAAGACTTGCATTTATTTATCACATGAGCTTTCATGGGAGAAAAATCGCCCTTTCTCAGACTCTTACAGATGGGGAACTCACACAATGGGAGGAAAATAAATGCAGGGAAATGTAAGTCATAGGATCAGGTCAGACTGTTACAGCAAATCAGAGCAGTTGTTTAGATTCAAACAGTGGAAAATAGCATAAAGCGGGACGTGAGGTTAGATAAGCAGTAATGGAAGAAAAATAGTCTCTATTTTCTTCCACAAAAGCTCATGCAATAAATAAATTTGTTAGTCTCACTGAGGGTAACGGAGACAATAGGTGCTGGTGAGCTGGCCAGTGTTTCTTCAGGCCCTCACCCCTCCTTTCAGGCTCAGCACCCTGATAGCCTGGAGCTAGTGGGGCTGCTTTTCAACTTCAACCAGAATAGAGCTTGAGCCCACTGCTCCGTTAAGGGAGCTACTCCTCCAGCATAAGGCTTGAGGCTACATAGTATTTCTCTGGGTGCTAAATGTCCTCAATATTATATTACTGAAGCTTTATACCCCCCTGGAATTTTTGGTATCCCCTCAAGGGGATCCTGAACCCCAGGTTGGGAACAATTGAGCGAGGATTTCTTACCCTTTAGCTCTAGCCAGCAGCTTCCGCTCTTAGGTGTGAAGTCACACGTTGAGTCTCTGGTGATGACTAAGATTATGGCTCTTACAGTATGTAACTGCAAAGTCATCGCTATTTTATTGTAATACTCCCCAAGATTTCACCCAGCTTGATAGGTAGACTCGGCAGTACAGAGTCACTCCTAGAGAAGACACAACATCCTACCTGGTAAAATCAGGAGTGGACTTGAATCAAAAAAGAGAGATCACTGAGAACACATTTGGCTCAAGACATGGCTCTGAAATGTGTAGCTTTACAATGTCCAAACCAAAACACCATCGTTTTAATGTTCAGGAAGGAGCAGATGGTGGAGAGACCATAGACAAGACTCTCAAAATCCTTGCACTGTCAGTGCTCACCTCAGCTCCACAGTATCTGTCTCCACAGTAGATTGGAGAAGACCTTTCTGGCATGATGTTGCAAGCCTGCAGAGGGCTGAAGTAGAAGCTAGTGGATCTACAGTGACCATGACACTAAATTTAGAGCCCATGAAGAGTTCTCAGCCATTGCCATAGCATAAGAGTACAACCTACGGACTATCACAGTGGGAGTGGAACTGCTGCAAACCTACCCTCTTATTGGTTTAGCAGACAAACTGAAAACATCCAGAAAAAGAAATAATTCAACATTAGCTCAAAAGAGAACATTTTATTTTATTTTATTTTGTTTTTTCTCACTGCAACAACCCCCCCATCCCCAAATTTCATTTTTGGGCCAAACGAAACATTTTGTATGCCTTGAAATGAAACATTTCTTTTAATTTTTGAATGTTTTTTTATTCCTATTTTCAGTTAAAGAAATCTAGCTAAATGAAACACCTTTTCACACCAGTCAAAAAGTTCTGTTTTGAAAATCAGAGAGAGGAATTGTTTTGATTATTTATAGGGGTTTTTTTCCAAGTGTTTTTTTCATCTCAGACTCTTTTTCAAACATGCAAATGCTTTCAGTTGACTCAAAACTATAATTTTCAGTGAATAAACTAGTCATCCAAAAAGCTTTGCCCCACTCTAGTTGGTGGTCACATAGATGTGTGTGGAGTACAAAGAAATCTTCGATGTGGGAAATATTTTTAAATCACTTTTACCAGATTCCTGAAGAAAACTATATTGAGAGTCTGTGGATGTTGAGAGTCTGATTCTATTCTCTGTTGCACTGCTTTAAATGAATGGTTTCCCATGCAGTTATTCTGGATTTGTGTCACTGTAACTGAGATAAGAACTTGTTTTGAGTTTTTTGGGTCAGACCCTCAACTGATGTAAATCAGGGTAGTTCCACTGAAGTAAATGGAGTTAAGCCAATTTGCATCAATATCCGGCCCATATTGCAGAAAGCCATCTCTTTCCTTTTAAAATTTCAGTTCTGCTGAGTGGGCTTTTGGACAGGTTTGCACTGGTTTAAAGCGTATCGAACGCGGCAATTGAGAGGTTTCTTGGGTTTGCATGTGACTAGAAAAGCAATTTGACTTTCATACTTGATGTTCTTGTGCACATCTGACCAGAAGTATCCGAGTGCACAAGTTGTAATCTTTCCAAAAGCATTAGGTTGATATCAAAGACTTTGCAGTGAAGCAAGGAATTGTGGCAATACTTCAAGGAACAGGTTTGCAATTAACTGTTAAATGCTGATTGAAGGAATGCCCTGCTTGGTTGCTGCAGGCTTTCCTTGTGCTCCAGTGAGGACTGAATCTGAATAACAGAGCAAGGCAAATTGATAACCCAGTAGACTTCAGAAAAAGGTGTGTGTGTGTGTGTGTGGGGGGGAATTATTGAATTTATGATAACATACAGGCTGTTTAATGGATTTCATAACATTGCACAATATAACAAATCAGTCCTCTGAATTTTAATTCTCTTGAGAGCCCTCCTCCCATTGTTGTGTTTTATCTTTTTATTATTATAATTTTATTATTTAAAATATAATTTTATTATTAAAATTTTAAACACAGTAAGCTAAAAATCACTTGACGTACACAATTAGTCCCTTGTGGAAAGACAGCCATTACACGTCATTGGGTGCAATTCTTCAGATCTTTCCTTCGGTACAAAAATGGAGAAGATTGATTTTATTGTATGAGAGGTAGTGTTGTCACTGCAGTAGGCCTTGAGAAACCTGGGTTTTATTTCTAACTCTCCTAAGTGACCTTGGCCAAATCCCTTTGCTTCTGTCCCACCCTTAGCCTACGTGGTCTATTTTAAGCTTTTCATGGCAAGGTATGTCTCTTACTTTGTGTATGTGCTATGCTTACTTAGCACAGTAGGACCCAGATATCTGTTGGGTGCTACTGTGACACTGCTAATCATATAAGGACATCATTTAAAATGAGGGCTATCTTGCCCAGACTGAGTGGGGCTTGTAAGTATTCACTCTTCCTTCCAAAAAAGAGAGTCAAACTCAGGAAGAGAACTCCTCATGACTGAGTAATTTTTCACTACACTTGCTATATAGCTCCAAACTGAGTACAACCTCGATATTAGCAGGACTTATGTCATTGTATCTTCTTGTTATCCGGCATGCCAGGGTGATTTCTGAAGGATACATCCACTGTAATTGTTAAATCACACTCAAGTAGCAATGGAGCCAGGAAACACCTTTTCCCTTTGCCACGGGATGCACATCTGGGCACCCTGGCTTATGATCTATATGATTTTCCTGTTCACTGGGATTGTATATGTTTACACCAATTACATCACACAAGGTCTCTCAGTGGATGCTCATAACCTGTTCTACATGATTACTATGATGATATATTTCCTGCAGCTTCATGCTTGTATACAGATATGTAGCACGGCTCAAAGTGATTTTTGCTTGAGAATCACCATCTTGAAACAACTTCAAGCATGATCTGGACCCTGCCTGGCCTCAGGCAGCGACTGGCTGTACAAACATCTGATAGCAGAACACCTTGAGCATAAACTTGGACTATGAGGTCAATTTAGGTAGAGATATTAGGTTAGTATGCCTGTTTTACCTTTGATTTCCTTGTGGTCACTCCTGACTCATTTATAGTGTGGTTCTGCCTTGATTGGCCATATTCCCACTTAGAATTATGATCTGATCAATAAACTAGTAGTTGTTTTGTCTAAAGCTGTTTTATCTTTAGAGGGTGTGAGTGAAGAAGGCTGGGCACAATTCATTTCTTTGTTAAATGGACAGACTTGAGTATATGGTGGTTGGGAGTGGGTCCCAATATCTGTAGAAAGTGATTCCTGGTGTGGTAACTGGGGCCAGGAGTGTTTGCTGGGGGAACCCACTGCTTGGGACTAGTTGCACGTCAGTGGCTGGAGTGGACTGACTCAGGAGTGAGTGGTCATCTGGTAAAGTGGGGCAAAGCAGGGTTCAGCAGTGGGAACTGGGGGATTACCATGGCACACTGGATCAGATTTGGGAAGATTTGTCACACCTTTCTACTGGGAAAGTCTATATCTGGCTCCCTCTCTTCTCCAACTTCTTCTTGTCTAGCCATTTCACCCCCAAAATGCTAATTAGTTTGAGCTGGTTACAAACCGTAGTAGTACATTTCACTGCAGAGTTGCAATACTTATTCAAGGCAGGGTGTTTTACTGCATAAATAAGTTCCAATATCAGATGCTATTTAGAGTAAGTGTGGTACAAAGGGGGTTATTATATGAATGACTCACTTCAGAGTTTACCTTGTACTCCCTTTTTCTATGGAAACGCTTAATCATAATTATTTTGAAAACAGAATTACAATGATGTGTTTTACTTGGAACTTTTGACATTATTATGTTTTAGTTTTTGTTGTTGAAACTAGTGTTGACAGGCAGATGTACCGTTAGGTGCAAATTAAATCCTCTTATAAACACAGATAGTTTTGCCTTACGTAACCATGCGAGTTAAACTGAACTGAGCCAAGGAATTTGATGCAAATTATCAATGGCTGGGTTTGAATTGAACTCAGGAGTTCCTGGGTTTGACTCTTGTCAGCTCATGTACCAGACCAGAGTGCATCTCAGCTTCTCTAGCCAACATTTTAAAACTGCCTTTCTGACTAATATAGAGCAGCCCTGAGCCCATTGTAACATGGCACAGGTGCTTGGCATGTTCACAGTTCCTGCAGCATATGGGCACCACAAGGTGAGTGTTAAGACAAGTTTGCATCCCCCTCCATCCCACTTATGTTCTATGATGCTGTATAGTTGCATCTTGGGATTTAAGAATTTCTGTTAATTCACCTTACAACTGAGTGAGTGCACATATAAATACAGAGATAGAATTGTGTCATCTGTTTGTGTATTCACTTTCATCTCTTCTTCTGTTATTTTTTAATGTGGCTCGTACTATTAAAAAAAAAGAAATCTCTATAAAAGTCAGTGAAGCAAAGGTGCAGTGTTAAACATATTTGTATTTTCCATCATGTATGATGGTTCGTGCTGCAGTATTTATTATACAGTTTATCTTGAATGTTTCGATTGAAGGTAATGATTATTGTAGCCAAGCTACATGTGGGTCAACTGAATCATAGGACAGCATTTTTAGGAGTGCTCAGCACCACAAGTTGGCTGCTGAACGGTTCTGAAAATATCACCACAGGTGTGGGTGCCGACAGCCTGATAATGTGAGGTGGAGCTTTTCTGAAAACTCAGCCTACAGAGCGCTAAGTGACTTATCTAAAGTCAGTGAATGAATAGCTAATATTGCAAAAGAGAACTGACTGTTGGTTCCTTGCTCTAACCACTAGCCTCCACATACCGTTATTGCACTCAGATGACACACACCTAACTTGGGTAGAGTTGTAAGGAACCCTTTACAATTTGTGATGGTTATTTCTCTCTTTTAGTCGTGTGAACAGTGGGTTTGCACACAATGAAAGACGAGCCTCATCAGTTTGCAATGCTGAAGTTTGGGGGTTTGTATCTGAACAGCATCAGCCTAGTCTAAGATTTAAAAAAAAAAAAGTGGCTATGACAATTGTATGAAACTAATCCTCTCATCTCTCTGTAGTTTCCTTTAACCATTTAACTACAAGGTCATCCAGGAGTTAGAGACAGGAAATTCCTCGCCAAATGTGTGCATGACATGCCTGCATTTGATAACATTTTAAAACTATTTTGTCAACATTTAGGATGAGATTAATGGGAAGGTGGGCTTTTAGATCATGTTCCCAGTCAATTGCTAGCTTCTGCAAGTCAGTGAAGTTTCATATTCTGGAGATTGCTTTGCCCATTCTTCTCAATCAGGATATTATATGTCAGTTCCTCTTTATGACCTCTCGCTCATCAGTCCGTCATGAGCTTCAGCCTCCTTTAAGTGGAAGTACAGTAAATACTGGTGCCACACCTTCTTTGAAGGATGTGATCAATCATAATTATGTCTTTCCCTGTCACTAGTTACATGCCTCTTAAAAAAAGCTAACAAAGGATAACGTATATTAGACAATGTCTGGAAATTTCCCTGAATACAGCAGGAATTATAGCTATTGACTAGTCATCAACCTACATTGGAAGCTTTCTATTTAACAATGATGAGACGTATATTCTGTGCAGAGATGGGCCCAAGACACAGAGATTTAGGTCCCTCTCCAGTTCTAAACTTTCTTTGAGTTTACAGAAGTATGGGAGTGGAGATGCTTGTGGTGCTGCTGAACTCAGCATCCAATGAATCCCAAGGAACTATTTCTGTTAAGATGAAAGTCAGTGATCCAAGTCTCATTGACTTGAACAGGAGCAGAGTGAAGTCAAGGCAGAGCGTTTTTGAAAATCTCAAGTTTTATGCTCTGAGGGTATGTCCACACTCAGTCTTTAAATTGAAATAATGCTGATTTTTCGATTTAAAGATTGCGTGTCCACACGGCATTTCCTTATTTTGAAACAAGGAGCTCCCTCTTTTTGAAGTAAGGAAGGTTATTTTGATATAATAAAACATAGTATTATATCGAAATGATGGTTAAATCAAAATTGTTTTTTTGAAATAACGCAGTGTGGACATGTTATTTCGATTTAACTGTTATTTCAATTTAACACTTTTTGCCCTTCTCCTTCCCAGGGTGCTTTCCTTCTTCTATATATTGGGTGGGGGCATGGCCCTTCTGGGAGGCCATATGGCCACACCTCCCATGGTGCCCCTCTCCTAAATCAAACTAGCAAGTCCTGTCCATGGACATGCTAGTTCGATTTGAGTTTCTAGTGGGGACATGTTAAATTGATTTAACTTAAATCAATTTAAGGATTTTTATATTGATTTTATTAAACTGATTTAACTTAAATTGATTTAACTGCCTAAGTGTGGGCATAGCCACATAGACTAGAAGTAGGAATAATTTTGCCTGCTAGTGAAATGCAATCATTTTTGAAGTAGAACTCAGCAGCTGTTCGGAGGAGTGCACAGTACGAAGAGAACATGCCAAGAAACAACACATCCCGCTGGACTCTGAGTGGAGTCATGGGTTGATAAAATTGAACAAACATGCTGGTCAGAAAGATGCTGGGGCGAATATCCCCACCTGTATGAAAAGCTTGATGGTTCTCGATTACCACATGGGTGAGGACCTTGGATTTCCATTCCATTCTGAAAACATAGAGATACGTTGGCTTTCATTTACCTTAGGGAGAATGGCTTGGTGACCAACTCCATGACATGTGGGATGTGATGGATCCTCCTTCTGCAGGCCCCTTCCCACTTTTATTGAATTAACCCCTTGTACACATGCATAGAAAATGCATATGGATGCATTGGACTTCAAGTGCCAGGATTCTGGCTACCTCCTTGTCACAGATTGAGCTGGCCTTTAAAAAGGGTCGGCACTCTGCCACCTTCTCAGGTGAAAGGAATAAATTGTGGGGTCATCTAGTGGGCGATTGTGACTCAAAGCCAGGTTCGTTGGGAGATAAATGGCTGCTTGAGCTCAGTGGTAGAGGACAAAACAGTGGTAGAGAGAAGAGCGGTTCTCTGTAGCTCCAGGCAGATTGCTTGGCAATGAAGTCTTGCAGGAAGAAAATTAGGGAGGCTGGAAACCAGTTTGCTGAAAGAAAGCCTCAGCAGAAGGGAACAGAAATATTCTCCTTAACTCTGAGGCAGAAGGCCTGGGGACTGACACCTGGAGGGACAAGCTATGCTCCTACATGGGAAAAGACATGGCTTATATGGTGAACTGCTTTGTTCTGTGAAATAAAACTTAAGCCTTCAAGAAAAGGGACTGAAGACCTAAGACTGTCAGGAGTGCTTTCTGATACACTGGCTGGCATCCAAGCCCCTTTTATGTGCCTAGGGGAATACGGAAAGGGGTTTCCGCATAGGCACAAGCAAGCACCGGAATCTCTCCCTCTCTCAAAACCAGGGGATCAACCTATCTAGGCAAATGAGGAGAGGAGGGGAGAGGGAGCTTTAAGGAAATGTCACCATGAGTACAAACCCTACAAAAGAGCTGTGATCAACTGGCAAGAAACTACAGCGTTTCAGTCACTTTGATGAAACTTTATGAACCTGAAAGAGCCAGTTTCCCAACGGCAATTTTCTTTAAAAATTACAGCTAGAAGTAAAGAGGCACTTTTGTTTTAGTGGTGTAATAAATCATGCAACAGGATCTTTTACCCTGGCCCTTTAAAATTTGCATATAAGGCTGAAAAGGAAAATAAAAAGCAAAGATGATGTAGCTGTTCCAAAGCAGTTTATAGGTATTTGCATAGACGAGAATCTGCATTAGAGCCTCTGCTTTGGTTTCTTGAAAGTGACCTTAGAAGGCTATGTTCAGTACTCCTAACTTAAGGGTTCAAAATATCCTGTCAGACTCCTTCCCCAAAACCATCAGATTAATTTATTAATCATGAGGCTTAAAAAAAAAACAACCCAAAAACAACTAACTTTGGATTCTTCATTTGCCTTGCAAGTTTTGTACTTTGAGGCTATGTCTACACTGGCAATTTAGGTTGAATTAAAGAGGCTTAATTTGAAATAAATTAGTTCCTGTCTACACTAGACTTTCATTAAGTCAGATTAAGAAATTCCTTAATTCGACTTAATGAAAGCTTAATTCAAATTAATGAGAACAACATGTTAGTTCAGGCTAAGTTTTAGTTCGACTCCTTAGTTCGAACTAAGGATGGTGTAGATCTGGATTAACCCTTAAATTGACTTTATTAAGGTTGAATTAGGGGCAGTTAGGTCAAATTAACAAAGTGGGTTAAATCGACTTAACTATAAGTAGACTTCATCCACTTTGTTCATCCAATTTAACAAGGTTTGGATTAGTTTGAATTATATTCAAACTTATTAGTTTGAATTAAGAAATTTGACCTACCTTTTTCTAGTGTAGATATAGTCTGAGTGCTCAGATTTCCAGGCTTTTCTTTACAACTGAGAGGACTAGCAATTATATGTATGAGAAGAAAAGACAAGAAAAAAGCTGAAATTTTCAATGTAATTGCTTGACTCCAGGAGCTGGGGCTTTCAGACAGATGCCAGATATCATGAGCCACATAATAAAAATTTCAGGACTGGGCAACACCAGTTAATTCATGTACTTTCTTGTATATTGTATCTTTTTCTCCTACCCTGGGTCTGTCTTGTCTTTTAGAGCCTGGGCGGCTACAGGAATGTCTATTCACATCCCATCTGCATCTGCAGGAATAATCTATTACCAGACTGCAATCCAGCCTCCCTCTTTTAGATTTACCCGCATCTGCGTCGACACAAAAGCTGAGCACAGCAGATGAGTCCCAACCCTGATAGCTGATCAGCTGGTGAGCTCTGCCAGATGCCTGACAGTTGAGCAGCTGTTTCTGCATCTCTGGCTGGCAGAAGTCCCAACTTCTGTGACCATCCACAGTCCACAAGAAATGGTCTATGGATATCAGGATCTCCACCTGTGAATATGAGTATCCATGGATGTAAAGCCGATATCCCTGGATTTTCAGGGCTCTCTCTATTAGTCTGTAACCTCTTCAAAAAAGTGAATGTAAATTATTCTGGCTATACAGCGTCCAGTACAGCAGGACTCTAATCTGGGTTAGTCCATAGGTTCTCCTGTGCTAAACATGATGAATAACACCATTTTCCTGTAGGCTGAACCAGACCTCAGGTTTTCAGAACAAAACCACAGTATTTTGCCTCACCAATTAATAAAAAACGACAACTCAAAAAGCTGCCTGAAATGGTTATCAATATATTTACCAAGGGTTTGGTCTTGTGAGATGCTGACTGGCTTCTGCAATTTTTTGAACATCTTCAGCTCTAACTGACTTCAGCAGGACCAGAGTACATTCAGACACCTTCCTAAAGGCACGTGGTATTTTTTTTTACTGGATTCTGGCTTACATACTTAATCCTGTGTTTAGGGTTCTGTGTAGAGCTGATTGACATATTTTGCACAAAAAAGCATTTTCAGCCTAGTTTTCCAATGGCCTCTTTTCAAAACCAAATGTTTTCCATAGAAATTGCAGACATTGTCAACAATTTCCATTTTCCACCCATTTTTGCACTATCCCTTTTATTAATTTATTTACTGAAATCATTATTGGAATTTTTTGGTGGTTGACTTTAACTCACATTTTCTTACAGAAAATGGGATTTTGGTAAATGAAAAACCCTGGCAAAGATTTCAGGAAAAGAAATGTAGAAAATAAGGCCATTCTTAACATTGTGAATTGGAAACAATGTCAAAATCTCTATTTTTTCTTTTAACAAAATCAGCTTTCAAATAACTCTAATTCTGAGTTTTTCTTGTTAAAGACCCCAACCCCCACCGACCCTCACCTTGCTAAAGGATGTTAGGGATGAACTTCCTCACATTGTTTCAGGTGCTAGATATACCATTGAGGTGGCAAGAGTGGAAGAAATTTTAACTCACATCTGGCAGGTCAAAAGATTTTCATTTCACCTTTATGAATTGTTCACAGAAGGCTTTAATTTTAGTCATTGTGAAGTTTCTGTAATTTGACTGTGGAAGAGAGAAAGCGAGGCTGGACCCTTTAAACATCCTCATTCCGCCCCCTACACCTTCTGCAGTACTGGAACTGTTCTCTCTATTTATCCTACAGGGAATAAACCAGCTGAAGCAGGCAGTGTTTAATTTTTAGTGAAAGAGGTGCCGGGGCTCAAGAAATTAGGTTCTGACTGATAACTGCCACCATAACTGATGCAATCATGACTACGACATAATCAATAATATAACCAAAGCAGCAAACCCAGGGCTATGAACTGCTAAGCCAAGAGGTGTCTGAGCTCAGACCTGGCAAGATGAGGCAGAAATTAAGCACCGTACAAGGAGTGCAGGAAGGAGCACAGCTAAAGTAATTCTATGGCCCAATTCCCAACTCCCTGAATTATTTGCCAAAATCACCCAGGTGTGGAGAAGAGAGCAGGATATATAGTGCAAAAGGAAGGTGCTACTATATATTGTCCCATTGTGGGACAGTACACCATCTGGGCCAAAATTAGCCATTTCCACATACACCTTCTACGTATGTCCACAGCAAGTTATGCTGCACTCTGCAGTTGATTGTGATTCCCCCTTCACACACACACACAGAATGAAAGAGTCAAGCATGCAAAAACAAGCTGTATTCATGAATTATGACAAAGGTAACATTTTAATACAGAAGGAGGTAAGTGTGACGTGAAAGGAAGAGCCTTTCATCTGTGCATCTTTGAAACCTCCGCGTTCACAGACTCAAGGAATCTCTTAATCAGATTGTCGATGTTCTTCTGCTGTCTGCAAAGTAAATAGCAAAACTCTCTCCTTGATTTTGCTAGGGACAGGTTTGTGTCCTGACAGTGCACCATGTCTCTTCACCAGTCTGATACCAACACTCATTATAGGGATGGTAGCATTACTCACAGGTAGCAAAGCTTTTCTTCAGTTAGGCAAGTTCCAAAGGGGCAGCCGTGTAAGTCTAGTTCAGCAAAACAAACATGGAGTCCTGTGGCACTTTTGAAGACTAACAATATTTTTTATTGTATGACCTTTCATGAGAGAAAATCCCACTTCATCAGATGCTTTGGAGGTGAGGGAACTTACAAAATGGAAGGAAAATAAATGCAGGGAAGTGTAAGTCATAGGATCAGGTCCCTCTGTAACAGCAAATGAGAGTAATTGTTAAGATTCAAACATTGGGGAACAGCATATAGAGGAAAATGAGGTCAAATCACCTGTTGTGATGAGAAAAAAGTCCAAACCACTTATTTAGCCCTGACAAAACAGTGTCAAATTTGCATATGAATTCCAGTTTCTCTGCAGTTTCTCTTTGAAGCCTTGAATAACAACTTGTGGCTTCAAGGAGCAATTGCAGAATTGGAATTCATATGTAAATTTTACACTTTACACTTTCTTCAGGGCTAAGACTTTGGATTGTTTGTTTTTCAGTGAGGCAGGTATTCCTGAGGGAGATCTTATTACCACATATCATCTTATAGAAGGTGGCTGAAATTTTTCATCTAATATTTAGATTAAAATCCAATATTTAGATTAAGTTTTTTCATCTATTATTAAGACAGCATTTTTTTAACAGGTTGAATGCTTATTAGGAAATCAGATGAGCAACTTTTGGAACATCCAAGAGTGCCAGAGTCCGTTTTTGTGTCTCTTTTTGTTTCTTTATTCTTAACTCTTTTCCCCACTCATGTTAGTCAGCAGGCCTGCACCCACATGAGATACACAGTGAGAGGCCCCACAATGGCAGGAATCTGGAGTCTCTGGGTTCAGAGACTGTGTATACATGAGATTGCAGAATAAGAGCTGATGTTTATCCTCTCAATCACTTTGAACATATTTGTGCTACTTCTGCTTGCGGTATTTATTGTCTCCCTCCCTGAATTTTAACTGAAGTATGTTGTCCTTTCTTCAAACAAACAAACAAACAAACAAACAAACAAACAAACAAACAAACAAACA
>ML682033.1:3957510-3999415 GCA_007922195.1 Podocnemis expansa
ACAAACAAACAAACAAACAAACAAACAAACAAACAAACAAACAAACAGCTCAGAGTCCTTCAGGCTCCAACAAATTAAGAAGGCTTAAATATATCAATTCTGGCATTTAAATAATATTTTCCATTTGCAGGCCAAGTACTTAATTTATTTTTGGTGCCTCCATTTTGAGTGCTCAACTTAAGACATGCTTAAGAGGCCTGATTTTCAGAATTTGGATGTTCAGCACTTTCTGAAAATCAAGAACCTCTTAAACTTCACTTTGCGTCCCAGAATCACTAATGTCATAGGAAAATCTTGACTGCATGGAGTAGCAACCTGTGGCACTCCATTCTGAGAACATGTAAACCATGGCACAAGAAGTGTCTCCAGTTTGTAATATGCTAGTGGGTTCTCCCACATGTAAAATGTTGGTTTGTGAGATTTTACTTGCAACATTTTACTCTCTCCTGCCTGCCATGAAATAGAAGAATATTTCTCTGTTCCTCCTACACTGGAATCCTTGCTGTTACACACGGGGTCCCTAAAAAAAAAGAAAAAAAAAAGGTAATTTCAAATCTATTAGTTCCCTTAGCACCATTGCTGCAAACAAGTTTTCAAGGGCTTCCTGAGAGCAAAATCTGGACCCAAATCTCTTGCTAAATAATTTCATCAGCAGGAAGTACCTTTTGCAGACCTCAGTGCTAGTCAGATAAAAACCACCGATTCTGCTTCTGTTGATAAACCCTGTACTTTAAAGACTTCAACCTTCAACAATTTCCAATTCTAAGCAAAACCCTGACAATTTTATTCCCCCTGTGCTTCTCATTTTCCAACAATAATGCAATGTCTGCTCCCACTGCACATCAGTTTAACTCAGTTCATAACATTAGGAAAAGTTTCGAAGGCTCAGTTTCGAGAATACTAATGGCATAAAGTTGACTAGAGTTAGCTTCTTCTTTCTCTTTGCCTGTGCTGAAAAATCAGATTTGATTTTTGTACAGTGGTAAATCATAGCTGAGCAAAAGCATCAAAGTAAGTGCTTTTGACTTGTTCTTTTTCTCTGCTACTGGCCTGATCCAACTTCCAGTGGAATTAGGAGCTGGAGCAAGCAATAATTGCAGCAAGGCTACATTCTGTTACTTTTCCTCATGTAGGCCCCAGTGTCCAATCCACTTCATGCAAACGTAACGGTGCATTTCTGTACAGCCCCATTCTATTCTGTATCGCAATGTAATTGTGCATGCTCCATGCCTAACCACTAGAGGCCATCTTTAGAGATCAGGCTCCCTACGAGTAGAGAAGTAGAGTTTACCAGGGCAAGAAGTTCAGAAACTGAATAAACAGGCAGGTTACTTAGCTCTTCATTTACATGTATATTGGCAAGTTCCTGGGTCCAGGCGTAATGGGTCTAGCAGTGCTGGCAGGGGGTTGGCCTCATGATATGGCTATTGTTTTAACTCGTTGCCCACAACAGGACCCAATAAATGAGTGTGGCTGTGTTGAAGTGGAGGGGTTGGGGGGCTGACACAGGCCTGGCACAGTAGACATTTCTCAGTAACTAGACTTCCAGAGGAAGAAAAGGACACACACAATATCTCTATAGCTAGACAAGACGCGTGAGTGGACTAATAGCCTCACAAAAATTTAATGAGGCAATGTTGGCTTAACAGTTGATAGCGAGAACACCATTTCACAGGCTGATGTCATGGAGTTCCCAAAAGAGTATATAGACACATTGGAGAGTACAGTAGAAGGTTGATCTAGAAACACTGACTATCTAGAGCAGTGATTTTCAAACTATGAGTCGAGACCCAGGACTGGATTGAAGAGCGTCAGATACTGGATCACAAAGAGCCTTGCTGCTGCTGCCGAAAGACTGAAATGCATTGCTGAAAGATGTAATTGTTGGGCCATGGGCATAGATGATTTTTTTCAGCTGGATCTTGAGGAAAAGTTTGAAAACCACTGCTCTCGAGCAACATTTTGTACTCCATGATACACCAGATGAGAAGCAGGTACCTTTGTTGCTGAATTATGTGGGTGGTAAGACTTATCCCCTATGCTGTAGGCTGACATCTCCCAGCGAGACATGCGCCACAACTTTTCACAGATTAGTGACAATAGCATGGGAGCATTTTGCACCAAAACCCTTGGTGAGAGCTGAGCCCTTTATATTCTATAATCCTAGTCTACACTGTCCTTAGTTCAAACTAAGGACATAGTTCGAACTAACCAGCAGGTCTTACTAGTTCAAACTAAGATTACATTAATTCGAATTAAGGAATTCCTTAATTCAAACTAATGAAAGCCTAGTGTGGACAGGCACTAAGTTAGTTTGAATTAAACCTCCTTAATTCAAACTAACTTGTAAGTGTAGACATACCCATATGTTCTTGTGTTGTTCTCATCACAGTAACATCTGAGCACCTTTCATTAGTGGATGAGGCAACAGAACTCATCCTTTCCCCTTAGGGGAGGGCTGAGAGTGCAGTGGAGTATTTTGTTTAGGTAGGTTTGAGGGGTTTTGCTTGTTTTTATTGTACATTTTGCTTTATGTTAGTGTCAGTGAAGGCGGATAGAAGTGTGCCTTGTACTGGAGTCAAAAGGTGGTGAGGTTTGTGATGGCTCTTAGCTCCTGGAGGAATCTGTCCTACAGTACGACACCATCTGCCAAGACAACTCTAACACCTGCATTGACTAGCTTTACCCTTATAGCAGAAATTTGGACTGTACCTGACAAACAGACCTGTCCACTTTTCACTGGAACATCGTGCAGGCTCAACCCAAGCGGACTAGTGAATTCAATGGACCTACTTGCAGAAGACAGCTCTCTTCATTGAAGGTGCAGAAGCATGCTCTTAGGGAGTTGGCTGCAGCACCAATAGGTGGTTAAAGAAGACAACTGATGTCATAGTTACAGAAGGATGGAACTTTACAGGAAGTTTTGTAACAGGAGCACAGCAAGGGAAAAATCCAAGTGTATCACACTGTAGTACAATGTACTGTAGTGGAAGTGCATGGGTGTATTTTTGAGTGAAGAGGTCTTGGAAGGACATGGTACATCAGACTTAGAAGGTCATTTGAACAAGCTATCAGCACTAATGAAATGAGCCTGTTTAGAAACTGAAATTTTGGGAATATGTGTTCTTTAAATACATACATACATACAAATCACAGGTCTTTTAAACATCTATAACACCTTAGCCACAGAATATGTTTGATACTGCCTTTTAGCAACAATGTCAGGAACCTGAATTTTTTTTAAAAGTACCTCATTAAATAAATTAACAAGGCTATAAAAGGAGAATTAAACTATTATTGGTATCTTTTGTGGCTACTGTGACAAATGTATGGGTGCAGTCAAAGAATGTAGCTTTGTTGATTCCTTCATAGGCTGAAAGGTTCATCATCAACTTAAAAAAACCAAGGAGTTGTGCGGCACTTAAAGACTAACAGATTTATTTCAAAGTGGGATTTTCTCCCATGAAAGCTCATGCGAAAAGTAAATCTGTTAGTCTTTAAGTGCCACATGACTCCTTGGTGTTTTTGCTGGACTAGACTAACACGACTATCCCTTTGGAAATTAAAAAAACACATTGTTATATGAAAAGTGTTGTCCTTAATAGTGTAACAAGTAATGAATATGATTATCAGAAATGAGAGATGCTGGGGGGGGGGGGGGCCTAAGAAAAAAATCAAAGAAATGTTGACAAAAAAACTCATCAGATGGAAGAGAAAAGCTAAGTGGATTATCAGAACTGAATGATGCTGAAGGAAAAAACAATGCAGTTTTCATTTTGTTTACTGTAGCTTCACTCATAACCATCTCAGCGTGCTTGCACAGGACTGTAAAGGAGCACATAGTTTCTCCTTACCCACCTTAGTGGGCTTCCTGCACTGTGAATCCTTGTGTGGGTGGTTGTGGTGGGGTGAGCGCTCATCACTGAGCTCTTAACCTCTCTTACCCACAGGTGGGTGGAGTGGGCAGAGCTTCTCCACCCCAGCCTCTGCACACACCCCTGTTTTGTCAATGGTGACTGCTCAGCCTTTGCTCTTGTAACAGAAGCCACAAAGTTGATGCTGTGCATTTTGGTGAGATTGTGTGAAATGGATGCGTCTTGTCAGTGCATTTGGTGTTATGATGTTTGGTTGGTAAGATATGCGATCTGAGTTTGATGTGGATGTTAAAGCTGCTGTATCTGGTAATATCTTTAATTTTAGTGATGTCTTTGATAAGAGATGCACTTGATCAACCTTAAAAACCTTTGTGTTAAAGTGGTATTAAGTATATTGTATCTTAAATGAAATTAGGTTAAATAAGGAGCAAACCTCCATAGCAACGATTGATGTATTTAATATCTTTGAACAGCAGTTAGCAGACACAGTCCCAGTATATTGGTTTTAAGATGTGTGAGCAATGTAGCTGTCAGTTGAGTTGGCAACAGTTGTATTTGGACTGAAGTGTTAACTATTCAACATTTTTCAGAGGCAGATTCCAGTGGGAGAGCACTATCAAAATCTGATGAAATCAAAATGATTTGTAATAGTGGCTCATCTGGAAGTCCCAATTATAAACATAGCCCTGTTGTGCTCTAGCACTGTGTGTCATAGAGACTTGTCAAAGATCGTACAGGAAATCTGTGGCTGAGCTAGGAACTGAATTTAGATTTCCTGAGTACTTGTTCAGTGCTTGACCATAAAACCATTCTTGGAGAAAACTCTCATTTCCATAGTCTTTCTGGGTCACAGTTGGATCCATTAAAGAGATGTGTAGGTAATAAAACTGGTTGAAGTTCTTCATCAAAACATTTGATCAAAATGAAAATATTCATTTTGGTCAAAAATTTCTGGGTTTTGTTTTGTTTTGCTTTGTTTTGTTCTTTTGGTTTGTTTGTTTTCATTATCTTTAATTTTGGGAGAGGGGGAAATCTTTGGAAAAAATAAAAAGAATAGTAAAATGAACACTCCTGAAAAAATATAATTGACAGTTTTGACTAGTAGCAATCAGTAAGTTTGCTTTGTCATGCTGAGGACTTACCAGTTTTCTGGCTGCGCTGTGGAGATGAATCAAGCTGAAAAGTTAAGATCTCATCCAAACTAATCTAGTGTCAGAGGTTCTTTTGATGTGAGGATTTGGTTCAGCCATTAACAGAGAAAGTGATAAACCAAACGAGTCATATCCGGACAGGAGCTGGGTGACTAATTGATTTATTTTTTTCCCAGTGGCTGAGCAAATAATCAGAAAAAATAATTTTTTTTTAATTGACCCTGAAAAGTCAGCTTTTTCACTTTTCTCATGAAAAAGAAAACCCAAAATTCTTTTCATTTGTTAGTTAAATGTAGCTAGATTTTAAAATGAAATATTGTTTTGATTTTTTTCAGAAACTATTCACTAAATATTGACTAATAAATTAAGAGTTTCAGTGAATAAAATATTAGAAAAATTCTCCCAGAGCTTAGCAATATCCCATTATTGGTGCCAAGGTTATTGAGAACAAAGAAAAGAGTGGTCAATATTCTCATCAAACAAGGTAAATTAATGTTCATCATACTTTTTTTCCAATCAATCTTGCATATAACACGTCATTTCTTCAGAGTTTGTGAATAAGTGAATGCAAGTTAGTGAATGAAAGTGTTAATAATGTTATGCAAGGTGATGGTGAAACCCCATCTGGAATATCATGTGCATTTCTGGTGCCCCATGTTTTAAAAAAAAAAAGATGAATTCAAACAGGAACAGGTGCAGAGATGGGCTACAAAGGTGATCCGTGGAATGGTAAACCTGCCTTATGCGAGGAGACTCAAAGGCTATGTCTACACTAGAGGGCTCAGTTAAGTTGACCTAATAAGGTCGACTTAAACTAAGTCAACTTTATTAAGTCGACTTAGAGAGTCCCAATTTGTTTATGTCAATTTTATAAAGTCAACTTAAGGCAGGGGACCCATTTAAAGTTGACTGAATAAAATTGACTTTAATGGATCCCCTGCCTTACGTCAACTTTATAAAGGCTCACCTACTTAAGTCGACTTTATAAAGTCAAATTAAATGGCTCTTCTTACTTAAATTGACTTTATTAAGTCGACTTTAAAGGATGAAAGTTTTTAAGTTGATTTAAGCAAGTGCTTAAGTCGACTTAATGAATGCCAAATGTGGCCATGGAGTTGTTTAAGTTGACTTACGCCTCCAGTATAGACGTAGCTAAAGAGTGTGACTTGTTTAGTTTAACCAAAAGAAGGTTGAGGGGAGATATGATTGCTTTCTATAAATATATCAGAGGGGTAGAGACCAGAGAAGGGGGAGGAATTACATATGTTCAGCACCAATGTGGACATGATAACTGATGATCATAAACTGGCCATCAGGAAGTTGAGACTTGAAATTAGACACGGGTTTCTAACGATCACAGGAATGAAGTTCTGGAATAGTATCCAAGGGGTACTGTGGGTGCAAAAAAACCTAGTTCATACAGAGAATTCTTTCTTGGGTGCTTGGCTAAGGAGTCTTGCCCACATGCTCAGGGTTCAGCTGATTGTCATATTTGGGGACAGGAAGGAAATTTCTCCCAGGACAAATTGGCAAAAACTGTGGGGGATATTCACTTTCCTCTGTAGCATAGGGCACTGTTCACTTGTTGATGGATTGTTTGCACATTCCAGTCTTTAAACCATGATCTGAGGACTTTAATAACTCAGTCAGAAAAGAGGTTTATTACAGGAATGGGTGGGTGAGGTTTTGTGGCCTTCATTGTGCAGGAGGTCAGAGCAGATGATCATACTGGTCCTTTCTGACCTTATAGTCTATGAGTCTAGGAAAGGGTTTCTGAACAGAACAGCAAATTGGCATATTGTGTTACTAAGAATATTTGTAAATGCTACTTCTTCCCCCACCCACCATGACTATATTCACCCATCTATACTTAGTAGAAATGATTTTTCCTCTTTTGCCTTATTCTGATGACTAAAATAGCTGTCCTCTCATTCTTTCAATACATGCAGCTGACTCCAGGGGTCTTCTCCCATTGACTGTGCTTCACAGCTTTACAAATTGTTTCCCACTCTGCACAACGGGTACCTTTCTAGTAGCCCACACACATACCAACATTCTAGCAAGAAAGAAAATTGCTCTACCAATGTAATGGCAAAATCAAAAAGCTACTTTATTAAAAGTAAGCAGCAAATATTTTTTTTTTCATTGTTATAAACTATTTCAGATATAACAGTAGATTGAGGATAGGGCTGCATGGCGAAGTATCTCATTTCTTATATCTCTCCACTGTGTTTCCTGTAGACAAGCTTTCTTGTTGGAATTTTACAATACTTTGCATTGTCTGAGGGTTGCAAAACAATTAGTTATCTCATGATATCCTGAAAAGAAAAGTCAGTTTTAGTACATTTCAGAGACAGGGAAACTAAGGTACAGAGATTAAGTGCCTTGCCAAAAACCACATAACAGTTTGAGATAGAGCCCAAAATACCAGAATCCCAGTCCTGTGCATTATCCACAATGCTTTCATTCATGTTTCTGAATAATCTTTCTTTTTGACTCTTCATTTTATGGCATTGTAATGGCCCATTGTGCTTTTCAATACTTAAAATATACTAAACAAAAAGCCAGAAAAATAAGTTTGCTGTCTAAATACACAAAATCCAGTGAACAAATAGGATGGTGGGGAGGTATTCTCCTTGCTTAGATTCACAGACACGTAGGTCTGTTTCAGGGAAGGGTGATTCAAAGGATGATAGGGAAAGGATGTCTGACAAAGTGGGATTTTTCTCCCACGGAAGTGCATGTGATAAATAAATCTGGCACTCTTTAAGTGCCATAGGGCTCCTTGCTTTTTTAGCTTTACTAGACTAACACGGCTACCCCTTTGGAACTTTAAACGTAACGTGGATTCAAACATAAGGGATGAAATCTTAACTCCATTTAAGTAAATGGGTGTTTTGCCATTGACTTCCTCAGACTGCACCTATGGCATGGTCTGAAGGAAGGCAGAAAGTAGAGAGAGAAAGGAGACACAAGGAGCGCTAAGAAAGATGAGCCTGTGTAGGGTACAGGAATGGGGGTAGACAGGAGTGAAAATAAAGGAATAGAGAGGGGAGATGCACCAGTAAAGAGGACTGGAACTGTGCACAACTTTGAAGGAAAGAAGGAAAAACTTGAACTCAGTGCAGAAGAAGCTGGGAGGCTAGTGCAAAAATTAACTGAACAGGAAGATAACCATGAGAGAAGACTGCCCCCGGCTGGAATGATTTAGTTGGGGGTGGTCCTGCTTTGAGGAGAAGGCTTGACAAGATGACCTCCTTAGCTTCCTTCCAACCTTAATATTCTATGATTCAGTCATTCTATTTTCCTAAATGTAAAACTAGCTGAGCTTGGGAAAATAAAGGTTTTCTAACAGCTAGTGGATGATTTTTATCCTTATGGCTGAACAATATACATTTCTCATCATGCCACTTTGGGCCAGATTCTGCCTTGGTTTACACTGGGATTGCCCATGTACGCCAAAGGGAGCTGTTTGGTGTTCAGCACTTTTGAAAACAACCCATTTCTCTGCTGTCTAAACATGGGTTTAGAAGATTAAATACTGTCATACAACTTTGAAAATCTTGGCTGTATTTTACATTGCTGTATACACAGCAAGGTTACAACAGGGTTCCTGTCCAGTGATGAGTAAAACTTAAAAAGATAAGTGAATTAGATTGGATAACTGCAGAAGTAAAGGTGTGAGTTAGAGCTGGCTAAATAAATCATTTCCAGTTTGGTGGCATTTCTAAAAGAAAAAAAATCAGTTGCACTGAACTAAATTTGAATTATATTGTGAATTTGTTGTGAATCAATAACATTTTTTGAGTTTATGCAAGCGTGAGGCTTTGAAGCTGGGTATCCTATATCTTAAATACTAACCACCTGCATAAATGTTACATAGGACGTGGGGTCTCAACACCTCCCACCACCACCTACTTTTTCTTATCCTCCTACTCTGTTTTGTGAATGGCCAAAACTATTTATTTCAAATTTTTTAATAGTTTCAGATCAACTGAAACAGTTTGCGTCAAATAACTACTAGCGTGATTTTTTTTGTCCAGGTCTTCAAGTTCACATATGTGACCTTCAGAACTCATTAGTTTGAGCTGTGCAAAACACAACAGTAAGACCACAGTTTTTGTAGCAGTGCAGCATATCTGCTTCTGAGTTGAAACCAAACTCCATGAAAGCATAAATAAATAAATAGACTCATAGACTTTGAGGTCAGAAGGGACCCATATGATCATCTAGTCTGACCTCCTGCACAGTGCAGGCCACAAAACCTCATCCCCCTCCCCACAATAAGCCTCTAACCTATGACTGAGTTATTAAAATCCTCAAATCATGGTTTAGAGATGTTAAGCTAGAGTATTTCTCTCTCTTATGAATTTGCCACTATTAACTTTCATTGAATGTACCCAGTTCTATTAGAAAAAGATGGATTATCTGTTCAAAGACTGTGTGAATATGGGATTTTTGGATCCACTGAGGATGCTGGCAAATTGAAGAGAACTAATTTTGAGTCAATGTTTTATTTCAATAAAATTAAAATATTTTCTTCTGATTTCAGCCATTTAAAAACATTTTCTTAAAATAAAATCAAAGAGCATTTGAAATGAAAAGTATTCTAAACAAACATTTGAAATGTGTTGTGTGAAAATGTCCAAACAAAACATTTTGATTGTTGCATACTTTGTTTTAGGATTTTTGTAACCAAAACAATAATTAGAAAGCAGCAGTTGCAAAATGTTTTGATGTTGCCAAATCTGCATTTTTCACCACAAAAAAAGTTTGGCTGAAAAGTTCATTGGTTCTAATCTGTTCTCCCTAACTTTGCTACAGAGGCTGCTGTGTGGATAAAAGGCCCACTGAAGGCTGTAAGAGTCTTTCGAGTGACTTCAATAGGCTTTGGATTAGGCCCAAACTGAGCATGAGTTAACTAGGTGTGCTGGTGTTATTAAGTATGCTGATTGCTACTGGAAACAAATTTATGAGCTTCTTACTTTGGGAGCCAACCATAATACTTTTAATTACACAAAAGGAAGTATTTCTTGTGTAAAGACATTCCAGTTGCTTAAATGTCTTTTAAGCCACTTCAAAAGTGAGAAGCACTACAAAGTAGTAGTCAAAATGCAGAATGAGACAGCGGGGTATTTCCCTTCCTCTGATGAAGTTCACCCCCACCATCTCTAAATATTGCTAAACCATTCCTGGCAGGGATTAGTTTTATCCCTGTCTCATGAACATACTTCTGAAGAGCATTTTGTTTTTGTCCTTGGAATGGCACCACATTACACTGAGTGGTATGCAAATATTTTTGTAAGGAAGGAATTGGAACAGCCCCTACAAAGGGGCTTCTCTACCATTTGCAAATCTTTCCACCCTTTGGAAATCACTAAATTCTCACACTGCTTCTGAGCACTATGGAGAGCAGTAAAGCGGGATCTGTGCTATAATAATAAAAAGGGCCTTCAGCCACAATTGTGTCCATACATCTACTAAGAGCTCATGCAACTCAGCTAGCTGTATATAGGGCACAACCGATTCAGGAGTGTGGCTCCTAGAAATCTATTTTCATGGAAAACATGGAATTTGCCTTTTTGCCATGAATTTTTGGTTTTTAGATTTTATGAAAAAATAAAAGCCCATATTAACCGTAAACTAAATTGAGCTGAAAGCATCAGGTGGTTGATTTCTGTTAACAGTGGAACCCTGTTTACCTGATCTAATTGGATGTGGGGCCAGATCGCCTCGTCAAAAATTGAGATAACGAGGAGAGCTGGCAAAGAGCTTTCTATCTCTGATTTTAAGATGAGTGACAGATAGGGGTATAACTGCGGGTTGTTTCGAGTGGGTAGCTCTCACACATTTGGCCAGCAGGCCCACCCGCCCATCACAGCCACTAGCAGCGGTGCAAGTTTGCTGCTATGGCAGCAGGAGGCTGCAAGCAACATCTTTATGGGTGGAGGAGAAGCCGCAGGCAGGCAGGCAGGGGTGGCTGCTCCTCTGCCCACAGCTCTGACCCCGTAGCAGTGGCTGGGCTGCCTCTCCCTCTCCTTCCTTCCCTCAATGCTTCAGTTGCTATGCTACTGGAGCATCAGCAGGATGCTTCTGCTCACGTGGTTGGAAGCAGGACCGGCTGGGCCCACCCTGAAGAACACGGGGCCCTGCCAGAAAGCGTGGGCTTGGATGGTCCACCCTGCTTGGTGGGGTTCAGGCAGTCAGCCAGGGTCCACGTCACCCAACGCTGATCATTGTCGGCTCTGCACAGCTGGTGGTTTTGTTGATACAGAGACCCTGATAATGGCGGCTCAGATAAATAAGGTTCTATTAGGTCAATAAAACCTTGTGTTCTACGGACACATATATATTTTGTGGCCAGGGAAACTAATGTTCAGCATTTCACCTGAATTGTGGGAAAACATGGGTTTTAATGGTTTTTGTTTTTTTTTTAATTTTTTTCTTTTGCTAGAGGATTTTGGGGGCTTTGTCATGGAGAAACTAGGATTCTTGCTCAGTAGCAAACATGCAGGCATCATGTGTGGTTTTTTAGGAACTGGATTTTACAGGGTGGGTCTATGCTGGAAAAAAAAAAACAGACCCACAGCAGTGAGTACCAGAGTTTGGGTCGACTCACAGGATTTCAAAGCAGCTGTGCAGATATTTGGGGTGTGAGATCCACTGATATCTCTGGGTTTCAAAGTCCAGGCTTCAGCAAGCTGGAACATCTACACAGCTCTTTTTAGTCACTTGGTGTGAGCAGTTGAACTTGGACTCTGAAACAGACAGCCATGAGTCTGTTTTTGCATGCTTGACATCAGTGGTTTAGTTTCTCACATAGGAAGTGTGGGAAAGGACACTGTAAAAACCATGTTCTGTTATACAGAGGCCACTAGGAGTGAGTAAGGAGGATTTCTTTCAAGCATGCTAAGTGCAGGAAAACTGAAAAAAGAGTCCTGATCTGCTTTTAAAGACCAACAAATGTACTTATTGCATAAGCATTTGTGAGTGCTATCCTACTTCATCAGGTGCATGAAACAGAAAATGTAGTATATCTAGTTAGCTAGCTATCTGCTGAAATATAGTAACATGGCTACTCCTCTAGCAAGTGTCACATTGGGCATAGAGTGATTGCTAAATATCACAGAGAGGACATATGTGCACATGCTTTATTTGCATGTGCCTCTCCTGGCATTTAAAAACCAACCAACCAAACCAAAAAAGTTGATACGTACGTTAGGTCCAGATAAAATAGTGTCAATAAATCTAGTGTGGATGTGAAATCTAGCCTGGCGTGATCTGAAAAGACACAATGTGTGAACATGCAGCAGGTGTAAGCGGTGATCATTTTGGCATGTTAGAGATATTAGTCTTTAAAGATGTACTAGTAGCAGAGAAGAAGGATGGTTTTGTGGCTAAGATATTAACGTGAGGATATGTCTACACAGCAGCAAGACTCCCACCCCTGGCCTGTGCCAGCTGACTCAGGCGCACAGCTCTCAGGCTGCAGGCTTCCATGCTCAGGCTTCAGCAGGGGTCGACAGCTTGTGGCACACATGCCAAAGATGGGACACGTACCCACTTTGAATGACATGGGGGCACCTTGACTGGAACCGCACCACACCCAGCTCCAACTGCTACGCCCGTGCCCTCCCTATCTATGTGGCCCTGCCCTCCTCTCTACCACATGGGTCCAAACTGCAGGAAACGGCAGGACTCACGGGAAACCTGTTGCTGTCACAGGGCCTGCAAAGTCCTCCTGCAACCTCCCCATTCGCCCCTCAGTGCCAGCGTCACCACCAATGGGTCCTCTAACTGAGAGGGAGGCAATGAGGAAATGTGGCATGCATCTTACTAAATGTTGCTGACCCCTAGGCTACAGCCAGGCTCTGGTACCCTCCCACCTCAGAGAATCAGAAGACCTATGTCCTATCTTGCTGCTTTTGCAAACTTCCTTTGGTTTGGAAATGTCATGAGGTGCCTGAGTTTCACATCTGCAAAATGTAGCCACGAATGTTACTGTCCTATAAATAATAAAGGTAGCTAAAAGAGTTCCCTTGAAAATACAGGAGAACTCATTCTGGTCAGCATATATCAGACCACTTCTAATTCTCAAGACTGCAGGAATCAAATTTACATTCAATTGAAAAAAGGCAAAAAGGATGAGCTTTTTTGACAAATTTACCCAATATCTGTTAATACAGTCCTACTGCTTTGCACTTAAGTGGACTTAAGAAATTTTAGAAGCAGCATTATTACACCATCTTTCTGATGATGATTAATATATATGTATATATAAAAATTGAGGAAACTAACCTGTAGGATAGGCATTTACAAACTCAGTATGGGGCAACCAAGGCACAGAAACTTCATGTGACTTTAACTTCAGGGATGTTAAAGGGAAAGCAGAAAAAGTCCCAAATTCACGATATACATAGTCAGTAGACCTCATTCTTTCCTTTTTACCACAAAGAACTGTTAAAACAATATATTAATCTGTTTAATATACCCTCCTATAAAGATAACATTTTCAACAAAGAAGAGCTATACTCATCACATAAAGCAAGATCAGTCAGTAAGCTAGGCATAATTTGTTTTCCTCTTCAGTGTGTGAACAAAGATATTTGGAGACATTGGCAAGGTTAAGACAATGGTAAAAGTGGAAGATGTTGGAGTGGAATTTTTAGACATTAAGAAACATGGTCATGCTTAGGCTCAAAAGAAGGATGATCTGGTGGCAAGGACGCTGACCTCGGCTTTGGGGAAACATAGATTCAAGTCCTGACTCTCATACAGCCTTCCTGAATTACCTTGAGCAAGTCATTTAGCCTTTTTGTGCTTCAGTTCTTCATCTTCAATGGGGATAATAGCTCTACCCTACCTCAACGGGTTGTTGTGAGAATAAATACATTAAAAATTTTCAGGGCCTCAGATGCCATAATAGCTGAATTAAAGATTTTTTTTTCTTTTTATGTTACAAAGTGTAGTTTCATGGTAAAAGCAGAGGACTTGGATATAGGACACGGCAAGTGTGAAAACTTTGGATGAGGGTGAGGGACTATCAGTGCCTTTATAAGAAAAAAACCCATATTTCAGGACTGTCCCTGTAAAATCAGGATGGCTGGTCATCCTAAACCTGCCTGAGTACTGAGCTTATGTGAATATGCATGAATATGCAATCTGAACCGAGCTCCTACCCCTGAGGATAAATAATAGCAACAGTAGTAATAACACTGTTAAACATTGTCGACACCTTTCCTCTTCTCTCTAGGAGGAAGCAAGGGCCCACAAAAACCACAAACTTCTCAGTCTTTGGTGGGACCCAGCTGTTGGGTGAGGTTATAAAAGGCAGCACATAGACACCTCTTCGTGTGATTCAAAATGGAGACCATCAGCAAGGATTATTGCCTTCTCCTGAGTCCAGGAAAAGACAGAGAGGATGAAAACATACTCCTCTGAGGTCAGAATATCCTGGCCTCTGCTACTTTCTGTAATATAAGCAGAGCTGATAAAATAATAGGGAATGTTTTCATTAAAAAAATGGTTTGTAGTGTTGTAGCTGTGTTGGTCCCAGCTAAGGTGACCAGTTAGCAAGTGTGAAAAAATTAGGCAGGAAGCGCAGGGAAATAGGAGCTTAAATAAGACAGAGTCCTGAATACCATGATTGCCCCAGTAAAACTGGGATCCTGTTCAATAACTAAGGGGAATGGGGCTAGCCCTATGGTAATACAACCAGTAATTAAGAAGAAGAAGAAGAAGAAGAAGAAGAAACAAAAAACCTCACAAAAAATCAGCCCCATAGTGCAAGTAAACAGACAGACTTTGAAGTCTGGCCTGAAAATCAACACACCTGGACTGTCACAGTACAAGAGATCAGACAAAATTAAAAGTGTTCCTGAAAGAAAAATCATTAAAATGAATTATCAATCTATCAGGAACAGAGGAGCTTTAAATGCTTTTGTGACATTTTCCATAGACACTGTCAGCTTGCTTAGGGAGACTATTCCTTTGACAGAAGAGTTACTGTATAGCTTTTACACTATGGCCCAATTCCAATGATTTTTTTTTTCCCCTATAGTGTCTGAAAATTTAAAATCCCAGCTACAGTAAATTCCAGGTGTTCATTTCAGGCAAGAGTGACAGCTTTGAACTCCTTGGATGAAACCAAACCAGGCCGGAAAAAGGGAAAAAAAACAATCCTATGCTTAGGTTAGGTCAGGACCCTCTTGGCACTGTCCACATTCTTCTTCAGCACCTTGGCTTTTTGCTTCATGTCTGAAAGGGAACAGAAGAGCAGACAATCAACCGGCCACGACGCGCTTTCACAATTTCTGTATAAAATTTCACTTAATGCAATGCGGCGCCAGTGCCGTGCGTATGATGGTACAGTTGAGAATATGTTTATATAACATGACTGCATGCCACTACGATCCTTTAAATTCTTTTCTAAGAGCTTTAGTCACTCCAGGTTCACTCATCCAAAACCCTTTATAATCTCAAATATCTCTTGTTACTTTCTCCTTTAAGCAGGCTAGCGTGAGTGTGTGTATGGGGGAGTAGGGTGGGAGGGAATGAGGGAAAGATATGTAACTGATGTGAACATTTTCAAGTGTTTTTTTCTTCTACTTTCCTCCGACAGAAGGGAGGCTATTGCTTGGCTATGAATAAACCAAAATATACCCACTTGAGGTGATTTAAATATGCAGAGCACAGGGAAAAATTAGCACTTGGAAATGCTTAATAGCTACTGTTTATTTGTACTGCAATATTATTTAGTGACTCTGACTGGTAGTTGAGACCGTGGTGTGCTTGGAGCTGTACACCTACAGAAAAGTGCCTGCTGTACAAGGTTTTACAGTTGTTGTCTAGAACAGGAGACAGACAGAGTACTGCACACAGCCAGGTGAAACACAAGTTAAAGTAGCATAATAGGAAACAATCACAATAACATCAGCCACCTAGTTGTTAAGTGTTTTGATTGTACATGGTGGAGGGGAGGGGAGCTTTAGGGAAAAAGTAATATAGTTGCAATTTACTGGTAAGTGTGTGTGTGTGTGTGTTACACAGTCCCCAATCAAACCAGAGAGGACTTTGGTCTATGCGCAGGTCTCATCTTGTGAATCAACTGCAGCAAGGAAGCTGGTACCTTTCAAACTAATTTCTCCCTCCACCAGCTTGTAATTCACAACACGTTACTCAATTGACATCACAAAGACTGTAGGTTGTGATGAGGATACTGGTGTTAGGTCTTCAATAAACAAGTACTTTCCAGTGGATTTTGTAAGGGGTTAATAAGTTCTTAAAAAATTCAGTTAAAACCTGTTTCTGAGCTTACTGCTTCTTGGTGGGCTGGTTAATGGGAGAGGTAAATGCATATTCCTGGGCTTAACTCAATTTACTTGTTTGCTTGGCTTCCTATAAAGAGCGCGTTAGAGCCAGACATGACAAAGTGTGTCTCTTTCCAGCAAAACAATGAGAGCCTTTCACTCGTACGGCACATTACTTAGTCATTTTTCACCAGGTTTTGGAATTAGTCCTGGCAATTTCTTGTCACACATCAGATTTTAAGAGTAAAAATTACTCTGATGTGTAAATAATTTCTGCTGCTTATTTGTATAAATAGCAGTGACCATATAGGAATGTTAGTCTAATGCATATGCTGATACAATATAATACATTACCCAAAAATTCATTTTGGACACAGCCAGTGATAGCCTTGCTCCTCACTTTGTTAGTTGCAGTAGGATATGGCAGACTTCCTGCCTTAAACAGTTGCATAGCACAGAAATGAACAGCTGTCATATTTCACCCCAGAAGTGGCTGTGTGACGACAAAGTTCAGACATATAAGCTCTCTGTCTTGTGCACAATTGGATGACAATTATCTGCATTCTAAGGTTCAGTTAATTCTTCACAAAACTTTCTGATATCCTTAGATTAACCAAAAAAAAGAAAAAACCCTATAGAATAAAACAGATAGTTAAAATAACTACATGTTGAAGTCTATTAGCATCTGGCCTTGGAAACTTTTGACCAAAAAAACCGTTGAAAATGCTGATTTGTTGAAACCAAAACTTTTCATGTGAAGGGGTAAGTTTACTAATGAGTTTCTCAACTAGAAAAATTTGGGGGTGGGGGGGTGGAAGTAGACATTTTTAAAATGCCACAATCTCCTTTTTCAAAATGTTCTTAAAAAGAAATACCTAATGTTCTGTGTCAATAAACCTCTTTGTTTTGGAATCCAGCTAATTAGTTAAAATATAAAAATAATAATAATAAAAAAGGCCAAATTTAAGGGAAAAAATTATTAAATGACCAAAATGGGGGAAAGAGAGAGAGAGAGAGAGAGAGTGAGTGAGAGAGAGAGATTTACTTGAAACACAGAAAAAATTAAATTTTTGGCTCATGAAAATTTTCAAGATTTTAACTTTTCATACTGATTTCATACTGTCAAAATTTCACAGAGTTTGCTGTGATGGAAATCTTTTTCACAAGGAACTCTATTTGTCATTCTCAAAGTTTTAGTATACTTATCCAGTAATGATCTGTTAGGTGCTTGATTGTTTGAATGTGCTGTACATGCAAAGGTATAATATGATTTTTTAAATATATTTCAGAATTCTCCTTAGAGTACTATAAAAAGTTGACAATTATTTTAATACCCATTTCTTTGTGAGCTTTTGATTAAACTAACATATACATCAGGTGATCATTCTGTGTATCTGTGTGTTTAATAGTTAGCTTTACAAACTAATGTAGAATATATTTACTAATATTTATAAAGGGGTTGATATCGAAATGTCTTACAACCTGCTCAAATTCAGATCACCTACATAGTTGTGAATATTTTAATATTGCCTACAACTGCCTTAGAGTTTTATGACAGTATGCATAGAAAAATACGGGGAGGGGGCACAATAAATATAATCTCAGCAGCTATTATTTCAAAGACATGCAGTTATATGCATCTTGAATTCTAAATAGGTTTATTGCCAATTATACAGGATGATGAAGCAGCAACACAGGATATATGCCATATTTAAAAGACTCACACCAACAAATGTTCTTGTAAATACATTTCACTTCAAACCAAGAAATCAATGTTGTGAAAATCTAAAAGAAGCCCCATGTTTGTTGTATTGGCTCATCTGAAATCTTGTAAGCATTCTTGGCTCCTTGATAGTAGACTTTGTATTAACTATGGCCAAACACACCTGCAAACCATACGTAAAGTTGCAGTTGTGCATGAGCCTCTTGTTGGTCCTATTACAAGAGCATGTGGATTCATAAGCCAAGACTGGGACTCATTGGGAGCTCTTGTAAAGAGCCAGTCCGTGTGTTCTAAAAAAGCTCGCCATTCAGATAGAGATGGCAGACAAAGAGTGGATGGAAAACAGTATTTTTAATATGGGGAACTGAGGGACAGGGAGAGAAAGGACGGGGCGGTATGATAAGATGGCCTAGTTTGGCAGGAGATTGAGTTTTGACTACTGCTGGTGGATATGCCAATGGCCTGAGAAGGGGAGGTTGGATAGGGTGGGTGCTGAGTTATTATAGAGAATTCTTTCTTGGATGACTGACTGGTGAAACTTGCCCACATGTTCACGGTTCAACCTTTCACCATATTTGGGGATAGGGCCGTATTGACTAGAGCTCTGGAGGCTTTTGCACTTCTTCTGTAGCGTGGGACATGACCCACTTTCTGGTGAATTCTCGGTATCTTAAAGCCTTTAAGGCATGATTTGAAGACTTTAATAACTCAGTCATAGGATAGAGATTTATTGCCAAAGTGGGTGGTGAGGTTTTGTGTCCTGCATTGTGCCAGAGGTCAGACTAGATGATCATACTGGTCCCTTCTGACTTTAGAGTCCATGAGTCTATAAAGGCACTGACCTTGCAAGCATATGCACACATGCTTCTCTCACAGGAGTAATTGATGTGGTTAAATTTAAGAATGTGCATAAGTATTTCCAGGATTGGGGTCTTAACAGTTTGGGTAGACTCACTTAGGAAATGGAAGCTGGTAACTGAATCTTGATCTCCTGAGATAAAGTCCAATGCCTTCACTGCACAACCAATTTTTCTCTATATGGAAGAGACAGAGCAATACAGGTGGAAAACGAGAAGGTCGAGTGGGGGGGGGTTGTATGTTATTTAACACTCAGTTTGTCCCTGGGCTTTTTGCTTTAGTTTCATTGTTGCTTTCAATTTTGGCAAAACTGATACTCATCAGTGAGAATCTATGTGAGTAGAATTATTTATTGTAAATACATTATCCAATTAATTTATCCTTTTTTCTCTTCTGGGAGGGTGTGATTTTTTTGTTTTCAGTTTTCTTTGTGTGCATAAATCAACAGAATGGAGCATAATATCTGTGAATACACAAATTTTAGACTATTGGATATTAGCAAAATGTTAATCTTGATTCATCATTGTTTGTTATGTGACTAGTCTTCTAAATCATAAAGTATCATTTTTGTTCCTTGCTTGGATGTTGTTCTTCATTCAAGGCTCTTAAAAATTTTACTTACTTCCATAAAATGCTCTTGAGAATCAAGTTTTAGAACTTAGTTTAAAAAACACACATTACCCCACTTGTGGATTTATAAGTATAGACTAGAGCTGGTCAAAATGTATTAATATTTGAAATTTTGGTTGATTTTTTAATTTAAATTTAAAGGCAAGTTTTATTTGAAACACAAGTAAAAAAAAGGGAGAGGGAAATTACAATTTTCCAACAGTTTTTCAGCTCACTCAAGGGAATTTCTTTCCTATTGTATATTGTACAGATAAAATATACCATTTTTGGCATTAAAAAGATATCAATAACAATGACATTTAGCATTGCATAGGATCCTTTTCTTCAATTATTTCAATTCAGGAATGTATTTAAGAACATTTTAAAGATCATTTGTACTTAAGACAGCACTTAAATACATATTTACCTTTAAGCTTGTACTAAGCATGTGCGTAAAGGAATATGGAGGCTTTCCTGAGTCAGGCCTATCTAAATAGTTTTCCACATTGCTTGTTAACACATTTGTACTTCTCTGGGCTTCATTCATGTGCCAAGGGGATTGCATCTTTAGAAAAATAGAACAGCAAAATTGATAAAAACTCTTAATCTGATGAACCACACAGAATGAACTAACCTAAATATAATTTTTATCTCTTTGGGGGAAAGAAAGAAAAAGATGTGGCTTGAACAGTTTGCTGCCTTACATTTTATTAGGTTGTAACCTATAATATTTGTAAGAAGCATTTCAATATAATGGAACAAGATTTATTTTTTAGTTGTGCCTTTTTTTGGTATTTTTCTTGGAAACAGAATTAATATGTAAGACTAGACAAATTTTAGTAGCGAAATAAAGAAAATAAAATGTGGAGGATGTAGTTGTTGGTTTATAGTTATTATTATTTATGTAACATTCTGAGACATCACATTCTGAAAACAAACTGTGTCAGCTGATTTAGTAAAAACAACTCTGTGTGTACAGGCTAGTAGCAAAAGAGAACTTAATTGAAACCACTAACAGATTACACTCATAATGAGACAACATGAGATAAATCAATCCTGCTCTTCAAAGAAGAATTGGACACACATAAGGATAACAAGAATATCTAGAGTTACAATAGCTAATACTAAATATATATATATATATATATATATATATATATATATATATTGGAGGGGAGGGAAACTCATGCTGCAGGCTTTTACGAATAGGTGAGATCTGTGTCAGAGATTGTATAGGTACGTTTAATCCTGCCGTAGTGCAGGGAGGAGGAATGAGATGATCCCTAAGATTTAGGGCTCAAGATGACCTCGAGATGATTGCTAACTGCTGGTATTTAGGAGGAGACTTCTCCAGGGGCCAGTTAACCCATAGCTGTCTACTGCAGAGTTTCATGTATCATCCTCCGAAGCATCTCATGTTGGCACCAAGATGTTAGTTTTGATGGACCACAGGCCCTGATTGTGCTTTCTGATTCTGTACCAAGGGTAACTTCTTCACACAGGTCTCCTCAGTTTTCTGGGTGGGAATAAGCCACTTCCAATGTAGTATTCCTTCTCTTTTTCCTCTTGAAGTTCTGAGGATTCCTAATGGGTCCTGAGATCTACATGGGGAGATGGGAAGAGGTGGACCATCTGGGGAGATGTCCATCGTGTCCCAACTGACCTAAGCTGCTCATGTGGAACAATAATAAAAATCTTAGGTCATGCTGTCACCCCACCTCCCAAACCTCAGTGGCAATTAACCCTTTAAAAAAATTGATCTCACATCATGAGTCATGTCGCACCTTTGACTTCATTGCAGCTCTGTGAAGCAGTCTGTCTGCATCAAGTCACAGTTCAGGATTGGTGGTCTAAGTGATCTCTGTCAGCTCCACAGGAGCAGTGCAGCCAGGAAAGAGGAGCTATCAGTGAAGGAGATCTGGTGCAGAGACCTGTACAAAGAGAGAACTCCAAAGGTCTCCACGGGGCAGCTCCACAGCCCTTTCAATCAGAGAAAAGGGAGCTCCTTATTTCAATATAAGGAAACATAGTGTGGACCTGCAATCTTTTAAATCAAAATAGTCAGCATTATTTTGATTAAAGACTGTGTGTGGACATACCCAATGTGTTTTAGGTTCTCAGTTACTTAAGTACTTTTTAAAAAGTTTACCTTTAGCCTCTATCACATTCTATAGGATGTGCACATAATGACTGGATCCCAAAATTGACCTTTTACAATTTATCTAGGTGGATACCTCAGACTTACCCTATTATAACTGAAATCAGAATCTGGCCCAGTACTTTTGAGACTGCTGTCTAATAGGAGTGGCCTCTTGAACAAATTGCACTAGACGTACACTTTGAAAAGTTACAATGCCCAGTGCAAATCTGTACCCTGTTTAGGCTAGCTTTTGGAATCAATACATTTGGCAACTTTCCTCTGTCTATAACCTCCTACTACTGTAATTACAAATTTACAATGGATGTAATTTCTACATCAAACTTCTACATACCATAGCAGTCCATAATCACTGAAAGTAAGACTGACAGAGTATACACTGTAAGTTACTGAATTTCGGGACAGCAAGACTCCAGGTAGGGAGTGTTATGGCGGGGAGGAGGGGTTGTGGAATGATGAAGTGCAAACAGTCCCCTCTTTCAGTCTGGTAGTTTCCAGGTGAGCCATCACATTATCCCATACCACTCTACAGCATTCTTTTGAGCTATCATCACTCCTAGTAAAATAAACTAGACTCTTTCTCATTCCTGAGTTTATACACTGTTAAAAATTTACTGTCAGCATGATTTATGAACTTGCTTTGCAAAGTTCTTGGCTTAGTAGTGCGTGACACTGTTCTTTTTGAATACCCCAAGCCCTCTTCTTCAAAACAGTAATAACATAACAATGAAGACATCTTTTAAGGATCTTAAGAGAGAAGGCTAGACGGACTGGTATGTCCAAGGATTTGCCACGAGAGAAAAGCTAATTTTAATAGGCTTAGTGACCAGTGAGCTGTAGATGGTTCTGAGATTCAGTCTCCATACCCCCTAGAGTTTCATATGCTTTTTTGGAATTACCCAAGATTCTAGGCTCTACAAAAGTGAGGTAAAATGTTGCAAGAGCAGCCTTTTTTATGTTTTTCTGAAACCCTCCTTCCATTTCCTGTTAGAACTGGAAAGCTCAGAGGCACAAAATGTTGAAAAGTAATAGTTTTTGCAAGGGGAAGATGCATAAACATTTAGGGAGTTAATGGGGAAAGCTCTTAATTTCAGTGGGATCGGTCGAGAAATCCCACTTGGAAGTACACCGCAGAATGCCACTCTATGAATCATAAATGTTTCCCCACTGTTTTCGTGTGCTTGTTACCAGCAGCAACCAGGAGCGTCGCTGCCCTGGGGAAAGACCCAAGACACTGGCCCAGGCCCCGCCCCCTGACAGCAGGTCACACCCTCCGTGGGGGACAGGGCAGGGAATGGCAGCCGTGGCCGCGGGGCCGCCCGGCCTAGGAAGGGGCCGGAAGCGGCCACCACCGCCGCCGTGGGTAGCCGGGCCCTGGATCTCTGGCCAGATCCATCTGGGGACCAGGAGGCAGGGGCCCTGCCAGGACCCGGGGCACTGGCACCAGGATTAGGGGCATGGGCCCCATGTGCCAGGCACCAGCGACGCCCCTGGCAGCAACCTCAGTATCTTGATCCCTCGGTCACAGTTAAATTCAGGTTGTGTCTGGAATGGGCTTGTTCTGATACCCCAAATTTCAGTGACATAGTTTTTGTAATTACTCGTTTATTTTCATCCCATTCTGTAAGTTCCCCATCTTCAAAGCGTCTGACAAAGTGGGATTTTCTCTCATGAAAGCTCATGTAATAGATAAATCTGTTATTCTGTAAGTGCCACAAGACTCCTTGGGGCTGCATTTGACTGCAAAGCATTAGAGCTCAAACCCTGGATCTCTTCTTGGTTCAGGTTAAGATCCCCGCCGCTTTGGAGTCCTGGAACTCTAGCCCTGGACTAACACGATTTGCGTGCAGATGGAGAGAATGGTAGGCTTCACCCTGAGTTCAAGTTCTGGGCTCACATCATCATGGAGAAATACTCACAGAGCCTCAGAAGAAGATCTTAAGAGTTGTGCCTCAGACAATCTTGGGGCCTTCTGGAGCACAAAGGGAGCCATATGCCCTTCCTGTTGGGGAGTCCTGGAGGAGAGGCAGGTCATGGCTTTTCCTTTTCCTAACTGTACGGGGAATGCTAACAACCCTTGTGGTACCAGGGTGTGGATCAGTCTTTGAGCTCAGCTGAGTACAATGACCACCATTGTGTTCATCCTCTGTATAGATCCCCCGCATAAAGTATTGTTCTATGAGAAGTTTGACATCGTAATTTAGTAGTTTTTCTTCCTGTTGCTTGGACAAAAATGTGGGTTAGATGTGGATCAGTGTTTAGGCTCAAGACCAAACTAGGGTAGTAATTTGGGTTGGCAATAAAAAACAATAAGACCTCCCAAATGTTCTTGTCTTATTACAATCCCTAAATGTATGTTGTCTTCTTTGATTAGTTGTTCTTAGAAAAGTTCTCCCATTTGTAGGGAGAGAGGGAAAATTTGTGAGATTTCAAGATCATCTAAACCTAAACTAGAAAAATAGTAGAAACTAATGCAGAACAGACAGATGAAACTTTATTACAAGGACAATAATGGATATATACTTCTCAATGTAAGTTCATTTATGGTTTTATGAACCTGATTGCACTTGTATAACTCCATTGACTTCATTAGCATTACCCCTGATTTACACTGCCATAAATAAGATTAAATCAGGCTCTTAAAGTGCTGGAGACTTTTTGTAATGTTCAATCCTGTCATGAAAGGTTTCTACTTCATGTTGAACAAGTAACTGCTTGCAGAACTGAACTGTATCCACTTATTCACTCATTATTTTTAATGCTATTTTTAATGCATAGTTTTTAATGCTAGTTTAATGCATAATTGTTATTTTTAATGCTAAGTTCAGACTTGTAATCACCAACACAAATAATATATGGTGTGGCACTTCAAAGATGTAAGTTTACCAACATTTGTGAGGCAAGGGAGATATGCCAAATGAAACAGGTAGTGTAATATCTTCCATTATTTCTCCCAATGTGCTTTTCCCAAAGACAAATTTACATTTCAGACACCATATAAAAATCAAAGACTAACAAGTTTATTTATCGCCAGAGCTTTCATGGGAGAAAATCCCACTTCATCAAATGCTTTGAAGATGGGGGAACTTACAGAATGGAAGAAAATAAATGCAGGGAAGTGTAAGTCATGGAAACAGCTCATGCTGTAGCAGCAAATAAAAGCAGTTGTAAAGATTCAGGCAGCACAGGAACAAATAAAGGCAGACACACCAGCAGAACCCTGACCTGGGATATTCTATCTACTACCAAAAATCCAAAAAGCAAACAAACGAACAAGCAAACAAACAAACAAAAAGGAAACCCCAGATGCCCCATTATCTCAGGCATTGGCACTCTTGCAGCAGGCTTATCTGGCTATGTGGACTCCCTCCTCAGACCCTGTGCTATCAACACTTCTAGTTATCTTTGGCTGTGTTCACACAGCCTCCTTATTTCGAAACAACCAAGGTTGTTTCAAAATAAGGTTTTGGCTGTTCACATGACGCATGGTTGTTCGAAACAAGTTAAACCTAGTTTGTGGGCGAAACAATGTTGCTTCGCAATGGTTGTTTCGAAAAAACGCAGTGCAAATGTGTTGTTTCAAAACAACGGTGGTTTCAAAATGACTTGTTTCGAAACAACCGTCGTCTGAACATGTTGTTTCGAAACGATGGTGAGTCGTTTGAAACAGCTGTTGTCCGGAATTGCTATTTCTATTCCGGCTTTTCTCCTTATTTCGAAGTGAATTTTTTGCTAATTCGAAATAAGTCATTTCGAAATAAGGTATTATTTCGATACAAGTTGTTTCGAAACAACCATATCGACATAACCCCCTGTGTGTGAACACAGCCTTAGAGACACCACAGACTTCCTGAGAAAAATCCAGTCCATTGGTGAGCTTCTAGAAAACACCATCCTGGCCACTATGGCAGGGCCATAACTAGGCATTTGGGCACCCGGGGAAGCAGCCACAAAGGCGCCACCCACACCCCTGGGCCCCGAATTGGGACCCATCTGTCCCCATCCCAGTGGCCAGAGCTGGTGGTGGTGGGGATTCCTACCCCACTGCATCCAGAGCCCCGCAGGGAGCCCTGCCTGTGTTGCAGCCAGAGCCAGCTAAGGAGTTATTACCTCGGCACCAGACAGAGCTTGGCAGGGAGTGGCTTACCCGGCTCCCACAGAATGTGCCTTAAAGGCACATTCCCCTTTGGGGCCAGGAGGGGTCTGGCATCCTCTCAAATTTGCACATGGGGCTTTGCCCAGTTTGCCCTGCCTTCGTTACGGCCTTGCACTATGGACGTAGAAGCTCTTTACATCAACATCCCATGCAAAGATGGATTACAAGCTATTAGAAGAACCATTAAAGATGATACCACAGCACACCTTGTGACTGAACTTTGTGACTTTGTGCTAACCCACAACCATTTCAGATTTGTGGATAATTTATACCTTGAAGTCAGCAACACTGCTATGGGTACCCGCATGGCTCCAAATGTGTCAACATTTTCATGACTGATTTAGAACAATGCTTCCTCAAGACTCATCCCAAAGCACCTCTCTTCTACTTACACTACACTGATGACATCTTCACCATGTAGACCCATGGTAGGGATGATCCTGAAGACTTCCACAGAGATTTCAACAATTTCCACTCTACTGTTTAACTTAGCCTGGAACCCTCCACACCAGAGATCCACTTTCTGGACACAACAGTACAAATTGGGGATGGATACATAAACCCTCCCTATATCAGAAACGTACTGATGGGTATAGTTACCTACATCCCTCAAGCTTTCATCCAAAACACACCATATGATCCATTGTCTACAGCCAAGCCCTATGATATAATTGCATTTGCTCTGATCCCTCAGATAGAGACAGACACCTTCAGGATCTCTATCAAGCATTCTTAAAACTACAGTACCCACTTGTGGAAGTGAAGAAACAGACTGACAGAGCCAAGTGGGTACCCCAAAATCAACTACTACAGGAGAAGCTCAGGAAAGAAAACAACAGAATGCCACTAGTCATCACCTGCAACTCCCTAGTCAGACCTCTACAGCACATCCTCAGGGACCTACACCTATTCTACAAGATGATCCCTCACTCTCTCAAGCCTTGGGAGACAGACCTCACTTTGCTTACAGGCAGTCCCCCAAACCTTAAAACAGATATTTACCAGTAAATACAGACCTAACAACAGAGAAATTCAAGCAGACACATATCCCTGCAACAAACCATGCTGCCAACTTTGCCCACATATCTGCACAAAAGACACTATTACAGGACCTAATAAAACCAGCTACTCCATCAAAGGTTCATTCACCTGCTCATCCACCAATGTCATTAATGCCATCATATTCCAGAAATGGCCCTCTGCCTTATATATTGGACAAACAAGGCAGTCTCTGCACAAAAGAATTAATGGACACAAATCTGACATGAGAAATCACAGCAATCTAAAACCAGTGGGTCAGCATTTCGATCTTCCTGATCACCCCATTGATGATTTGCTAATAGCTGTGCTCAGACAGATGAATACCAGATCAAGGCTTCAAAGAGAAGCTGCTGAGATTGAATTTGTTTCCAAATTTGATAGCATTCCTTCGGGGCTTAATAGTGACTTTTGATTTTTCTCTCATTACAACAGGTGATTTGACCTTACCTCCCCTATATGCTGCTTCCCAGTGTTTGAATTTTTACACTTGCTTTCATTTGCTGTTACAGTGTGACCTGTTCCCATGACTTACACTTCCCTGCATTTATTTCCTCCGATTCTGTAAGTTCCCCCATTTTCAAAGCATCTGATAAAGTGGGATTTTCTCCCGCAAAAGTTCATGCAATAAATAAATTTGTTAGTCTTTAAGTGCCAGAGGACTCCCTGTTTGTTTTACTGCACTAGGCTAACACGGCTGCCCCTTTGGAATTTAGGAAATTCAATCCATTGTTAATAATCTGTCTACAGTGCTCCTAGAAAAAGATTTACACTTTTAAACTCTTAGTATTGGCAAATGTTAATTGTTCTTTCTTGATATTGTTAGTCTTAATTATAAATATATGGATTCAGAGGGGTTGCTTTATTTTATCCATAAATGAAATTCCCATTGATTCCCCTTTGATTTACACATGAAGTTTCTGGAACATGGGAGTTCCATGTTCAAGTCTGGGTAAGAACAAATCCCCACATGTTAGTTTTCTCCATTACTAATTTTCTTTTTTCTTCAACTATGAGTTTACTATCAGGATCATGCAACACGTTTTTTTGTTTGTTTTTGTTTTTGGTTTTGGTTTCCTGTAGCTCTCATTACCTCAGCAGAAATCATGAAGAGCAGTAATTACTTCAAATCTGGTTAAGAAATTTTGAATTTTGTTGACAAAATATATTTTTCACATTTTCTGCACACAAAAAAAAAAAAGAAAAAAGAAAAAGAAAAATATGTCCTTTTTTGGATCAGTTCTTCTCCTTTTATTAGGTGTCCATTCCATTTTGTCGGTTGTCATTTTTATGGTGACTGGGAACTCTTTGTGTGATTGGCTTCCTGCAGTGGTCAGACCAAACAAGCCCCTGTCCAAAATCAATTAAAGCCAATGAAAGAATTCACTATATAGCTCAAAGCAATATTGAAAGATGGTATGTCAATGTTTTTTAAATTATTTTAGTGCAGATATTTTTTCTTATCTGAGAATCTAATAGATGGAAGGTCTGCATCTAGATACTTGTTTTATTTTTTGTCTGTCTTGTTGATGTGTTTAGTTACTGAATCACTTTTCCCATCACTAACGTTTCTTCACATTTGACTGCAATACAGTCGTTCATGCTTTTCACGTTCCTAACATTCTGGCTTCGACCCATAAATGTGATATTGGGGCACAATAGCCTAAATCTAGCAAACTTAAAAATCATTTCATGGAAACTTTGACTCAGGTCATCATGATCACCATAGCCTTCTGTTAGATGATATTTTTTAATTTATCCATGGCATGTTTTAATTTATTTTCTAAAAATGTATTGTGTTCGTCCTGGCTTACTAGGATCTCAGGTTGAATATTTCTTTTGATTAAAATGTGTCTAGTCTACTACTACTACATTAAGATGATATGTTCAGTAATATATTGTTGTATGTGAGCTGGGATGACTGCTCATTGATATAAATTGACATAAAGCAGCAAGAATAAGATTTGGGTATTTTTCCTCTCTCTATAAAAGTTAGGATATGTCAATGTATATCTGATAGGTTTTGTCTGGATAACATTAGTTGTATAACAGCAGCACCTAGAATACTCAGCTTCACCCATTGCACTAAGAACAGTGCAGACACTCACAGTAGGAGAACATCTCCAATGCGAGCACCCATTCGAGTAAGTCACGCATAATGGGATGTTTCTGAAACATAAAGTAAAGCCTGTGGAAGACATTATGCTGTTATCAGTGGAGCCAGGATTTCAGCCCAAGTTTCTAGATCTTTCTCCTCTTTGTGTAATAAAGAACTGAAACTAAAATATTTTGGAGCTTATCAACGTATGTGAAAAACCCAGCACTTAAGGTGGCTCTCTATTGACTCAAACTGAGATTTCCTTTGAATTTGATCTTTGTTTTTGTTTCTACAGTTTTATAGGCATGTTTTCTGATTTAGCATAGTTGACTTTAGATAAGTCCACTATTATTTCTCTAAGTAAGATGCTGGGGTGGGCTACAAATATGACATCATGTTTATATAAACTATACTGTACATGAACTCTGATTTGTATAATCTGCAATTCCTTTAGAAGCATTAAAAGAATCAACACAAAAAGAAATTAAAATAACCTCTTAATTTAGTAGCCTAGATTTATCATTATCACATAGGTATTTCAGCTACTGGGCTGGAAATTCAGAGCTGAGATCTCAACAGTCTAGTCCATTTATTTTAACTGCAGTATTTTTCTCTGAAAGAGAGGAAGAAAAGATTAGATTTAATAATTATTCTTTCAAAAAGAATTTCCCATTTCCTTTTTAGCCAATACACAGTTGCACCTCATCCTCACCCAATTTGATTTCTGCAAGAACTTTTTCAGCATATCAGTACAGTGTCTGGAAAAGTAGACACCATGCAACCAAATGCATTAGAGCTATTACTTTCCTCAACGAAGGAAATTCCCAGACACGGAACTTTTAAGGGTTTTATGTCCCATGGGCTTTGCAAAGTTTGGTCTATATCAGGATACAAAGAAGACAAGTTAATAGCGCAGTGTTTACCTACTTCTATATCTCCGATTAATCACTGAAAGAGCCAAAGGGATAGCCAACTGTAAACATTCCTAAAAGCTACTGGTTGGCACCATTTGTTTTGCTTAGGGGGGCACCAAAAGAGGCTGATTTTTCACCTTTTGTTATTTGTTAAAACCAATACTGGAAATTAGTTCAGCTTCTATTGCTTGTTGATTAGTGGAGCTATGTTCAAGAATTTATCATTCAGGTGGATTCTTAAGGCTGCATTTTACCTTCATTCAGTTCTGTGCAGATCCACTGGTTCTAATGGAGCCATATGATTGCAATGCATAGCACAATTTGGCCTCTAAAGAGTAATTTTACCCCTTATGTTCTCAGATCTCTGTTTGTAGTTACAGAGCTGCCATCTCCCATTGACTTTAATGGGACCTGTATGGCTCGATTTTGTCAACTCTCAATGTAGAAGGGCTTTATCCTGCAGCTGTTACTCCTGTGAGTAGTCACAGTGAAGTCAACAGGGCTGTCCTTGCAGGTGGGAACTAGTAACAATTAAATGTGAGTCAGAGTGGTGGGATGAAGCCATAAATGACCATTTTAAATATATTGCATCGAGCCCAAAGCCATACTGCTCAGAAAGGCAGAACTATCACTGAGGTTAATTGGAGTTTTGTCTTTGTAAGGAATATGTGATTAAAAATATACTGCAACAGTTTTTTGTATGAGTGCACATACCTGTTCTATATTTCATCAGTGATAAGCTTAAGGGAAAGCTGAGAAATTAGTTAAAATGTCTTGATGTTTTCAGGGAGTGAAATTCCAACCCCCTTTAACAGTCAATGACAAAACTCCCATTGATTTCAACAGCCATGTGGAAGATTTTGAATTTCCTGTTATAAAGGCATAAAAGGGCTGACATACTTTTTTGTTTTCCACTCCCCCTTCCCCCAGCCTTGATCTGAGAAGGGCTCCCTGTATCTTCCGTGAGCTGGAGTCTTTGGGAATATCATGGACTAGCAGATTAAAGGCCTAATAAAGATCCCCCCATCATAATTTCTCTTCTGATTTTTAAAGATGACACACTGAATTTGGTAAAGTTTAGGGGGGAAAAAAAGGTCCATTGGAGTGCCAAACTGGTTATTAATCTCACTTTGAATCTTACTCAGAAAAATCAGCTTCATGTATGTGAGCAGCAGGCAGAGCACTTACAGACCCTGTGGTGTGATTCATGTTTCTTGTGCTTTGCAGTAAAACTACTGGTACGTGACATGTCTACCACACACAAGTACATTTACTGTCATCTAAATGGGCATGCTCTGACTCATGCAAATATTCCTCATGCACATTGGGAGTTGCATTGAGGCCCAACATGGTTTTATAGCAACTTGACTACGTGACCTCTAAGAAGAAGAGGCAAGAGACCAATTCTGCCTCTATGTCCACTCAGAGCCTGTGATCCAAAGGAGCAGCCGTGTTAGTCTAATTCAGCACAACAAACAAGAAGTCCTGTGGCACTTAAAGGCTAACAAATTTATTAATTGCATGAGCTTTCGTGGGAGCAAATCCCACTTCATCAGCAGTGGGATTTTCTCCCACAAAACCTCAGGCAATAAATAAATTTGTTAGTCTACGAACACAGAACAAAGAAAATCATCCCTGCCCCAAGAAGTGTTGTATAATATTGTGTTCAGTGAGATTGCATTGGTTTTACAGAGAGCAGAAGTTGACCCTGAACTTCCAACTTAATTATCTAGGAGGCGTGAAGAATGGAAGCCAACCCACTCACTTCCAGTCACACTGACTGCTGTGCTAACCAAGATGATCGAAAACCAGTAAGAATTTATTTTTGTAACTGAACTCAGCAGATGTAACCTCAAATAAACACAGGGAATGGCAGATATGCAGTGCAAGGAGGATTGATTCTTGTAAAGTTTCCCTGTGAGAGTCCCTCTCAATTTTATCATCATGCTTGTGAACGGTCTCAAAAGAGATACTAAAGGCTCTGAGACCTGTGGCACTTAAATCATCTAGCACAATGAGGTGCTTGTCCATGTCAGAGGCGCTCCTATGTGCTATTGCAATACAGATAATACATAATAATAATAAAATAATAACAATCTACGGTAAAGGCCCAAAAGTCTGCAGGATGGTTTGGATCTAATATGCTAGGTCAGGGCCATCCCTACTTATCCATAGGTTACTTTTGGGGTTTCTGGCCCATTTTGTTAACTCCAAAATGCCACTCTCTAACATCCTCTGCTGCTTTTCACACTTTCAGTAGCTTCGTTCTCTGGCATTCTCAGAGCCTCACCATATATAATTCTTTAGACCTGTGATGTCTTCCAGAGATTTGCTTAGTTCAGCAAGAAAAGTAGAGCTTTCAGTATAACCTTGTCTACCTTTCTCTGCACACTTGAGTCACCAATTTGAAACTCTGTAATAGCACAGAATAACTATTTAGTTGAAGACAATCACACAATTGTGTGACAAGACAAATGTAGTGTAGAACACTGGGAAATGTGATCCTAAATTCAGGGCATCCATCCTGCACTAGAACAGTTGAGAGCTATGTAGTTTCTGAAAGAAAGTCTCCTCTTGACAATTACCTTCAATTAATGGTACACTGCACTAAGCAGAAAATAAAGACTATGCCATTAAATCTTTCCACACATGTTGGATGAGTTCCAGTTTGGGGCTAAACTATCTGAAATAGTCTCGGTTCCAGTTACATAGTTACATCTGTAAGGGCCTAACAAGAATAGGAAATCAACCATTTTTATGCTTCTTCCTCTATTTCACAAATTGTATGTTGGAAAGCTTTTATCCAGAATACATGGCTACAGTTTTGCATTCAAAAGAATAACCTATACACAAATATTCCCGTCAGCTTTAAAAACTAGCGACTACCCCATGCAGTTTTTCAATAATGGATGCAAACGTCCTAGCAATATATTAAAACAGTGAAGTATGCTTGACTTTTGACGTTTTTTTTTTTTTTTCCCCTAAGCCTCATCCAAAATCCAATGGACTTGGGATAAAGCCCTTATGTGTACATTTATCTGATATGTGAGGTTTAGATGGGCCACATAAATGACTTCTAAAATTTGTTAGAATCTTTGGCAACCTCCGAAAGGAGTACCCATGTTAGTCTAGTTCAGCAAAACAAACAAGGAGTCCTGTGGCACTTTTAAGGACTAACAAATTTATTGATAACTTTGGAACAGCTTAGCAAGGAATGTTGGCAGATTCTCTAATACTTGTGATCTTTAAAACAAGAGTGAATGTCCTTCTGAAGGATGTGCTCTTGTGCAGTCAGGAGTTTTTGGCTTGATGCACGAATTACTGGGTGCAATTCTGTGGCCTGTGTTAGTAGTCATGCTTGATAATTATCACAGACCCTACTTGCCTTAAAATCTCAGAGTCTATGAGGTGGAGACTTTTCTAAATCAGCAGTCGGGCTGCTTGAAATTTTTCTGTCACAAATTGTGGTTACGGAGCAAAACATTTTGAGGAAAAATGTCTGTTTTCCACAAAAGAAAAAAAAAGAAACTGAGTTTTCAGCAGAAAAGTGAAAGCATGAAAACCGAAAAACTTTTGGTTTTCAGGTATTTGCGCCCACCCCTTTTGCTGCCCAAAACTGGGAGGAAGGGACCTTCTTTTGCACATTTTCATTTTTTCCATGAGAAGCCAAGTTTGAGATGGGGGAACCCTCATTTGCTATCCAGCAACCCTTGCCTGCTTTAATGTATGAGGCACTGACTTGTTTAAGTTGTTCCTGGTACTGATTTACCAGGCTTGAGTTTGAAGCTGGACTCTGAGGGTCTGGAGAGGTTATGAACAGCCTCTATTCTTGTTGGCCTCAGTGGGGTTATGTGACCTGTAGCTTAAAGCAGAATTTGGCTTTGCAGGGAGGGTTGTGGACAGAGGTGCGTCACATCAATAGAAAAAGCTTGAGACATTCTGTTGGGAAGGATCTAAGCAGAGTGCCTCAGAGGCTGCTGAGAGAAGCGTCCATGGTGAAAGTTCACCACGTAACACCATCCCCCCCGTCAGTACCAGACTAAGACTAACATCCAGCTTACAGAGGGGCAAGAGACCATGGCCTCCACAATCCCTGGCTCCCCACTATGATACTTGGTCTGTAAACGATGACTGGGCTCACACCAGCTGCGGTCACTGGACTATTTTTGTAGTGTTATTGGTGGATACAAAGCGAGCAGAGCCCAGCGTTGATTTTTGTTGCAGACCGTTGGTAAGGGATTGTTCTCATAGGCTAGGTCTACACTGGAGGCTTAAGTCGACATAACCAGGCTTAAGTGGACTTAAGCAACTCCATGGCCACATTTGGAGTCTATTACATGGGCTTAAGTACTTGCTTAACTCAACTTAGTAACTCCTTCCCTTAAAGTCAAGTTTTGGCATTGTTGACTTAATGCAACATGCCCACTTAAATAGACTTTATTAAGTCAACTTAAGCCAAGGTAGCCACTTAAGTAGACTTAATAAAGTCAACTTAAGTTAGGGGTCCCACTTAAAGTCAACTTTATTAGGATGACTTTAAGTGGGTCCCTTGGCTTAAGTAGACATGATAAAGTCGACTAGAAAAATGGGGATTCTCTAAGTAAACTTAATAAAGTTGACTTTAATTCAACCTTATTAAGTCAGCTTAACTAAGCCCTCTAGTGTAGACATAGCCATAGTGAGTTGTGTGAATTGATTCTGTACTGAAGAGCCGGTTAATATGAAAGTCCTGCCACCTGTTTGCTGTGAATCAAGCCTTTTCGAGGTATACCTGTGAAGTGGTTTGATGGGCTGCAAGAATAAATGTTTGTGTACAGCACCTAGCACAATGGGATCAGGGGCCATGACTAGGTCTTTTAGCTGCTCTGGTAATACAAATAGTAGATAAAAAGGATATACACTTCTGGCCCATGTGTTCAAAGAGTTCAACTCCCATTTACCCACCTAACGTCTCCAACATTTTAAAAGAAAGCAACATGCTCACCGCTTAGCACTTGAATACATAAGCCACACATGGGCTTGTCCAATGATTAGGGTAGGAGTCTCAAACCTGGGAGGTCTGGGTGCAAGGCACTGAGCTACTACAGACTTTCTTGGTCACCTTGGATGAGTCACACAGCCTCTTTGTGCCTCAGTTCCTTGTCTGTAAAATGAAATAAAGCTTCCCTAGCTCCAAGGGTATTAGGAAGCTAAGTGACTAGCCCTGAACTAAGAAACGGCCCTCTACTTGCAAGTCTGTATTTAGCCCTACCTAAGAAATGACTAATGACACTATTTATCTGTTACATAAAATAGATCTGCACCACACAAATCATGTGTGTCTTTAAGCCAGAGTGTGGCCTGGCCAAAAGTTACTTGTGTCATTGGATATAGCTGTTTGAGCAGAAAATCTGCAGGAGTCAGAATTCCTGGTGTCTGCGGCTAGCCTTGTCACTCACTTGCTGTGCCCACATTATTTCTGCTGGCTGTGTGCCTCAGTTTACCCACCTGTGCTGCTGGTGCTGTGGTAGCTGCTCCTTACCCTTGGCATATGGACCAGTTGCGGCCACTATCTGGTATTTTTTTGAAAGCTGTTCAATTATTAACAGCGACCACTGCAAAATGACACATGTATATCTCTCAAGGCTGTTGTAAGGCTTAATTTATGTTTCCTTGCTGCTTTGAGATTCCTGGAAGAACGTTACTGTGAAAACTGTAGTAAATGCCTCTCACAATATACCACAAACTGTATTTTATATATTCATGCTATAGTTATTGACTAATTCACTGTGACTAATGTTTCCCTAAAACTAAGGATACGAAGGGTAGCTTTATAGAGTTTAATTTGGCCCAAAACATCCATCTTGTTTAAGAGCACTGCTTCCGAAACGTGTAGTCTTTCAGACCAAAGGGAAGAGAGATGTGCCTGACACACAGATGACAAACTAAGATTAAACCCACTAAGGGCTATGAAGCATGCTGCAAAAGCGATAACCATCTTTGACAAAATCCCAAGCAAAAAATATCTATGTCAAGTAAGATCGCCGATAATATATGAATATCAGAGTAAAACTAACTTGTGGGTTAGTTTCAAAGAACTTTGCTGTGAGATGTGAAAATTATCTATAATCTTACAACCCATTTCTGTACACTGAATTTGTAAATTCTGATGACATGTGTAGTTTCCTATGATAGTTACATAGAACTATAAAAAGGCTGGATTTTAAAAAACCTCTGCATGTTTCTGTGGTTTACTAAGCAACACAGGGTACTTATTTTTCAGTATTAGTTTAGCTGGCATTCCTAGATGCAGACTCAAATAGCTATAGTTTAATTAAAATGTCAGCTAGGTAACAAGCTGTCCCACAGTATACATGTTTAAATGCATGGTTATTATCCGAGGTGTTAATGCAGAATGTGAAAATGAAACTAGCTGCATGAGGTTTTTCCACTTCACTTCCAAATCAGGATTGTTCCCCCCCAGCATGGTCAAGAGAAATGGGTCTAGCTGCTGCATTAGGGATTTCTGTAATTTCCTAGAAAGGCTGGTCCATGATATCTTAAAGCCTTTCTGCTGTTAACCCAAACCCAAACTCTCCCTTTCACTGTATTGTAAATATTCACCCACCACAGCAGAGTGTTGTACAATTTTGTTTGAGCATTTCTTATTGTTTGAGGTTTTAAACACTGAATGTGTGCTCAGGGGTGTACAAAACGTACCCTAGATACAGGTGCAGTCCAAGTCTCAAGACCAATATGTGTAAAGACATTGAACCTCTTCCCTTCTTACTGATGGGAAGCTGTCTCTCTGGAAAGATTCATACATTTAATGACTAGTAACTGCCATAATGATCATCTACGCTGACCTCCTACATAACAAGGTGAGTATATGTCACCTGGTAATTCCTGCATTGAGCTCACAACTTCTGTTTGAGCTGTATCCTCTTTTTGAAAGACATCCAATCTTGATTTGAAGACTTCAGGTGGTAGAGAGTCTATTGTTTTCTTAGGTAGATTGTGCCGATGGTTAATTACTTTCACTGTGAAGGAAGAACAAAAAACAAAAAACTGTGTTTTATTTTTCTTTTATATTTATCTAACTTTAGCATCCAACCATTCGATCTTGTTATACCTTAAGAATATAAAAACAGCTATATAGGGTTAGACCAATAGTCCATCTGGGTCAGTATTTTGTCTTCCAACAGTGACCAGTGCCAGATGCTTTTGAGGGAATGAACAGAACAGATAATCCTCAAGTAACCTTTTGACTACTAACTTACAAAAAATGGTCTGCTATCAGAATCTTTTCCCAAAGAAAGGTCATCTCTTAACTCATTCATGGATAAATGAAATGGATGGAATTTCTTCTTTCTCTCACTATGAGACAGGTTTCAGAGTGTGTATCAGACTATTATAGTTCCAACAGAGAGCTGAAGCAACTCACACATTTAGCTCTGTGGGTTTCAAGTTAAAATCCTGGTTTTGGTCAAGGTGATTAGCATTATACAAGCAGGAAAGATCCAGGCTGTCTGATGATGGATGTTTCAAATTCCCATTCTCTCTGGATCAGGCACAGGTTTGGACACATAACATACATTGACTATTGGATTATACTGGCGCCTAGAGGCCCTCATTAAAGTTGGGGGCCAATTTTGCTAGGCACTGTGTAAATGAATAATAGGAAGCTGTCATTTTACAGACAGCGACTAAAAGGAGACTGTGAAGAATTACAAAGGGAACACGCAAAACCGGGTGACTGGGCAACAAAATGGCAGATGAAGTTCAAAGTTGGTAAATGCAAAGTAATGTCCATTGGAAAACATAAACACAATTATACACATAAAGTGATGGGATCAAAATTAACTTTTGCCTCACAAGAAAGAGATCTTGGAGTCCTTGTGGATAGTTTCTCTGAATTTCTTAGAACATCCACTCAATCTGCTGCGTCAATCAACAAAGATAAAGATTAGAAGCCACTAAGAAAGGCAAAGCTATTAAGACATACATTGTCATATTGCCTCTTTGTAACCCATGGTGCACCCACATTTTGAATATTGCTTTTAGATCTGCTAGGCCCATCTCAAAAGCTATATTGTAATTGAAAAAGATACAGAAAAGGGCAGCTAAAATGACTGAGGGAATGGAAAAGCTTTCATATGAGAAGAAATTAATAAGACTGTGACTTTTCCGCTTGGAAAGACGGATATTAGAGAGATCTATAAAATCATGACTGGAGTAGAGAAAGTAAATAAGGAAATGTTATTTCTTCCCATAACACAAGAAGTTGAGATCACTGCATAAAATTAATAAGCAACAGATTTAAAACAAACAAAAGGATATTTTTTAACACAGCACACAGTCAACCTGTGGAACTCCTTGCCAGGGGATATTTTGAATGCCAAGATTATACCAGGGTTTTTAAAAGAATTAGATGAGTTTATGGAGGATAGGTTCATCAAATGCTATTAGTTAGATGGGGAGGAACTGCTGTTTGCCAGAAGCTGGGAATGGCTCACTTGATGATTTCCTGTTCTGTTCATTCCCTCTGAAGCGTCTGGTATTGGTCTCTATTGGAAGATAGGATAGTAGATTAGATAACCATTGGTCCAGCCCAGTATGGCCATTCTTAAAAGATCCACCTCCCTACTATGTTTGCTGCACTGGCACTCCTGTTGAGAAAGGATCAGCTCTGGGAGAAACAAGGGCTGTGGCTGCCAGCTTATGTGATAAGAACAGAAAGGATGGTTCTACTAATAATACACAGTCTTGACCACTGCTCAAGTGGACTCTACTCAGCTCCCACCTAAAACTAAATTTGTTTAATAACAAAACCAATTCCAACTTTGGATCTAAGCTTAAGTCTGCACCAACTTTTTATGAATGGTAATCTATCAAGTGACCATTTGTGAGCAAACAAATTCAAATGATAGGAAAGCATAACCGCTTAATTTTCAGCTTCAGATTTTCCCAGTTGCCACCATTAGTCTTCACTCAAAGTAACTATTCTCTAAACTCAACAGGAATTTAGCTTGAGTAATTAAAACCGAGTGAGGGCTTCAAGATTTGATCCGATACAATGGAACGGGAAACAGAATTCACTGTGTATCTTATGGATTTTGAGGAGTTTGGTATTTCACTTATGACCGGGGCACTTATTAAAACATCCTGTTATTAGTGTGATTCAACCTCCTGCCCGCTTGTTAGTTGAACTCTCCTGTTAAATCTTGCCTAAGCTCTTTGTGGAAAGGACTGCTATTTATGTTTGTTCAGAGCCTAAACCCAACCAAGCAGAGACTTCTTGTCATTACGGTAATAAAAATAATTAACAATAATAGCCACAGAGATAATGTGAAATGATGGTTAGATCCAGGTTAGTTTCAGGATAAGGATCCACTCTAAGTGTGGGAAGATACTTTATTTTCCATGGTGAATTATTCCTTGACTACGTTCCTGTACAAAGAAGTATGGGAAACTCTTTACGTCTTCGGAAATTGGGATTTAAGTGACTTAGCCCCAATCTGGCATGCTTAATGCGCATCTCAACACGTGCATGTTACCCTGGGGCTCTGTGATACATATTTAACTGCTTGTGGGTTTCTCAGGGACAGTTTCAAGTTTTTGCCTAGACCTTAAATGCCTTAAGATCTCCCTTCCTGAAAGCTCATCTCTCAGCCTGTGGCATACTGCTGCTGCTGCAGAGATCACTGGGGGTACCTGGGCTGGACCTCTCTTATTTAATAGACTACATCATGGAATTGACCATGATTTCTCAGCTTTGAATCTCTTGCTCTTCTTTTGGGCCATATGGCAAAATTCATCTTGACTCACAGATTTTTTGGTTGAGGAAGAGGACTGGTGATGTCGAGAGATGGGCTTGATTTTTGTTATTTGTCCCTCTTTTACTGGGTCATTATTGCATATTGTATTAAAAACTTAAATTTCTATTGTGATGAGTATGGGACTTTTGGAAATGATTTTATGATCCGTACACCCTCAGTTCACCCTCCCACTTTATATTCCTCTTCCCTGGGTGGATTGATTTCACCTGAGGGAGTGGGAATGAGGCATAGCCAGGTGTCAAGTATGCTGTGCGGGGTGAGACCAGGTATTTGGTCAAAAAAATGGCTGGAATCAACATACTTTGAAAGTTCTCAGGGGAGACAATGATTGAAACAGTAAGGCTTAATCACTGAGAAGAAAAACACAGGTGAAAGCAGAATTACTGGAGAATAAGGGGAGGTGAAATCATAGGCAAGTATTAAGAACTAAGCGCTTTTTGGGGGGGGGGGGGGTCTATTGATCATCATATTGACATATCGAGAAATTGATGCCTGGTAGCCTTCGGTGACATTCATTGTTTTAATCAATAACATTTAGCAGGAGCACCATGTGAACATTATCATTTTCTTCCCACAGGGGCACTGAGAGAGGACAAAGCGACAGAAATTGAGATGGACATATGAGGAGTCTCTGGAAAGTTGGCAAAACTGTTCTGCTAACAAGAGCGCTGAATTATGCTTTGCTTCCCCATGCTATGCAGAGATCTCTGTCACGTGGTATATTTGATGACTAATAAGCACTGTTGTTTATAATGAACTCTTTTGTGATGCAGTTCCCTGCCTACAGGCCATTTCACATATGCCACCAAAGAGCTATCAAGTGACCGTGACCATTGGCTATCTCTGAGCTGGATTCAAACCATCGTTGAAGAGAGGGAGGGCTGGCTGGGCCATTAAGGCAGTCCACACCAAAGGCAGTTCCTCTTGAGACGGTGCTCCTTCTTTGGCAACAAAGAACATTCAACGCGCAGAACTCGTAAATCAAATCATTATCACTAATAATCAAAGTGAGATGTGAGAAATGGCAAATTAATCACAAGTGGCAGCTGAAGCACCTCTGAGCAAACTCAGTCCTTCTGCATACAAACAGGAACAGATTTTTGCTGGAATCTTTTCTGGTGGATATACACTAGGCTTGATTCCCTTTATGCTCCTCTAACAGGGAACAAGGCCCATTTTCGAGACTGCTTGGCCATTGCTGGACAGGTATAAACAGGGTTGGATTTAGGAGCTGGTGACCCAGGCGACCTGACTGGAATGTTGGGTTTGGGGGGAGTAGGACGTGGATGGCTGTTTCTGTTGTTAGAAACAAAGGGGAAATAGGATGTCTGAAATAAAATGTTTCAGTTATCCCATATGTCAATGCATTTTTCATTCACTTCAATGATTATTAAAATGTTTCCATAAGCTTAGAGGAAACAAGTTTCTTTTGTCTGCTTATATATGGCCTAAATAAATACAGATTTACAGATCCTGGCATGCAAATTAATCATCTTATATGACAGGGGTAAATCATACATGCATATCATGCATCAAAGTTGTCAAGCAGGCTACAAATGCAATAAAAAATAAGGTACAAAAATATTAACAAATTGGGGGGGGGGGCAGACAGAAGATTCCCCTTACCGTTTGGTTTAGTGTCAGCTTTTGGCATAAAGAATCTCTAGTTTAATTGAAGATCAGACCCATTATTTTTTTTAAGTTTCAGTATTGTAGTGCAACAGTATTGTATAAAATAACTTGTATAATTCCAAGATTCATCATGATTTGTAGACCTGTTCAGTGCAATTATTTTTTATTAAAATTATTATTCTCTTTCCCCTCCTCTGCACCAGCACAGAACTGTAATGATTTAAAAGGAAGAGCAATAACATTGATTTAAACTGATTAATAAAATAATAAAGCTGACTGAAACCTAAACAATTCAAATGAAAATCCCCCTCCATGTGTCAGTAATTCAGACTTATATCACCAACAGTAGCCTCCCTTTATAAGACTGTACTCTGAAATGGAAAATGATTCATTCTGTCTTTATGACAGAGTTATGGCTCAACTATCTAGCTGAATTAATTGAAGTTTGTGTTTATTTCTGAAGAAACTACAAGGTGGAGATATAGCATGTTTGACTTTCAATAGCAGCAATCACGGTCACTTTTCTTTTCTTTTCTTTTCTTTTCTTTTCTTTTCTTTTCTTTTCT
>ML682033.1:3999425-4109237 GCA_007922195.1 Podocnemis expansa
CTTTTCTTTTCTTTTCTTTTCTTTTCTTTTCTTTTCTTTTCTTTTCTTCTTTAACCTCTGTAAGGCAAAAATTAGTACAGCAACTGAGGGCCTAAATTTAATCAGAATGAAACCAAAGCAATAAATATATAACTCAAAGAATTTGTGATTAACCGAGTAATGTGCAGATTGGGTTTCAAACCATCTACATGCAACCCACTGGGGAATTTTCATTATAGCTACCCCCTACACCCAATCCATGCAGGTTAGGAATGTCTTATAATTTTAGCTAGAGAGCCTTAGCTCAAGTTATATCAGTTTGTGTTTTGAGCTCTGGAGATTCCTGGTCTGTTCCCGGGGTGCTGGCCAAGATGACGGCCATCCATTACGCACAATAGCAGTGAGGCTGGCTAACAAAACTCTTTGAAGAGCTGGCAGCAAAAGGGGTCTGTTTGTTGGTTGCAGAGCCGTAACACGGTGTTTTGCTGACCAGGGTATGTTCCAATCCAAACGTGCCCCTTCCCATTAGTGGTTCTTCGAGCCTGGGCTGCAAAGCCACCCCTTTAATAGAGCTGCTTCGTTGAGCTGCTCTGGGCCACCCAGGGCTTTGCTCCATTGGCCCCGCTGTAGTTATGGCTCTGGTTGGTTGTCAAGATGATGTTTCACCTCTATACTTGAATCCTCAGAGACAGAACTGACCCCAAACACTATTTTCTATCTGTGGCTGGTCAGCAGGCCCGGCTCTGTTAGGTGATGAACTAGCGAGAAAGGCCTACACATTTGTCACCTCCAGGCCAGACAATTGTACTACACTGTGCCTGTGTGTGGCCACACGGAAATTTAAAGTGGAGCTGCATGCAACAGTCAACTACAATTATGATAGTGTCAAGATCATGTGATGCTAGTGTTTCATTGTCTGTGCTGGTTCATGTTAAATAACAGATCCAATTACAGCAGGTCCCTATTTATGAAGTCGTAAATGGACTGGAACCTGACTTCCACAAGGACCCTGCATAGAACTACTTCTCACTTTGCATCCTATCACAGAAGTTTCATTTTGTGTCTCAGTGTTCAGCTAATAAAAGTCCAGGGCTGAGTTTTGCAAAAGGTAGAGGCAAAGCTTTTTCACTGATGCAATGGTGGCTGTATAACAAACATCAAATCAATGAGATTGAGTCAAAGACTTACTATGTGCAGCTAAATATGAGTCAATGGTGTAATCCTGTTCCAAAAAAAGCTAACACCATTCTGGGATGTATTAACAAGAGTATTGTAAGTAAGACATGAGGAGTAATTCTACCATTCACTCTGTCCTGATTATGTCTCAGCTGGAGTATTGTGTCCAGTTCTGGGTGCCACATTTCAGGAAAGATGTAGACAAATTGGAGAAAGTCCAGAGAAGAGCAACATGAATGATTAGAGGTCTGGAACACTCAACTTATGAGGGAAGGTTGAGAGAACTAGGTTTGTTTAGTCCGGAAAAGAGGAGACACGATAACTGTTTTCAAGTACCTAAAAGGTTGTTATGAGGAGGAAGGAGTAAAATTGACGAGAAGCAATGGGCTTAAATTACAGCAAGAGAGATGTGGTTGGACATAGGAGGATGTTCCTAACTGTCAGGGTGAATAAGTTGCCTGGGCAGGTTGTGGAATCTCCACCGCTAGAAGTTTTTAAGAGCAGGTTAGACAAGCACTTGTCAGGGATGGCTTAAGAGGGTACCTGGTCCTGCCATGAGTTCAGGGGGTTTGGACTCGATGACCTCTCATGGTCCCTTCAGGTTTCTGCGATTCTATGAACATTGCAACAGCCAGATCTTCTTGCGGGAGAGTGAGTATTTTTCTTAGGGAGGAAAGACTCCTTTGATCCCACTTGGATCCTAAACCTCCATTGATATATTTAGCATAAGAAGACAGAGGTGACCTAGACTGCCATTCAAAAGCATGCTGTCTACTAGATACATGTAATAGTGCAGGAGTGGCTAAACTGTGGCTAGAGAGCCACATTCAGCTCTCAAATGAAAAAGTGTGGCTTTCGGAAGAACGTCAGCAAATCAATTTAGGAAAGCAGCCCCAGCCTAGGAATTCAACAGTGGGTCAGGACGGTGGGGAGAAGCAGTGGTATGGTCTGGGATGGCAGGGAGAAGTGCAGCATGGTTGGAAATTTAAAAAGCTTGCCACTAGCCTGCAGTCTTTTACACCAAGCAACAGCTAAGTTTAGGCCTAATTTTCATGGCAACCTTATAGTAATTATTAGAATGTGACATTAGTAGGATCAATAGTTGCCCACTTTTTATGATAAAATTAAAACATGCAATGAATTTTGAACTTGGTAATTTTGGAGTTGGTAAAAGTATACGGCTGTACGCTCAGTGCAGCTCTTGCAGGTTCAGTAATCAACTTGTGTGGCTCTTGAGTTCCATAAGTTCGGCCACTCCTGTAATAGTGCCAAGTTCTCATGTTGATGAGTACTCAAGCAATGAATAATCATAGAATTCTTTGCAGTTATTATTTCATATTTATATTGTGGCAGTGCCTAGAAACTGAGCAGGCTAACAACCTATTGTGCTAGTGCTGTACAAACACACAGTTAGGACATAGAGTTAGGATTTTAGTGTATAAAACAGCCGCAAAACAGAACCAAAACAAAATTATAAAAAGAAAGCAATTGGTGTTTGTCCAATAAGCACCAGGAAAATATCGGAAATGCTTATTCAGTTCTTGTTGACTGCATTTCTCAACCAGTGTAGTCTATTTATCTAGGGGCAGGTCCACATGACAGTAGGATTTCGGTGGTAGTCGAAGGGGAGATAAACAATGTACTTAAAATACCTTGTGTATCTCCCTTCAACTGCCTACTGCTTATTTACTGTGGTGTCTTGAGTTCACTGAATCAAAGGAAATGCCTTCCCTTCGATTCAACTCTAACTCTACTCACTGGGTAGTCTTCAGCGATCGACTTCATGATTGGCTGAGTGGGTCTTCACAGATGTATCCAGTTATTTGCAAAGACCAATCTGATGGCAGCTAATTTGCTGCCATTGGTGAAGACTGTATCTAAGTGATTTCCCTGCTCCCTGGCTTGCGCCTAAGAGTTTGTCTCTATGGTGTTGTAACGTGAATGTGATTTCTACAGCAAACTGACACATTGCACATTAATTAGTCTGTGCAGACCCTGTGTACTCTGTAAAGTAGTGCAGTTTGAGAGAGTATTCTATTAAATCAAACTAGGGAGAAAGTGCACTAACCACCAAATCCGAAGCAGGGGTTTCATAGCAGAACTACAAAGCTTTGACTCACCTGTAAGTTTTTTTACAGGCATAACAAAAATTGAAGTAGATCCTATTTGGACAAGAATTTTGGTGAAATATATGAAAAAAATCTGTCAATTTCAGTATCAGAGAGAAACCCTCAGACTTTCCACATGTCGACATTTTTTGCGGAACTAAAAAAGTGCTAAAAATTAAAACCTGAGAAATGAAACTAATAAACTCACCAAATCAGAAGCCGTACTTATAGTAAATAAAAATAATACTGAGCTCTTACAAAGTCCTTTTAATATGTAGATTTCCAAAGTGCTTTACAAAGGGGTCAGTATCATCACACTCACTTTAGAGATGGGGAAACTGAGGCACATGGTGTGGTAGTGACTTGCTCAAGGTCACCCAGGAGGCTAATAGCAGAGCTAGATCCAAGGTCTCCTATGGCATTGACTAGTGTCCTGTTCACTAGACTACACTACTTCCTAAATGACCCTCCCTCCAAAGAGCTGAACTGTGTGTCTATAATGTGAAATTTAGTGTTTATGAAATGTATTGGACTGGTTGTGAGGCATGCACTTTATAACAGGAAGCAAGAAAGATTATGGATTTGGGGGTTACTGAGACTTGGAATAGGTGTCTGCTTAGATCCAAATATATTTGACTTGACTGAGAATTTTCTGGTGAAAAAGAAAACAAGAGACTGGGCGGGAGGGAGCTACTGTCATTTTCCGTTAAGAAACCCATTTTTTTCGCCTCTTTGAGAGCCATTAGAAATTACTTCAAGCACAATTCAATAACTCACATCAGTATCTGAGGAGTTAAGATAGCAAATGACATTAAGGCAAAAAAATGTCTTTTAAAGAAAAAATAGTAAAACCTGAAACATTGTTTTTTCATCAGATTCCTGAATAATTAAAGAGGTGTAATATTTTTAATGTTACTTACTTAAATGGGGATACTTTTTCTCCTAAATGACATCTTTAGTTTAGTACAAGGAGAATTGTACTAAAGGAGAATTAAGTTAAGAGTAGGTGTTGCATCAGGGATGGTGTAATATAATTCTTACAGAAGCAATTGTGCAATTGTCAGAAGATAAAATTAATACTTTTTGATTCCTGTTGTTCACATATTATTTTGCAGAAGTGATTTTTTAATGTTATAACAGTTTGTTTAACAACATTGTTTAATCTGTCCCTCTGGAACAACTTCTTGACAGATAGGCATACAAAAGTTAAGAAAAAGACGTAACATGATCCACTGGCTGAAAGCCGAAGCTAGACAAATTCAGACAGGGAGAAATATGTGCATCTGTAACAGCGACAAGTTCCAGAGTAGTAGCTGTGTTAGCCTGTTTTAGCAAAACAAACCAGAAATCCTGTGGCATTTTTAAAGACTAACAAATTCATTTATTGAATGAGCTTTCTTGGACACAATCTCATGAGTGTCCAGATGGATTGGGATGTTCCCCTATTGGCTTACATGCTATTTTTTCCATTTCATTCATCTGATGAAGTGGGATTGTGCCCACGAAAGCTCATGCTATAAATACCTTTGTTTGTCTTTAAAAGTGCCACAGGACTCATTGTTTGAATTGTAAGGGCAAAAGTAACTAACCAGTGGAACAATCTATCAAGGATCATAGAATCACAGGATCATGGAAACTGGAAGAGACCGTGAGAGGTCATCGAGTCCACTGCCCTGAACTCATGGGAGGATCAAGTACCCTCTTAAACCATCCTGACAGGTATTTGTCTAACTTGCTCTTAAACACTTCCAATGATGGCGGTTCCACAACCTGCCTATGCAACTTATTCCAGTGTTTAAGCACCTTGACAGTTAGTAATTTTTTCCCAATGTCCAACCTATAACTCCCTCGCTGTAATTTAAGCTCACTGCTTTTTGTCCTATCATCAGCAGTTAAGGAGAACAATATTTCTCCCTCCTCCTCTTAACAACCTTTTCCGTACTTGAAAACTTATCATAGCCCCTCTCAGTTTTCTCCTTTCTAGACTAAACAAACACCTTTTCAATCTTCCCTCATAAGTCAAGTATTCCAGATCACTAATCATTTATGTTTCTCTTTTCTCGACTTTCTCCAATTTGTCCACATCTTTTCTGAAATGAGGCACCCAGAACTGGACACAATACTCCAGCTGAGGTCCAATCAGTGTACAGTAGAATAGATGAATTGTTTTTCATATCTTACTTACAATACTCTTGTTAATACATCCCAGAATGGTGAATGCTTTTTTTTGCAACTGTATTACACTGATGTATTACACTCATATTTAGACTGCGGTCCACAACGACACAGATCCCTTTCCACAGTAGTCCTTCCTAGGCAGTGACTGCCAATTTGTATGTCTGCAATAGATTCTTTGTTCCTCGGTGGAGTAATTTGCACTTGTCATTATTGAATTTCATTCTCCTCACCTCAGATCATTTCACCAGTTTGGCCAAATCATTTTGATCATAGTGGATTCTACATCTAAGTCATGGTTGTTTCTACATCATTGGACATTTATGGATCAAGATTGGATTTTTTTTCTAACAAAAACACACTGGGGATTATTTTGGGGGAAGTTCTATGTCCTGTGCTATACAAGAGGTCAGATGAGATGATCAAGTCTAGCCTGGCAGTCTTTGAATTAATCCATGAGTTGTATGGTGAGATTCTGTTCTGCGTCCTTAGATTATGTCCTCACTGCACCTGGAAGCATGCCTCCCAACCTAGGTAGACCAACTTGTGCTAGCACCTGAAAAGTAGCCACTTGGGACACCGGGATCTGCCTCAGGCTTCAGCTAGCCACTCAACCTCAGACCCAGGTGGTTGGGCTGGTCTAAGCTCCGGTTAGCACTAACCTGAACCTCTTCCTGTCCTCTTATGAGGGCACTCCCCAACAGGTCTGGAAAAGATCTTACAACACAGGGGAAGGTGTCTGGTACACAGCTTGTGGTATAATTTAGACTGCCCTGTGTGGTTGTCTAAATGTTATAGTTTACCTGGACTGCCCTATAGATGGCAATGTTGCTCAAAATCTCAACATTGGTGTATGCTGTCTTTCCTCCTGCTCATTTCCCCTTCCTCTGGGCCTATAAAGAGGTCCTCCACCTGATATCTGAATTCCCGAGTTCCTTCACCAGTGCAATCCTTTGCAATTGAAAATGGAGCTCAAAAATTACCTATACAATCCTCTTGTCTTTTACCCAGTGTCAAGGGGATAGAGCAGAGTGAGTATCTTATTCTCTTTCTTTCCTATGTGTAGGGATAAAATTAGAGCTCGGCTGGAACCAAATATCCCATTTGGTGGGAAAGTCTGTAATTTTGAAATTCTAAAATGGAAGGCAAATAAATAAATTCAAAATTTCCCAAGAAATGAAAAAAGAAAATAAAAAAAATATTTTAGCTCAATCAAAATTTCATTCCAGTTTTGACTTAAAAATGTTATATAAAGTAAATAAACAAATCAAGCAAACAAACAAACAAAAGAGAATATCCTGAAATGAAAAGTTGTTTCAGAATGGAAAATGAAAATGTTCCCTTTGGAAAAGGTGAAATTGGAATGCTTCATTTTTTTCCCCTAAACAATTTTTTCCTGAAATTGACGTTTTTAGCTTGGACAAATTGGCATTTTTCCAACAGAAGAACGTTCTTCAGAAAATTTCCATACAGCATTAGTAAAAACTTCAGTAATGTTGAGAGTCTGCAGGAGATATGACTGAACAGCAATACATCTTTCTAAAAAAGTCTTGATGATGTACAATGAATTAAAATGCTGAAAAAGAAAACCACACTTAAAACAGCCATTCCTGGGAGAAAAATAAAAGGTGCCTCGGAAAATTACTTGTACAGATCTTCCTCCTAGTTGATGGCATCTTTCTTGGCATCATGCCTCACCTCAACAACAAGCTTCATTGAGCAAGAGCTGTAAACATAATGCTCTCCTTACACCAGTTTTATACGGCGTAACTTCGATGACATCCACTGTATTGTTTCCTGATTTATAGCAATATGTAACTGAGATCAGTAGCAATCTCAGGCCTTTACTCTTTCTTCAAAGAATCCATGCAAACCTACTATGAGCTGGTTGATGGTGACGGTAATATTGTTTATTGTTGGAGTTGTGTTGGTCCCAAGATATTGGAGAGAAAAGGTATTAGATAATATCTTTCATCTCCTAAAATATGTGTTAACTATTTATGTTAAACTATCTGTTCTACCTTGTATTTAGCTGTGACACTCTAAGTACCTTTCCCAGACATGAAGAAGAGCTCTGCGTAGCTTGAAAACTTCTCTCTTTCACCAACAAAAATTGGCAAATAAAATATTTTCCCTATTCACTTTGACAGTAATATTAGCAGTTTCCTGAGATGCCTATAGAGAGGAACTAAGAAATGGAAATTTGACATTTAAATATTTTTAATATAAAATATGCATTATTGAGACTGGTTTTATGCTCTTGAGTACTGTGTAAGTTTTCATCCGCATAATATTAATCTAATTGTCAAAGCTGGTTTTATTATGTACTGTTGTTGTTTATACATCACCATAATTATTGCGCATGCAGCTTCAAGGAAATAGGCTCTGCCCCAATAATTTCTAAAACTACTTTATACTTAGCGCAGTGAACCATGACATTTAACTGCAGTGGCTGAGACGTGGAGGGAGACATAGAGGAGCAACCAAATTGTGAATAAAAGGAATTTATTTCCCAGTTCAAAAAATTCTAGATACCACTCAAGGCAGCAACGCTGCAAGATGAAAATATACTTATAAAAATGTATCAGATTAAAGTTCCTAGCATTCAGCTAAACAGAGTCTTGTCTCATTTATAACACAGAAAATGAGGACTAACCTACTGAAGCCAACAGAGTGAAACCCAAGTGAGGTCGTGCACAAAATGCAAATGGAGACGTGGTTCCCCAAATCACTGTGGGTCCTTACAACCTGGGAGAGAGGAAGCAGCACGGTGGCTGGCTGCTGGCTGAACTCCTCTTCCTCTGATCCCTACAGCTGAATCTGCTGCAGACGTCCCATGTTGCCTGTACCTCCACCCTCTGACTCACTTCAGTGGGCACACAAGCCAACCTGCTGCTTCTTCCTCTGGACTGCAGGGGCATGGAGACTGCTACTGCCTGGAGGATCAGCAGCTTCCTTGCTGTGAAGCAACCCCAAGAAATCTGGGGGCTGGCGTCACGTGAAACTTTCTTTTGGGAGTGTTTAATGTGTCACTCCAAAAGTGCGTAAATGTAAATGCCTGTGCATGCCCAAGAACCCAAAGAGAATCAGGCCTGAAAAGGGCAAAGCTTACATGTTTGAGTTATTCAGTGGCATGTGGCATGTAAGTCTTTTCCGTGACTTCTTGGTTCAGGAACTTTAATCAGTCATGTGTACTGTCCTATTTAGGGTGCTGGCCGAGAGAGGCTGCTAACGATCTTTCCAGGTTTTGGTAACTATACATGTAGTCTGAGGGAAAAAAAAAATAATTCAGTTGTTAAACTGGAGATTTGTCTTGACCACTAAGAAGCTGGACCATAGACAGAATCTGCAAGGTCATCCTCATATTTTGATGCCCTTTTCACTTGAAGATGGCTGTATCCTTTATTTTAAGAATCTAGAAATTCATATGATTTGTGTGATGTTTCTGTCTTTTAAAAGTCAAAAACAGAACGCATCAGTCTCTTAGGGTGTGTCTACACTTACAGCTGAATTCAAATTGATTGTCATCAATTCAAAATCAATTAAGTGCATGAGGACCTCCTCAGTTCAAATTGATGAAAGCTGCCTTCGAATTCATCAAACCTCGTTTGACATCGAAGTCAGGATCAATTCGAACCCAGGAGTTCGAATTGACTCAGTGTGGCCATGTCAATTCAAACTCAGTTTGAATTGACAAGGGCTGGCCTTCCTTCCATGGTGCCAGGCACCCAGGGAAGAAGACCAGCCCTTTGGCACGTGGGGCAGCAGCCCCGAAGGTGCCTTCAACCCCCAGCCAGATCTGGTTGGGGGTGGGAATGGGGTTTCTGTCCCCTGGCTGGGGACAGGGACCCCTGACAGTGGGGCATGGGGGGAAGCATCCCACAGGCGGCTGGGGCAGGGCTGCCCGCACGGGGGAGAAGCAACCCCTGCGTGCCTTCTCCCCTGCAGCCGTGCACAGGGGAAAGCATCCCCGCACGCCAGTAGTGTGGGGCTGCCCATGCCGGGGAGAAGCAACCCCCATGCGGCTTCTCCCCCACAACTGCGCACAGTTCCTGCGGGGCTGGCCGCACGGGGGGAAGCAAGCCCCTGCACGGCTTCTGCAGGACTGGCCGCCCGCAGGCAAGGGACCCCAGTGGGCACCTTGTCCCACGCTGACCGTCCCGGGAACAAACCCCAGCAGACGGCTTCTGTTGGGCTGGCTGCCTGCCGGGAAAGCAACCCCGTGGGTGGCTTCTCCAATGCTGGCCGCCCGTGGGGCTGTGTTCGGCGGATGGCCAGCGCTGGAGAAGCCACCCGCCAGGGTGCTTTCCCAGTGGGCAGCCAGCCCGGCAAAGCTTCCCGCTGGTGTCTGTTCCCAGAATGGACAGCACGGGACAAGCCGACCCCAGGGTCTCTTCCCGGCGGATGGCCAGCCTTGGGCAGAAGCCCCCCACCCTTGCAGGGGAAACTCCCCCTGCCAGGCTCTGCGGCTGGAGCTGGGCACGGGATGCTTTTCCCTGTGCCTGGCTCAGAGTGCCAGAGCCTGGCAGGGGATTGGCTGTGGCAGTAGCCGTTTTAGACGGCCATCTTGCCACACTGCCCATGATGCCCCCACTCCAATTCAAATTGGTAAGTCCAGTCCCTGGACATGCCAATTCAAACTGGAGTTTCTAGTGTGGCCATGTCAATTTGAATTGACTGACTTTGAATTAAATTCAAATTGGTCAATTTGAATTCAGTAATTCACATTCAGATGCTAAGTGTAGACATAGCCTTAGTTTTTACTCGACCAAAAATCCGATTAATTGTTTGCAATGATACTAATATTTTCTTGTGAAAACCTAGCAGGAACAGACCCCATGTTTGCCACTGTTGGTCATAAGGAGCCTTCCAATATGTTGATAGCAAAGCTAAAGTCAGGTCTATGGTGACAGGATTTTGGCGGCAGTCAAAGGGAAATATGCAAATAACTTAAAACACCTTGCATATCTCCCTTCAACTGCCTACTGCCTGCTTACCATGATGCTTTCAGTGTGCTAAGTCGAAAGGAAATACCCTTCCCTTGACTCAGTGCTGCTCTGTTACTGGGCTGGTCTTCAGTGGTCAGCCTCCTGATTGGCTGAGTGGGTCTTTGCAGACCTGAGCAGTTGATTGGGAAAATCATCTGATGGTGGCGAATTTGCCACCATCAGTGAAGATGATTCCTAAGGCTTGTGTTTATTACAATGATTTGGTGAGGGAGCAGGTGCTTAGAAAGGCCATAATATAAGCTGGGAGCCATTGAACATGTTGCAAGACAGCAGCTAGAAATGCAGCACCTGTGTGAGCGTGCTGGAATCTTTGGAAGGTCAGAATTTAAAATTTATTTAGAAGTAATAGCTGTAGCATGCATTAGTCATGAACAAAATAGGGTCATTTTCTAGCTGGCAAAAATATTCTTTCTTGCTTGCTTTGAAGAGCGCCATAATGTACTCTAAATTTTGCAACCTTATTTGATCATGTTGTAGCATGTATAGCTGAAGGAAATTATCATGTTGATGTCTGGTCAGTCTTTGACAGTCAGAGATAAGACACTTTGTCAAAGTCTGTAATTGTACGATGAGCATAAACAGTATATAGTCTCTCTTTCTCACACACACACGGAACAGGACACCAGGCAGTCTGGCACTAAATCCAGAAAACTGGCGTACAACCTTTTGGTTGTCACATTGGAGATGGCAGCCTTCCAGAACTCCCTTTCCCCTCATCCTTCATTTGTGTTAGTGTTTGCCAAGGCTGAGCCCTGGCACATCTAGACTTGGAAGTTCATAGCCCTGACAACTCTGGGCATGCTGCATCAGTGACGAATTTAAAAAAAAAAAAAAGAGCCCCAGCACGTCTGTCATTCCAAATTAAGTGCTGTCTCCCCCAATTCCATTTTCCCATCTTCACGCTGACCGACCTGAACGCTCTTCCCACTGTCCATTCTGCACAAGCCTCTAACCTTCCATGCTCAGGTTAGGGAAAAAGAAAGCTGGTTGGCCAACATCTGGTTGGGACAGAGTTTAGACACAGTGAGTTCATTGCACAGAGTGAGGTGTGTATCTGGGCTGGAAAATGGAGGACATATTCTGCTGGTAGCCTTTACTTTCTATTTCCTTTCTGTTTAGTCTTTGAGTTAGGTTTGTTCCCAGGTCTAGTTGAGCAAAAGGACCAGACTGCTCAGAGGTGCTCTAGCTGGTGGTTGAATCCCACATGTTTTAAACCTTTGGAATGGGAACAGAGCCCAGGAAGTGTCCATATCTTGAGGACACTAGGAATACTCAAGGTGCAAGATCCTCTATCTATCAGCCCTTTCTGAAAATTGCAACCATATGGTCCAACTGCCCAGGCCTAAAATCAGGGCTGACCCTTTAGACACTGCTTGTAGCTTAAATTTACCCCATTCAAAGAACTTCAGCCATGTGGTCTTCTGGCCCCACAGTTTACTTCTTCTAGGGGCACATGGCAGGTGCAGTATATGAAAGGCACAGACCCTTTGCACAGGCTTCTAAAAGTCATTGAACTTAATCACATGAGAAATACACAGATTCACACAAAAAATAATAAAATCTGTGTGCATTTGTCTCTCTCATTTTCCTTATCACTTCAGGGCATGCTCTGCAGAGCAGAATCAGAGTTATCTGGGGGATTCATGTTTCTTCTGCTGCAGGACCTGGCTTGGTTTTTGAAACGTGCAACCTTCTCCCCTTGCTTGCTTCTCTGATCTTGACTGGTCCACCCCCTTTTTCTCTCCTACCCAAAACTTCATGTGCCTACCTCAGGCTTCCCTTTATGTGTTCTTTTTAAAGGTCAGCATCACCACCTTGGTATCTTCCTGATAATGGTAACTTTCCATTCTGTAACCCCACCAGCCCACTGCTGTGGAAAGTTGGCAAGAATGGCCCTCCCCACGCGGGCAACCTCTTTAGCACATTGTCTAAACTGTTGTCTAATCCAACATTGTCCTTGGTCTGTCAAAGGCATGACACAGCTATGCCAGAACAAGGTGGATCTTAAATGTACAAAGAGCCATACAGTGATACAACAATTTTCTTAATAACTTCATAATATCAGCAGGAATCCATAAGTTGTACAGACAGATTTCTCAAATTGTCACCATATGTTCTGTACAGAGCAACCTTAACTGACACAGAACATGGTATTTTTGTGTTTTAATTTTCCAGGTTTCATAGACAGGCTCTTCAACATAGCAAGGAATATTTACATGAAGAACAAGATGTCTGTCAAAGAGCCCAGCTGTTTCATGTGCTGCACACTATATAATAATGTGAGACAACCCCAGGTTTTTAAAACTGAAACTAGCTCATTATTAAGAGAACTGCTTTCAAGAAATTATGCAACTGCAGCTAGCATTTATGTCATGTGGAAACAGACGGGCTTCTTGGTGTCTTCTCCAAACTCTGACCTGCAACCTATGCTCCCCCCTGCTAGTTACATGAAGGTTGCCAAATCTTGCTTTGTTAAGTTACTTGCTTCCAAACTGGACAGACAGTTTCACGGAAGTCCAGTCTTTGATTTGCTGTCAGCTTCGTTGCCAAAGGTCCAGGTTATTGTGAACTATTCTTTTGCTAGATCCTTTTCACTAGGATTCTGGTCTTTGACAAATCCATAGCTACTCTATTGAAAATCATCTCCAATGGAACACAAATGCCCAGAGACTAGCAAATTCATTCCTCATGCCTCTAATTTTGAGTGATGGTGATGTTACTGAGTGCATATGTTAAAAGGCAGTTTTGTAATCTGTTCCTACCCATTTAAAAAGATTTCCATGTTCAGTGCAGAAGAATGATATAAAACTTTTACTCTGGCTGTGGCATATAAAAATTCACATGTGCCAAAGAATGTTAATCGCTCCCCCTTTCTTTGTATATAAACTAAATAATTACTTAACTCCAGATAGCCCACCAAACTCTCATATATTGTACCATTTTTGGTTGTCTCCCAGTGGTGCGTTTTAAGCTAAAGCAACCTGAAAAATCATATGGCACTGAACATGACTGTTTTTGCAGGTGAAAATTTAATCGATTAGAACTCAGAAACTAATTAGCCAATTTCCTTGAAGCAGAACAGAAAATTCAGGCATTACTTTGGTTTTATAAGCTGAAAATTTGGGTAAGATATAATGTATTTTTTGTATAAAATGAAAAGGTTTAACTCCTGCATTTTGTTTTACATTTAAAGCAACTTTATTTATGGTATGGCAATAGCACCACCATAATATGTACTGCACCATGCACACTAATGATGCAGTAGGTATAATAAATAATAACAGGAGTTGGGGTACCACAAAAGGGTGTTGATTTTTTTCTTTTTCTTTGCATTATACAAAACATCCACTGTTAATGATAAAGACAAAGCTGAGTAATCAGAATAGGGACTTAAGGATAGGGCTGACTCACATCATCAGCTAGTATCCATTGGTTTAGCTTGGAGGTGATTGAAATATCAGAAATAAAATTCATCATATGAATGTTTGCTTTTTTCCTTGCTTTTCAAAATATTGAGGATTCTATGAAATTTTGGAAGCAGTTAACATTTCCAACCATCTTTGCAGCTGATCAATAATAATATTAAAAGTTTACAAATATATTTACCAAAGTTTTTCATGTTCCTCCTCCTCTGCCTATTGAAAATAGAATTTTCAAAGGTTAAGAAAATCTTATGGAACATGCCACATTTAGAAAATTTCAGCCAGCTCTGGTGTAGCCCATTCATTTCAATATAGTTTTATCACCATCTGTGGAGCTGATTCATTATGCAATGTAGTCTCCTTTCTCTAAGAGTCTTTGAGGAATTTATTATAGGTTTCCTTTATTTGGAAACATTTATCTGTGCTCATATTTAAACATGCTTGACAGTCCCCTCCTCTGGAAATAGATAGGAAATACAAAATTGAACATTATATTAAAAACATTGTCATCCATTACAACTGCTGTCAGCAAGGAACTTAAGGAAAACTTTGAATGTGGGAATTTATTTCAGATTAAAATAAAGAAATGGATCAATTATTTTTCTCATGAAACTTCTTTATGCTTCTTTTAGGAACCTTATTCTCCAATTCAGTTGTTTGTTTTTGATGTTACAAGTAACATTCAGATCTATTGGATTTAACCATCTCAGCATATTGAAAAGTGGAAGTATTAGTAATTCATCATGGTGTCTGAGACATCAATATTATGACATTGCAGTGCATTATGAAGAAAAAGTTAGAGTAGGTCAGCACAGAACACTGAGCTAAATAGAACAATAATCTATTCAACTGGCAGACAGTCATCTACCAAGGACTCAGTTTATGTGTTGGCACCAGGGCAAGATTTTTGATGTATGGAGTTTTGGGATCACATTTGTGCTGAAAAAGGAAAATGGCATGTTCAGTTTCTTTACCTTTTACCCTCGTTTTTATTAAAGGGACACAAGCAAGTCTGCATTAGCTTAAAATTTAGTGGGTTTTGGGTTTTTTTTTTTTTTTTTTGGTAAAATCAACAAGTTTCTCTCTTTCTTAAGTATGACAACCAAAGAGTGCTGCGGCACTTGTAAAGACCAAACAATTTATTTGTTGCATGAACTTTTGTGCGTACAATCCCACCTTCATTCACCTGATGAACTGGGATTGTGCCGACAAAAGCTCATGTGACGAATGCATTTATTAGTCTTTAAAAGTGCCACAGAACCCCTTGTTTGTTTTGCTGAAATAGATAACACTGCTGCCCCTCTGGAACTTGTTTCTCATGTATATAGTGAGACACGGTCAGACTGGAGCTTCTAGAAAGCCAATAAGTTAGCCACAGGCGCAGCAAGTCCGTTTTCTCCTTGTAGCTGAACAGTGGTTACTTCAAGCTAATTGGCACACGTCGTGCTAATCAAGGCCCAGGAGTTGTTAAAAATCCAGAGAAAGGGAGAAACTAGAGTGTGAGACTGAGGAGAGCTACTGGAGTGTGTGAGAGAAGGTGAGGTGTGGTTGGAAGGCAGACAGATGTGGAGACGGAGGAGAACGCTGGTCAGTAAGAGCCCTACAGGTACAAAGAGTGACAAAAAGGCAAAAACCTGGCCCGAAGGCGTGCAAAGGACTTTTCCCAGGCCTGGATGCCACTAGGTGGAATCACGGGACACACCAAAGTAGAGGAGGCGCTTTGTCACAATATGTACTGGGTGGTTAAATCAAACCCACAATTAAGCATTCCTCTCCATTTTTGGAACCCCAATATTGCAACACTATAGTAGTGAACCAGACCCTGAATGTGAAACCGACTAGAAAATAACATGAAACTAACCCGTCTATTTTTATTGTCCAACAGAATGGATTTCAAAAAACAAAATAACAGTGTAGAGTCAAAATCATGTGCTGAACTGTTTGAATCCACACAACTGCTTTGTTTTGCTGTAACTGTCTGACTTGATCCTATGGCTTACACTCACCTGCATTTATTTTGCTCCCTTTCTGTAAGTTTCTGATGAAGTGGTATCTCTCCCAGGAAAGCTTATGCAATCAATACATTTGTTAATCCTTCAAGTGCCACAGGGCTCCTTGTTTGTTTTACTGAACTAAACTAACATGGCTACCCCTTTGAAAAAATCATGGATGATTTTGATAATCAAAGGTTGTATTTCTAAAATAGGTAGGATAATTTGGTTTTTAGAAGTGTATGAATTTACACCTGGCAGTGTCCTCTCTCACTCTGAAAAGTGACTATGAAAATTAATATTGGCTCCACTTGTATGCAAGTTGTAGCTGGATTGGTCCCAGGATATTAAAGAGAAAAGGTGGGTGAGGTCATCTCTTTTATTGGTCTAACTTCCATTGAATGAAGAGCTTACATATTGCTCTTCAAGTCTGAAAAATGTTCTCCAGAGTGTCACAGCTAAATGCAAGGTGGAACACATTGTTTAACATACGTAACTATCATATATTTCAAGGAATAATTCAAAGTTAAGTGTCAGATTTAACACATTCAAAATCATCTTCACCAAACAAGGACATTCCAACAGAGAAGTAGATCATATTGTTTAAGAGGCCACCCACATACCCTAAGGGTATGTCTATACTTGCAAGTTAGTTCAAATTAAGGAGGCTTAATTAGAACTAACTTAGTACCTGTCTACACTAAGCTTTCATTAGTTTGAATTAAGGAATTCTTTAATTTGAACTAATGAAAGCTTAATTTGAACTAGTAAGACCACTGGTTAGTTTGAACTAAGGATGATGTAGACTATGATTAACCCTTAGTTTGAATTTAATAAATTTGAATTAGGGCAGTTAGTTTGAATTAACAAAGTGCACTAATTAGACTTAATGTTAAGTTGAGTTAGTCTACTTTGTTAATTCAAACTAATAAGTCTGAGTTTAGTTCGAACTACATTTGAACTTATAAGTTGGACTTAACAAATTCGAACTAACTTTTCCTAGTGTAGATATAGCCTGAGAGATAAAACACCTCCTACCACACAGGCCTAGGTGTCAGCTACCATCCAACATCTGAACCCATTGTAGCTACAATCCATGCTTGATATGAACTCCATCATGAAGAAATCTTTCCTGAACCCCTATTTCTAGGGTTCAAACAACCCCACAACCTCTTCAAGCTCATTTTCAGAAGCCAGCTCCCAACAGAGGAGGATACACGAACTTCATGAGGCATAAAACTCTACCAGAACAATAGACACAAAACCTGAAGATATGTTTCCACTCTGCAATGGTCAATAACCATGCAGAACACATCTTTCAAGATCCACAGATCATACACATGCTTATCATGACCAGTGGTGTACCTCACCCAGTGCACTAAATTCACCAATAAGACAATGTGGATGAACCCAGACAATCACCACATTTTCACATGTACTCCCACAGGAAAATGATAAAAGACAAAAAGACCCTATCATCTGTGGGTGAACATTTTTCACAATGCGGTCACTCTATCTCCCTCTCTGTCCTGATTCTCAAAGGAAACCTGCCCAACACTTCAAAAAATGAACTTAAATTCATAACATGGGGAGACATTAAGGCTTTGTCTACACTAGCCAATTAGTCTGGACTAAGCAAGCTTAGTTTGGACTAATTTAGTCCGTGTCTACGTTAGGCTTTGCCTAGGTAGAACAAAGAAATTTCTTAGTTTGAGCTAAGCAAAGCTTAGTCCAAACTAATAGGTTTGCCTGTTTAGTCTGGACTAAACACAATTTAGACATGGACTATGGCTTAGTTCGAACTAACCATGCAAACTAATTTGATGGATGTGCAATTAGGTTGAACTAAAAAGTACCCAGCTAGTTCACGCTAACCAGTGGTTAGTTCGAACTAACCAGGAACTGCTTAGTCAGGACTAAGGAATTCTGAATTAAACTTTGTAATGTAGCCATAGCCTAGGAGCCATGGACTAAACACAGACACTGGATTTATGGTTTGTAATAACAAACAATATCACACTTTAAACCACCTACTCAAATACATTACCTCCCTCCTCTTTTTCCCCCTCCACCCATGACTTTAGTGAGGGGAATGGTACCTCAAAATGTGTTAGCTACTTAAACAATTAGTTCTACTTTGTAGTAAGGTGTGCCATTCTGAGTATGTTTCCCAGGCCTGAAGAAGACATTTGTGTGAGTTTGAAATCTTATCTCTCTCACCAGCATAAGTTGGTCCCGTAAAAAATAATTCTTCACCTAACTTGTCTCTCTATTGGCCCCAATGTCATTGGATAAAATCTGATCAGCTTTACAACTGAAAACTTGGTTGTGCTGAAAGCCATGTTCAGTTTTTGTTTGCTATTTTTTTTTTTAATCATTCATCACAGTGTGGAAGAATTTGTGATTAAAAATTAGCTAACACTTCCATTCATGATACCTGAGCCAGAAATTGAGTTGACTTTTCAGGGCTACCAGGAGTACAATACTGTAAAAACAATATGTAGCTAAAATAAGTTATCAAATATGGCTCATACTACAGAAAAGAAGTAGATCTGTTGGTAAGATGATGGAGTGTATTGAGTGCACTTTTTGCAAAACCCATCTTGCATAATTAGTTAGCAATTCATATGTATTACTTAAAGGTGACTTGAACCTAAAAATGGATTAACTGTGTCTTTTTTCAATTTGCTTTCTAAAGATATATAAAAGAAGATTGAGGGGCTTTTTATTTATTTATTTATCTATCGATCTATCTATTTATTTAAGAAAAGTTATTTTGCTTGTTTATTTACCTTGGAAATTTATTTCTTGTGTACCCTAAAAGACATGATGGTCACAGGAGACAAGTGGGGATGATGGCAGGACAAGAGTCAAGACACAGAATGCTAAGCAAGTGAAATACCAGACATTTGAAATTTTGTTGATGATTTTACTCCAATGCCTAATGTACTCTTTGGAAAAAGGAAGTTATTGTTACAAATTCAGCACACTTAGCCTTTCAATTAATGTGTGAGGAATCACAATAAAGGCCCTAAAAGCTTTCAGTTCATTAGAAAAACCAGACTTGATAGTCATTACTACTTAAAATTAAAAAAAAAATACATGCAAAAACAGACAAAATCCCAAAGAAGCAATCAAATCAAAACATCCTCAAGGCCTTCTTTATACACACAATAATATCAATAAAGAACGAATCCCTCATTTTAAAAATCTATTTGAGATCAGTTTAAGTATGTTTAACAACTATAAAGCAAGCATAGAATATCAGCCTTGAAAACCAGTTCACCTGTATTATTTTATAAGACATTTCTGTTATTTTATCATGTAGATAAACTTTACAAAACTACTGTAACATATTTATTTTTCATATTGGAAAAAATGTCATCCTCTTTTGGGTATGTCCTAAGAAAACATTCTTCTAAAATAGCTTGCAGAATAAGGGAGATTGCTTATCTTTCTATATTTAATAGAACAATCTGAAGCTATAAACCCTGGTTTCATAATAAGAAAAAAAAGATCTTCTGCCATCATGTGGAATGTAGCAGTATCTCCTCCTTTTTGAAATGATCTACTGGTGTTTCAATATTATGATAATGGATATATGATGGCTGCAATGTTATTGTATATCTCATTTAAAGACTAAAAGAGAACCGTAACTCTGAAATATAAGGCAAAGATTATTCAGAAGTTTCACAGTAACTTCCTGTTGCACAATGTTTTTAACTTCTGAAATAATTTGAATCTTCACTGTTTTCTTCTATCCCTTCAAAATGAAGTTTCATCCCTCTTTATAATGAGTGACACATCATTGTCAGGGGCATACAGATATTAAGTGTGCTCGTAGCATGTATAGAGCACTTTTTACCGTTCTTGTTTAACAATACACCTCACCTGGTGCCTTCATTGCAGAAAGGGATCTGTGGTCTTATAGGATAATCAGAATGTGGTTTTGTGTCTGGGTGATCTGCGCAGAGCCGGAATAGAATACGCACTTGGAGAACACAAACACAGCAAGCAACTGACAACAGTTGCACGGTTTTAAACATTTTCAAGATTATGTTAACTGCAAATGTTGCCAATTGCTTAATAGAGATCATTCCTGATGCTGTGTTCCATGTCACTCCTCCCTTCTTCCCCCTGCCCGCAGAAAGGAGCAGTTGCTAGGACTGTAACATAAGAAATGGCCATACCGAGTCACACTAGTGGACCATGGAGCCCAGTATCCTCCTGTTTTCTGATAGTGGCCAATGACCAGAACAGGTAAGCAAGCGATCCATCCTGTCACCCAGTCCCAGCTGCTGGATGCCTTGATGTACAGACTGCAGGCAAAATCCTCCTCGAAATCAGTGAGATTTTGCTTGAATAAGTACTTCATAGGGATAGCTGGATCCAACTAGGAATGGCTGAAGGGATGGATCACTTGATGGTTTCTTGGTCTGTTAATTCTTTCTGAGGCATTTGGCATTGACCACTGTTGGAAGACAGGATGTGAAGCTAGTGGGACCATTGGTTTGATCCAGTTTGGACATAAGAATGTCCTTATCTTCACTTGTATGCGCATAGCCCAGATTCAAAGGGGGAGCTGTGTTAGTCTAGTTCAGCAAAACAAGCAAGGAGTCCTGTGGCACTTTTAAAGATGAAGAAATTGATTTCTCATATGAGCTTTTGTTGGAGAAAACACCATTTTGTCAGACACTTTGAAGATGAGAAACTTACAGAATGGGAGGTAAATAAATACTCTCTGGCACACTGGAATAAATCTTTTGACCAAAGCTACTCTCAAGTGCATATGATCAAAGACTGGAAGATTTGCCCAGCATGGAAAGATCTTCCAGGAGTGTAAAGATGTCACAGCAGCCCCTATATTACCCTGTCTCACAGCTGGTGACGGGAATGTGGCTAGGGAAAAGGAGACTGGTTAAGGTTTCTTCATCTGCAGTTAATTTCAGGGTACTAATGGTAACCAGTGTAATTTAGAGCACCCCACTAGTAGCTTAAATTTGCACAGTGAACCAGAGTGTCATTTGGAGAATCACAGGATTAGGGAAGCACAGCGGTATCTTAAGACCGCTTTTACTCTCTATCCACCTGAGCTGTGCAAAACTCTTCTCAGTTGCAGCCTCAGGTCTTGGCCAAATTTTCTGGGACAATGGGGAAATTACATTCTCTCAGAACTACTAGAATTCACTCCTGAATCCTAACCGTAGCTCTCACAGTGGCTCTGAGTCAGTCACTTATCTACTTTGCTGGTAGTACTCCCATCTGTGAAATGGGGATATTACTTAGCCCATGGAGTTGTTATTAGGGCTAGATCATTTGTTACTGTTCATATAGTTCTTTGTCATTGCAGGAAGAATTAGTATTAAAATTAATAGGTGTGGTATTAAACTTAATAGGCCAAGTTGTGAGCTCTTTACTCAGATAAAGCTTCCATTGACTCAAATGCTGTAGAGATGACAAATATTAAAATACGAACTATTCTGAGTTCTTATTTACCCTGAGAAATACTGTGCATAAGATTTTTTTTTTTCACAGAACCTCGTGAATGCTTATCTATCTCCACACGTAGGCTTATTTATTTCAAATTGTTTATACGGGAGAACTCAAATGAGTAAGAAAGAAAGAAAAAAATAAAGAATCTCTGCATGTGTCTAAATAGAGCAGTATGATGCACTGACTTTTTGCAAGTACAAACAATGCAATGAATACATGGACTTCCTATTGCAAGTTCAAGTGGAAAGGCAATGCAAGAGCAAATTAGAACTAAAATTCTTTCTGCAATCTCTCTTTAGACAAATGTGGTTCCTCATGCCTGCTGACAATGGTAGTCTAAAGTTTTAAAATCAATAAACTGGCTGTAAAATTGCATCTGTAATCAGGATAAAGAACACAAACATTTACAGAGTGACATGCAAACAGAACAAAATGCTACAGCCTGCTGAGATTGAATGAGGCTCTCTGTTCAGACGCCATTATTTTTAAATGCATGTTTAATTTAGAATCTCTGCGGAGATAAAATGCAGACAGAGCACCACTAAATTGGTAATACGAAATGCCTGCAGATGCTTCTAGATTAACCCACCTATCCACAACCCATCTGTAGTATACTATGTAGTATAGTAAATTAAAATTAAGCAAAGGAATTCAGGCTCCCGGGCCCCCTGCTTCCCCTCTTCCCCTCTATTGTGTAGCATTGTTAAACTGCTCAGAGATAAAGTTTAGCATTATGGTGAACTGGGTATGATTAAGAGAAGTTACAGAATCAGCCTCAGAACGTTCCCAGGCGTGTGCATTTTAAAAGGCCGTCTATTTGTTGCAGCAAGTTGCTGGTAATGGAATGTTTTGGAGAGAGCTCGTACAGGTGTTTTGGGAACATAGCGTTATATAACCTAGAGGTGCTGCTGCGTAATCCAGCCCGTTTGCATACGCACTCTGTAATGTATGACTGATCTATCCAGCGCTTGGGGGAATATCTCATAGCAGTCTGCCTGTGTTAGGAAAGTAATGCTTTGCAGGGAGGACACAGAGAGAGAGAACACCAGCCAGAGATGACAGAATGAGTGGGAGTAACCAGTTGAATGAGCTGGTTTCTGGAAAAAAAATAAAATGACAGCTAAATAAAAGGAAGAGTTACACCTTTGGCAAGCTGGCCCCACTAAAGGTGGAGCATGAAATAATGTTCCTGTTAAAGACGCAGGGGCTTGTTTTCAGGTTGAATTTCAAATTCAGAAACTGAAAGCTCTGGTTTTATTAGCAAATCTTTCAGTTGAAAACGTTATGGGTTATGCAAAAGTAAAGTTTGTTACAGTTCATAAAGCAAAGCTATGGCTCTGTAAATTGTAGAGTTGTCAGCTCCTGTGATTTTTTTTTTAAATGAGGCTTACATTGTTTGTTGTTTTTCTGAAACTCACAGATCCCCAAGGCATGTAATTGTGGGAGAATCTCCACTTTCATTTAAAAATAAATAAATTTCTAAGCATGACGGTAGTAGAGTGCTTCAGGCACTAGTTTGAGACTAAGGAGATTCACATTTTTACTTCATAGACTTGCTGTGTGACCAGGCCCATGGACATGCCACGTTCCAGGGCAAAACAGTCGACACCCCCCTTAGAAATGGAGGGTAGAGGGCCAAGTGGGCTTCTTCAGAAGTTTTTACTCTGAAGCATGGGGCACCAGTCACTTGTTGGTGGAACGTCTGGTGGATTCTTCAAGCATCTGAGCAAGTGGGATTCTCTCCCACAGAAGCTCATGAGATACATAAGTTTGTTAGTCTCTAAAAGTGCCACCTGACTCCTTGTTAGGTTTTGCTGGACTAGTCTAACACGGCTCCCCTTTTGGAACATGGTGGATTCTCTGTAACTTATAAGTCTTTAAACTGATATTTGAGGACTCAAGTAACTCAGTCATAGGCTAAGGATCTATGACAGGAGTGGGTGGGAGAGATGAGGTTCTGGCCTGCATTGTGCAGGAGGTCAGACTAGATGTTCGTAATGGTCCCTTCTGGCCGTAAAATCTATGAGTCTATTATGTTCCACGGAGATTTTCAGAAGGCTGAGGCAGCCATTTTTGGTACTTAGCTTTCAAGGTCCTTTGGATGCCCCCAGGGAGATTACTAATGAACCCAGGAAGTTGAGCATCAGAGATCCAGGAACTTGCATGGTGCATAATAAGTAATTTCAGCTCAGGAGAGGGGTGGAGAGCACAAGTGGTAAGGGTTAGGGTTAGGGTTAGGGTTAGAGTTAGGGTTGTCTCTGGCTGGAGGAGCCGTGGCTGAGCCCCGCGTGGCTGGGTAAGAATGCAGGGGGGAGGTCGGGACGGCTGGTGAGTTACTGGGGGAAGCAGGCTAGGGTAGGAGGAGGTGATCTGGCTGGCTTGGGGGGCGGGGCTTACCGGGACAGCTGGGGGGGAGAGGGTCAGCGCCCTTTGGAGGTGCAGGATCTGGCCCACATGGGGGGTGGCCTGCACAGTGAGGAACTTGAGTTGCTCAGCTGTCTCAGGGCCTTTGAGGGAACATTGCTTGGAACCAGCAGATTAAAATTTAAGACTGTTCATCTGGACCTGGAACAGCATGCACAGATCCTTGTACCCTCACAAATCACCACTGAAACCAGGAATTGGTCTATTCTGTGCAAAACAGCTTGCAAGAAAGAGGCCTAAACATGTACATTGTTTTTGCTATATAAAGAACCCGGTAATTTCTTTTGGATTCTTCATTTATTTTAGACTGTGAGCTCTTTGGGGCAGAGACCATGTCTTTGCCTGTGTTTCTACAGCACAAAGCACAATAGATCTTGATCTTGATGAGGCTCTGTAGATGCTATTTCAGTATATATGTATAGTAGATAATGTTCATGCCAAGTCAATAATCCAGCTGATGTCTGATGATGACTAGTACCATATATTTCAGAAGAAGATGTCAGAATCTTTCTGAATGATCAGTGATAGAACAACCTTCTTAAAGTCCTCATCACTTGTTGCCATATGCTCTGAAGTATTCAGATTTATATCCCTTTTGCATATTTATCCATCCTTATGTTACTGTGGATGTACTAATTATTCATATATATGCTTAATTCTTGAAAAAAATACTTTTAAATTCTTGGATACAGTGATACCATGTGGCCGTAAGCTCCACAAGTTTATTATCCATTGTGTAAAAGTCTCTTTGCTTTTATCAATTTTACATTTGTTGCCTTTCAGTGCCATTGGCTATCGCCTTACTCTTGTGGGAAATAGAAGCATCCACTTCTTAATCTCTATCATATCCTTCATTGTTTAGGTTCTTTTCCTAATCTTTTTCTGTTTATATGCCTTTCCTTCTATGCCTCTAATCATTTTCATTGTCCACCTCTGGACACCCATTTCTGCTATATCTTCTTTGACATGGAGTGACTATAATTGAACACCATATTCCAACCATTCTCTTTTAGTCACTGTTTGGTTGATATACCCTAAGAATCCTAATAGATTGGGGTGATAAAACTTCTCTTTACCAAAGCTACGTGCTGCTTTGGACCTATTGTATCATCTTCACCAAGGTTTCATAACTTCCTTTAATTATTGTGTACTGAGGACTCAGTGGATTTGCTCACTCCCCTGGGCCACTTATACCATGTAAAGCATTCACTGCTAATAAGTCAGTCCTCACCTCACTCCAGATCTTCCACTGTTGCTTCCTATGCTAAGTACGGTATATGGAAATAACTTGGGGTCCTGTGGCATTATCAAATGTAATTTGAACCTTCCATGAAAATGGTGCTAGTGACAGCATAGAGATGGCTAGCCGCTAGGAGCAGATGGTTAGAAACCTGCTTAGAGTACAACTTCATTTGCATCACTCCATAGATTTACAGTGTCCTGAAAGCATGCCAGGAATTCTGTTGCCAAAGCTGTCATCTGTTTTGAAAAGAAAATAAATTAAGAAACCTAATTGCAAAAAGCTAGCTCCATCCAGTATGCCCCCAGTTATACCCACCCACTGTGCGTTGATTGATAAAAAAAATGGCAATCATTTAATAATAAGTAATAACAGATGTTAAAACAAACCTGTTGTTTTCTGACTGGTGCCTCCTCAATTGGCACCACAAACTCCTCGATTTATTTGCCTCAATAGGAATCAGATTTTATTTGTTTATCATGTTCAATAAGGTAACACCTTTAGGACCGATTGTTCTATCCATGGCACACAAATTCAATGCTTGTCTACTATTAAAAGTCTGCAGCAGCACTTTGGTAAAGATGCAATTCACGCCAATGAGAAGGGTTCTCCCATTGGCACAGGTATTCCGTCTCCCTAAAAGGCGGGAGCTAGGTCAACAGGAGAATTCTTTCCCTGATGTAGTGCTGGCTAAACTGGGGGCGAGGTTGGTTTAACTGTATCATTCAGGAATGAGGATTTTTCACACCCCTCAAGCAACGTAGTTGGATTGATCTAATTTCTGTGTGTAGACCAGGCCTTAGTAAGAGAGTATATCTGACCTAGATAGCTTATTATTTAAATAGACAAGAAAGACGAAGGGTAAGAGGAATGGAGTGTCTCATCTAAGGTCTCCAGTACAGCTGACAGCTGAATCCAGGTCCCTTGACCCTCAGGCCAACACACTCTCCACTACACTAGCATGGGTGGGCAATACATGTTATTTCCATGTACTGTGATTTATTGATGAGTTTGTGAATCCAATTAAGAGTCCAGACTTCAGACCACTATTTTTTTAGAGTAGATAATGTCTCTACCTGTCAATGGGTATGTCTACACTATAAAAGCAAAGTTGACTTTATTAAAATCATAGAAAAATCATAGAATCATAGGGTTGGAAGGGACCCCACAAGGTCATCTAGTCCAACCCCCTGCCAAAAAAAGCAGGACCACTCCCATTAGATCATCCCAGTCAGGGTTTTGTCCAGCTGGGCCTTGAACACCTCCAGAGATGGAGATTCCACCACCTCCCTAGGCAGCTTATTCCAATGCTTCACCACTCGCCTAGTAAGGAAGTTTTTCCTAATATCCAGCCTGGACCGCCCCAGCTGTAACTTGAAACCATTGGTTCTCGTTCTGCCCTCTGTTACCACCGAGAACAGTCGAGCTCCCTCCTCCTTGGAGCAACCCTTCAAGTAGTTGAAGGTTGCTATCAAATCCCCCCTCAGTCTTCTCTTCTGCAGGCTAAATAAGCCTAGTTCCTTCAGTCTTTCTTCATAGGGCTTGTGCTCCAGCCCTTTAATCATTTTGGTTGCCCTCCTCTGGACTCTCTCTAATTTGTCCATGTCCTTTTTGTAGTGGGGAGCCCAAAACTGGACACAGTATTCCAGATGTGGCCTCACTAGTGCAGAATAGAGGGGAATGATCACATCCCTTGATCTGCTGGTAACACTTCTTCTGATGCAGCCCAGTATGCCATTGGCCTTTTTGGCAGCAAGAGCACACTGCTGACTCATATCCAGCTTCCCATCCACCATGACTCCCAGGTCCTTTTCTCCAGTGCTGCTATTTAGCTGATCACTCCCCAGCCTGTAGCAGTACATGGGGTTTTTTTCGTCCCAAGTGCAGGATTTTACACTTATCCTTGTTGAACCTCATGAGATTCCTCTTGGCCCACTGCTCCAGTTTGTCTAGGTCTCCCTGAATCCTGTCTCTGCCCTCTAGGGTGTCTACCGTTCCCCCCAGTTTGGTATCATCTGCAAACTTACTAAGTGTGCAATCTATCCCATCATCCAGATCATTAATGAAAACATTGAACAGAACTGGCCCCAGGACCGACCCCTGGGGTACACCACTCGTTACTGCCTGCCAACTTGACATGGAGCCATTGATTCCTACACGCTGAAACCGTTGTTCTAGCCAGTTTTCTATCCACCTTACAGTCCACGCATCTAACCCATACTTCCTTAATTTGCCAATGAGAATGCTGTGGGAAACCGTATCAAAAGCCTTGCTAAAGTCAAGGTATATCACATCAACGGCTCTTCCCGCATCCACAAATCCAGTCATCTCATCATAGAAGGCGATGAGGTTGGTCAGGCATGATTTACCCTTGGTAAATCCATGCTGACTATTCCTGATTACTCTATTTTCCTCCAAGTGTTTCAGGATGGATTCTTTGAGAAGCTGCTCCATGATTTTTCCAGGGATTGAGGTGAGGCTGACAGGTCTGTAATTCCCTGGATCGTCCTTTTTGCCTTTCTTGAAGATAGGTACTATATTTGCTTTTTTCCAGTCCTCTGGCACCTCCCCCGTTCGCCACGAGTTTTCAAAGATAATGGCCAACGGTACTGCTATCTCATCAGCCAGCTCCCTCAGCACCCTCGGATGCAGTTCATCCGGCCCCATGGACTTGTGCACATCTAGTTTCTTTAAGCAGTCCCTAACCTGACCTACTGTCACCAAGGGCCTCTCTTCTTCTCCCCAGTCCCCCGTACCTAGTGTAGTGGGCTGGGAGCTGACCTTGCTTGTGAAAACTGAAGTAAAAAAAGCATTGAGCACTTCAGCTTTTTCCTCATCCTCTGTCACGAGGATGCCTGCCCCATTCAGTAAGGGACCTACACCATCCCTGATCCTCTTCTTGTTATTGATATACTTGTAGAACCCCTTCCTATTATCCTTCACATCCCTTGCTAGTCGCAACTCCATTTGTCCTTTGGCCTTTCTGATTTTATCCCTGCAGTCCCGAGCAATGTCTTTATATGCCTCCTTAGTCATCTGTCCTAGCTTCCACTTCCTGTGAGCGTCCTTTTTATGTTTCAGCTCAGTGCAGAGCTCTCTGTTAAGCCACAGTGGGCGCCTTCCACATTTGCTGTGCTTTCTCCTTATCGGAATTGTATCTTGCTGTGCCCTTAGCAGGGTTTCTTTAAAATGCACCCAACTCTCTTGGACACCTTTCCCCTTCAGATCAGCCTCCCAAGGGATCCTGCCCATCAGTTCCCTGAGGGAGACAAAATCTGCTTTTCTGAAGTCCAGGGTCTGTGTTTTGCTTCTTTCCTTCTTTCCTTTAATCATCAACTTGAACTCAATCATTTCATGGTCACTGCTACCCAGGCTGCCATTGACCTCTACTTCCCTGATAAATTCTTCTCTATTTGTGAGCAGCAGATCGAGAGGCGCAAGGCCCCTCGTTGGTTGCTCCAGCATTTGTACCAGGAAGTTGTCCTCAACACACTCCAGAAACTTCCTGGATTGCCTGTGCACTGCTGTATTGGCCTTCCAGCAGATGTCAGGGTAATTGAAGTCCCCCATGAGAACCAGGGCCTGTGCTCTAGAAACTTCTGTTATTAAGTTGACTTAGTAAGGCTACACTACATTAAGTCGACTTTAAATGGGTGCCCGGGCTTAATTCGACTTTATAAAGTCAACTTAATGGCCCCACTGCACTAAGTCAACTTTATTAAGTCGACTTAATAACTCCACATTGCCTTAAGTTGACTTAATAAAGGTGACTTAACTGTAAAGTTGACTTTATAAGCAGAAGTAATAAAGTCGACTTTACCTGATGCTAAAGTCAACATTATTGCCCAGCAATGTAGACAGAGCTTCGTTTAAGTAAACTTAAGGACCCTTAAGTCGACTTAAATACCCAGTGTAGATGTACCCAATGGCAGGCAAGAAAAGAAAAGCAGGTGATTTGGAGTGTTAAGGTATTAAATGAAGGGCCTAGAAAAAGGTTAGACAATATTAGAGATTTCTGGTGGTTAATTTTAGAGAGTTGCCCATGTTTGTAATGAAGGGGCTGTATTCATCACAAAATGTTTAACACAATGGTGGAAGATGGAGTTATGTGTTACAATGCTAATCACAACTTTGTGGTCAGTGTATACCAGGACAAATCATGTTTAGGGTTTAGTCCTCTGTTCAACCCAACACTTGAGCATGAGCTTGAATTTAACCAATTTTTGGATTTAAGTGCTTGCTGGTCTTAACTACAACTCCCTGTTGTGATGCTAAATATGCTTTATCCTGAGTCATGATCAAAATCATAACAGTTATTTGACTTTTTCACATCTGTGTTCAAACATGCAAAAAAAATTGTCACAAAAGCAAGTCTACAAAGTCCCCACCATTAATGGCAAAGCATGTTCATGGCATGTTGACTTTTTAAAAAACAATAATGAATTTCCTGATTTTTTATACTTCACGCTTGTTCTAAAGCAGTGTGGGAAGGGGATTGTGTTAGCATTACTGAAAATCTTCCTGTGTGAAATACTTCAATTTAAAGGAAAACCCTAGACCACAGATTTTCAAAGAACGTAGGAGACAAAAAACAGAGGCAGACAAATACCCAAATGATATCTACTTTGTGTCTATCATGACTGCATTAGAAAAGAAGCAAAAGCAAAGAAATTAGGAACACATGGCTAAAAGAGAGGATCTCTGACATTAGAGAAATAAGATGTAATGACCAAAAGCTGAAGCGAGTGAAATCTCAAGCCAAAAACACAAGTAGAAGAATTAGAGCAACAGTTAGGGAACTAACCAGGGACTCAGGAAATATAGTTTTAAGTTCTTGCAGTTATACAGGCTTCCTGGGTGACCTTGGAGAAGTCAGTTAGTTTCTTTGTGCATCAGTTCCTCATCTGTAAAAGCGGTGTTATAAGACCGAACAGCTTAAAGACTGTGAGGCATGTAGAGAGCGTGGTAATGTGGGCTATATGAATTCCTAAAAGGGGTGAAAATAAAATGTCAATTTTAAACAGAGTGTGTGGAAGGAAAGATACCTAACCATTGGCCCATCTGACTAAGATATGTGGCAAAGTCTCTGTTACTTTAAGCTTGGGGTAAAATTTTCATAAGTCCACAATTGACTTTTGTCCACAATTGACTATAATTCTCATTTTTTTTCAGAAATGATTGAAAGTATTTTACACTGAATCAGCTGAGCTTAACTCCATACAGGACATGGATACATGCATTTTTTCAGGTAATGGACACATTAAATGTTGCTTTTAGTCACAAAACCGTATACAAAAGAAAAAAAAACAACTAAAAATAGAATTGCGTGGAATTCTAAGGAAGTTTGTGAAATATTTCTATCTTATAAGCAAACAATGTCAGGATTTTTGTTACTTTTAATACTGTCTCTGCTTGGTTACATCAAATTCTGTGTATATATTCATGTGAAACCGCACACTAATTTTATATTCACATTTTTGACTGTTGGGATGACTCCAATTCTCAATCTACTTAAGAATTTATCTGACACATGATAACATTACTGACAGACGCTTTCAAAATCTAACTTTAGTTCTTATTAAGATTGTGTAATCCTGTAGTAGAGTTCTCTGTCTACCTGGGTCTTAGATAGCATTTATCAGTACTGAATGTAAGGCCTATGTAACAATAATCAGCCATTATATCATGCTACATGAGATTACATGTGATATACATCTGATAGCATGAATAGAGTCATGCCCTATACTTCAACAGCAATTGCCTTCCAGTGTATCACATCTCCAGCACTCACGATCTTCTTCTGAATCAACCTTACCAAGCTTGTGTGTCTGTGACAAATGCAGCTTCACCTTTCTGCTTCTTCTTTGAATAAAATTCAGACGTTCACCCTCACAGTTTGGAGGAGATTAGTACTGGTAACTCCACCTCTCATTTATTTTTCAATTTCTAAAACATGGTCTCAGAAGGGCCCACACCCAAACAACAGTGACTAAGATTTGGAAATAGCATGAACATCTCTAATATATTCTACAAATGTGAGGCAATGAGAGAAACTGAAGGTGCTGCCTGAAGATACTGGGTGAAACAATTTCCCATGTAGTGAGTTAATAAATTTCGCAAGATTTGCTAGAGCAGGCCAAGTGCTCAGGTTGGCATGCCAGAACGTGATCAGTTCTCTCTGTCTCATCGGCTGCTGGTGTGCTAGATTAGATGTTACAATTTTATTCAGCTAAAATAAAGAAGTAGACTAAATTCCTGAGACAGCATTTCAAACACTGAAAAGTAAGTGGGAGGAAAGTCCTAAAGCCCTAACTGCAATAATATGCCATGGATAAATTATACATGTGTGGTGTAATCCAGACCTCAGATGCTGTGGTGATGAGCCATGGTTTCAGGGAAAAGTAAGAGCTTGTCTATACCATGGGGACCACAGTGACTGTGCATAGTTATGTTTCAGTAACTCTGCATTGTAAAAGGAGTCCACAACAACAAATGGCTTTTTCTGTCAGTGTGGGACTTCCACCTTTCCCAGGTGGTACTAGCTTGGTGAACAGAAGTGTTTTTCCATCAAACTAGCTGAGTCAGGAATGGGGGTTAGATCAGCATAGTGACTTTGCTCAAAGAGGTGAGTTTTTCACAAGTCAAGTAACATAGATCTGCCAATCGAAATTTTAAGTGTCAACTAGGTCTTCACAGTGACATGGAGAATCCTATTGCAATTAACAGAGGTAACTAACAAATGAATGGACATTACCTTCACTAGAAGCAGCAACATCAACCACTGTATCAATTGTGTGACCACACTGGTGTTGGCAAAATGAAAACCATGATTTGAGGAATCTGATGAAGTGGGATTTTCTCCCACGAAAGCTCATGCAAAAAATAAATCTGTTAGTCTTAAAGTGCCACACAATTCCTTGGTTTTTTTTTCAGTAACTCAGTCAGAGTTATAGGTCTATTACAGGAATGGGTGGGTAAGGTTCTGTGGCCTGCAACATGCAGGAGGTCAGACTAGATGGTCATGATGGTCCTTTCTGGAATCAAAGTCTATGAGTCTAAACTGGGACAATTCAATTTCATTCCTGTCTCCGCCACAGATTTACAAGGCCCTGGAGAAGTCAGTTAAACTCTTGGTCCTTCAATTTGCCTTTCTGTAGGACTGATGTAACAGCACCTTACCAGGGCCGTTACCTTGGATCACAATTAATATTTGAAAAGTAAGTAGAAAGATTTTGTCTGGGGGAAAAAGAAACTAAAAACAAAACAAAACCCTCTGAAGACAAAAAAAAATTGTAACGAATTCAAATATTGTGGTATAACTACTTAGATGAATGGATGGTTAAGTAGAAAACAGCCAGGTGTTACTATGATAGACCACACATTAAAGTAATTATTGAGTCTGCCACCTATGTATAAAATTTAAAGAGCCATGAAACTGTATTAGTGAATAAACAAAGGCAGAATGCACCCATTGGATGTAACATCGGAGTGTGAATCAGGAACCCCAGACGTTTCCATCTGACTCTTGACCCTAATACATTAGGCATTGATCCAGCAAAACATACAGGCACACATTTCATTTAAGCATGACAGTTCGCCTATTGACTTCAGCTGGTCTAGTCATGTGCTTAAAATTAAGTGTGTGCTTAAGGGTTTAACTGGATTGAAAACTGGGTGGTGTTAGGCAAGTTTCTTGGGGCTAGCCAAATTTTTGAAAGCAGCCTGTGATTTGGCCATGCCTCCATTTTTGGCTGGCCAGTCTTAGTTTTTTACAACCACGTTTAGGCCTCTCTAAATCAAGGCACCAAAACTCCAAAGCCCCTCATGAAAAATTGGCTCTTAGCTTCCTTTTCTTTCATCCACTCCTTGCATAAAAAAGGGATGGTAGGGTTTACTTTTCTGGAGGTATGGTGAGGGTTAATTAGTTAATGTTTGTGTACAGTGCAGGGAAGACGTCAAGTGCTACTGTACAGAAGTATTAACTGCCTGCGGGTCTTACTGGTTAACATAGCTATCTGGGCGAGGCTCTCAACCATGGAGATTAGGTAATTTCTTAAATAGTTCTTTTGATATGCCCCCTTTTTTTAACTCTTCATTGTTACTAATACCTCTCAGAGGGTAGACGCTATTATTTTTGCTACTTGAATCTATTTTTAATTTCTCTCACACCCTCTCGTTCACTCACATGCAGGCTATGGCTCCACAGCAGACACTTGTGGTGTGTGAATAACTGCACACGAAAGTGCTGTGCTGTAACACCTCCCTGGATGTTGTGGACACAAACAAAAAGGTTCCTAGGTCATATGAATGTAGCCCTGTTTAAAGAGGACTGCATTAACACAAACTAGGAACCTTCTAACTTGCACTCGTGGTGTCCACATGGGGGAGTTACAGCGCAGTACTTTGGTACACCCTTGCATCTACGCCCATCTAATTAGAGTGGTGTAGACAAGTCATCATTCCACACAGAGCATACAACCTAATTTGGATGCATGATTGTGCTAGCACAATTAGTGTGAGATGTTTACACTAGTTCAATAAAATCTAACACTTACACCTTATACCTAACACTTATACCTAATTCTTTTAATTTTAAATAATGCTTCTTTCAGTCGCTCTTGAATTTGTTAAGAACAGGTTTATGACAAACTGAAATAAGACACTCAAACAGAAATTAGTATGTCCAGATTGTGACTGGCACCAGTGTAACCAAATCGATTTTATTACATTGGTGTACTTGTGTGTAGATGGCCTCTATTGCTTTGTACTTGTCTCATCATTTACCCCAAGACAATGTGGACGTAAAATGCTGCCTAGTCAGAAAGATAGCACTTTTCATGCATTATACCCTCATATAAATGAGCACATAAGGAAATGGTAAATGGGGAATATTGATGAAACCAGAACTGACCCACAGATGTTTCAACAGCAACATTTTCAATTTATGTACGAGTTGTTCATGTCAAAAAACCCAACAACTTGGCTACTATGGTTATTTATATTTCAATAATATTGTAGCAAAAAGGCATGGCCTCCCCCTGAGATGGACAGGGACAGCACACCACCCACCCCTGGTGGGAGGAGTGAAAACAGCCATGACTCCCCTGCCAGAAACAGATGGAAGAGCCCAACAGTTGAGTTGGGCTAGAGCTGCAGGGGAAGAGAGATTTCTCCCTGACACCCCTGGAGCCCAAGCCCAAGCACCACAGCATTGAGAACCAAGAGGAGCTGCTGGAGCAGCCTGAGATGCTGAGGAGATGTTGGGGCTGCCACTAGCCATTTACCCGAAGGAGACCAACAGTGACCCCCAAAGCCCAGTACCCTAACATGAAATGGTCAGGAGAAGTAGCTCAGAGGAAGCAGAGGATAGTTTGTGTTGCAGCATGGTGCTTAGTCACAGTGTTTTGGATGGGACCCCACTGACCTAGTGGTGGAGTCATTCACCGCTGGTAGGCCCCTAGACTGGGACATGGTGGAGTCAGGTGGACTGCATCTTCCTACCATCCACCCCATCACTTCTCTCTGGAGGTGGTAACTAATCCACTGTAGGTCCAGATGCTTGTTTTTTTCAGTCCTGTCTTGTTTGACGGCCTGGGCCATTGATTGTCTAGTATTCTGCCCTGGCCTGAGGGTCCTGAGCACATATACTGCTTGTTAGCTCTGCCCTTGCCTGAGGTCCGGAGGGGATAGATTGCCACTTGCTCTGCCTGAGGGCCAGAGGCAATAGGCTGCTTCTTGCCTTGCCTTGCCTGAGGTCTAGGGCCGCAAGGCAGCAAATTGCCCATTTTTGAGCCTGTCTCCTTCAGTGTAACAATGCAGGGGCATGACCTTCCTCCCAGATGGACGGGAAGGGATGGCAACAATGGTCTACAAACCCTTACAACCCTACTCATGGACCACTTTTTTTCACCAACAGCATCAATAAACTCACAGCTCTGAGAACGTTATTGGCAGAAGTGGAGGTGAACCTATACTAATTCTTGGTTTATGTTCTCAGTTTCTATGTGTTTACTTTAGAGAAGGCAGGTCAAAGATAGGCACCTTTCACGTGGAGCCAAATGTGGTGAGATTTGTAATAGGCCTTAGTTCCTGGGGAAATTCATTCCACAGCCTCACAGTCTGAGCTACCTAATCCTAATGAGTCTTCAAAATTGGATTGAAGACTTTCATCTGGCCAGGCTTTTTCATGTGATTTCCAGTGTGCCCTGTTCCATTTGGAAAAAATCCACTGTTTCCAATCCCAGCCAGTACTGAAGAGTGAAGGGATAAGTGAAAACAAGCATTACAATTAATATTATTTGTTAAGTGCTGACAACGTGCTTAGTCCTGTACAAGACACAAGTGAAGGCAGACCCACTGCTGAAGATCTTATGCTCAAATAGTCTGGATTTAGTTCAACTTCTGAATGATGATTCAGTTTGTCTCTTATTGTATCTGCACTAGTTTTTTCCTATCCCTAAGAAAACTGAAAAGATACTTCAAAAGTGAGACATTTTTAACTGTCAAAGTAAAATATATTTACAGCCTCTTTTCAGATTTTGGGGTGCAGAACATCAAAAAAGGTTTGAGATGTTCACCTTCTTTGTTGTTATTAGGGACAGTAGTAATAAAACGTTTCTCAAAGATTCTTCCCATTGCAATGATCTGTGTGCATATGGCATTTAGGGTCTGCACCAACCCATTGAACTCAACAGGAGTATTGTCATTGCTTAGAATGGGTTTCAGATCAGACCCACAAGCCGTATTTAGTTGGCTGATAACTTCCGGCTCTGATCTTTAGCAGTGTAGCATGAGGTGAATGGGGTGATGGAATAATCCATTAGATACACTCACCCCACTTATGCTAATCCACCTTCTAATTTCTTATTAAAGATTTAGCCCCTTCTCTTGCCATCTGTGTGCAAATGCTGTGCAGGGTCTAGCATAGGGCTATAAGAGCTAGTCTGGGATTAATCCCAATGGAGATAGGTGGATTCCCGCTAGATTGGGCCGACTAGCCCATGCACAGCTTCTGCTGCATAGGCATATTCTAAGACAATATCCAAAACTTTGCTGACTTTATTAGCCCAGGGACAGCCATTAGGAGAGGCAGATAGATCCTGATCATCACAACAAGCAGGACTTCAGTGAGTCCAGAGGTAACCAACCTTATTGTGCAATGATCAGCTAATACTTTACCTTATGGAAAAGTAGCAATGCAGTAATTTCTGCTCATACTTATCATTTAATAACTTCCACTCAGTTTACCATTCTTAACTCCCTGTAGATCACCTGGTTGAGATCAGTTTGTTCCAGAGCAAGAACAACAATATTTCAAAACACTTTACAGAGATTAATTAATCCTCACACTATCCATGTACGATAGGTAAATATTGTTAGCCTTGTTTTCCAATGGAGGAAACTGAGACAGTGAAAGTTAAAGTGATTTGCTCTGTCTGATCTAATCTTGTTCTATCTAATCTAGCTGTGTATTTATAAATAAATTACCCAATTACCATGATATCTAGACAATATGAAACATATAAGAGGCACTGCCAAAGAAGGATTAGACTCTTAGGATGTTTTTGGCTTCCAGGTTTAGGTTTACTCCTTGAGACCACTGACTTGAGAAATATGACATAATTTGAAAGGTTCTTCTGGGTTTGCATTGGTCTCACCCACTCAGTTTTAAGATTCTAATTAGGTATTTTTAGATTGTGGACTGCCTTATCAGCTGTTATTAAATGGAAATGACAGTGTGCTGAATACTCATATATCAGCATAGACTTGGGACACCATCAACATCATTAGTATTTCATCGAAAAGACAGAGCTGTCCTCCCTTTCTGACATATCCCCTCCATAAGGATCATATTGCACTGGAGAAATGAGGGCTGAGCTGCTTGAGGCAGAGGAGTGAGCCCAGCACCAGATGGGGGTAGGAGATGCATGTTGTCCTCACACATTCCCCTTGAGGATGATCTGGAAGAAGTGGTGCAGCCACAGCCCTTTCTGTGGGGGGAATCCCCCATTGCAATTCTTCTAGGGACAGTGGAAGACAGGCTAGAGGCAATTGATGGCAATGTGGCTGAAATGAAGGGGGTAGAAGGAAGTATGGGGCTGTGCATGAGAGCTGCAGAGCTTTTGTGCAGATAGTGTTGGCCTCCTTTAGGTTCCCCAAAATCACAGGAGATCCTCAAAGTGTGGGATGGACCCTCAGTTCATTCTGTGGAAGGATAGTACCCTGCTCACCTCAAATTTGTGATCCCCCCACCTTCTCTTTTTTACCATGGGCACAGGCAATCTGGTTCTCGGTGTTTAGTTCTTTAGCATACACATGGGGCACTCACTTCTCTACAGAAACATGTTCTACTTCTTTCAAAGCCTCTGGTTAAATTTTTATCTAAGTCATCAGATTTAGCAATTTGTAACTGATCTAATCTCTTTGCAAAATCCTTGCTCACCGAAACTGTATCCAACAGTTCCTCACTGTAAAGCTTGTTGCTCACATAAAAATGGAACCGCAAACTATGCTGGTGTCTTTTCTTTATTCACTTCTTTTTTTTTCCCTTTTATTTTGCACAACCTATCACATTCTCTTTTAACCTAAATCAAACAGATTTGCAGATTTGCTTAACAATACCACTTTATGAATCATATCACCCATTGCCAGTTATCGTGCTGTGAAACAGCTAATCATGTGCAATTAACATTATAGGCAAGTAATGAATCACATCATCATCACTGTCTACTCTATTATTAAAAGGGAGGACTTAGGTAATTACAATTACCTTTTTATTAGCTTCCCTCCCATAAGGGTCTATAAAGAGAAAAGGAAATGCCAGCCATTCTTTCCATGCAACAACGTCTATATTTCAAGGAAATAGGCTGTCAGAAAATATCTACACTGGATAGATATTTTCTGTAAGAATGTGTGTCTACACTGAGATCAAGAATACCTTCGAAAGAAGGACTAAAACAGTTTCATTAAAAAAAAAAAAAAAAAGAAGGTCGCTTATCCTCCCTAGAAATTTTGCCTGTTAGCAAAATCAAAATAACACCAAGTCTTCTCTTAAGTTTTCAAAAGCTGTGTGTCATGCGTGATACACATAGAACTTATGAATCTATTCCTGTCAGATGATGGAGCTGATCATTTAGCTCATGTTATATTTAAAAGACACCTCGGAAGGAACCGAAGAGCTCGGGCTCAGCCCCCACTGATGGCCATAGGGCTGGTATCTGGTCAGTTTCTTACAGAAATACAAAACAAACAAGGAGTCCTGCGGCACTTTTAAAGACTAGCAAATTTATTTATTACATGAGTTTTCACAGGAGAAAATCCCACTTCATCAGATGCTTTGAAGATGGGGGAACTTACAGAATGGGAGGAAAATAAATGCAGAGAAGTACAAGTCATAGCATCAGGTCAGACTGTTGCAGCAAATCAAAGCAGTTGTTAAGATTCAAACACTGGGGAGCAGCATACAGAGGTAGGTGAGGTCAAATCACAAGTTGTAATGAGAAAAAAAACCAAACCAAAGTCCTTAATTAGCCCTGAAGAGACAGTCAACTTTGCATATGAATTCCAAATTCTGCAGTTTCTTTTTGAAGCCTAGAATTGTTATTCATCTGTCTGAGCACAGCTATTAGCAAATCATCAATGGAGTGATCAGGAAGGTGGAAGAGCTCAGCTACTGGTTTTTGAATGGTACGATTTCCAATGTCAGTTTTGTGTCCATTTATTCTTTTGTGCAGAGACTGTCCTATCTGTGCAATATATAAGGCAGGGGGGCATTTCGGGCATATGATGGCATAAATCACATTGGTGAAATAGTGTCCTAAGTGAGGCTTGAACTCTTGCAGAAATGAGTCATTTATGATGAGCTTATCTTATATGGAGAGTGTGCCGTAGAAAGGACCAGCACGTGTATGTGATCATGACTCATTTTAGACTACCAAAATCACAGTTGCAGTGATTTCTTTAGCTCCAGAGGTGTCCATCCTTGTTTATTACTAATCTGTTGTGGTATGAAGTTATCAATGTCTGCTTCATGAGTTTTTGTACATCAAAAGTGTTGTTTTCTGACTATGTAGGATTATGAGCCTTTTCTTCAGTTCAACCCGAGAACACAAGCAACAGTAGCAAGGCTCAAATAAAAGCTAGTGCTGTTTTGCCAACACAGTTGATATACTTGAGACAGAAGGTATGATCTGGGAGTTATATGTCTAAATGCCACAAACTGGGCCTACAGATGTAGTTAATTGCTCCAGCAGAACTACAGTGGTAAAGAGAGGATTCCTCAGCAATCAGGTCTCAACTGATCTTACAGAAACAAAAATGTTTCCATGTTCATAGCCAAAAGAGCTCTACTATGAAGAATAATGTTACTGCAACGCGATGGGGTGCGTAAGATGATAAAAGCAATTAACTGGTAGGCTGGGAAGGATTCAAATTGTACTGTGAAATGTCAGTAAACACTGATTTCACCATGTACATACAAACAGATGAAAAAAGAATGCCATGAATAACAATGGAAATTTGCAAATAGGTAAAATAAGAAAAAATAAAACACTGCTTAAGAAGTTACTGAGTTTGATTTAAGGATATTTGCATTGCATATTATGACTTGTGATATCAGCACGTTTGTTTTAATGGCCATAAAGATCTGGCTTTTTGAATCTCCACGGCTATGTCCACACACAGGGATTTAAACTGATTTAACTTGAAGCGATTTAAGTTAAATCGATATAGCAATCATTAAATCGATTTAACTTAAATCGATTTAACAGGTCCTCACAAAAAAACCCCTAAATTGAACTAGCATGTCCAGGGACAGGACTTGCTAGTTCAGTTTAGAAGAGGGGCACGCTGGGAGGTGTGGCAACATGGCCCCCTGGCAGGGCCATGTTGCCACCCAATCGTCTGCCTGGCTCTCCCCAGGAGAGCCAGTGGCAGGGGAAGAAACGCCCCCCTGGCTCCAGGCTCCTGAGTTCAGTGGGGGAAAAGACATCCCTCCAGACTGGGACCCCACGCGGCCGTCTTCCCCTGCAGCTGGCTGGGTGCGGGGGGAAGGGACCCCGCGTGATGGGCTCCTCCCACGCCCAGCTTGCACAGGAAGCTGGGTGCCACCCCCTGCATCCCCCCCACCCAGGGTCCTGATCCCGTCCCTGGCCAGGGTGCTGGTGGGGGGCAGCTTCCTTCCAGGGTGCAATGGACCCTGCGAGGAAGAAGGTCAAACCCCTTATATCAATATATTGTTATATCAATATAACAGGTCTGCACAGGGTTATATCAAAATGACAATTTCGATGTAACCCTTATTTTGATATAATACTAGGTTTTATTAAATCGAAACAATTTTTCTTATTTCAAAATAAGGGAGCTTCTTATTTTGAAATAAGAAAACATCATGTGGATCTAAACTTTTTAAAATCAAAATAACGAGCGTTATTCTGATTTAAAACTTGCATGTGGACATACCCCACGTCTATTATTGTCTGACTCCCTCCCCCAATGCCTAGCCCCACATAATTTCATGCAATTTTTAATATTTAAAGAGCTAAAAATCAGAGGGGGTGCTTAGAATAAACATTGATATCATCCATCAAAATTAGAAACAAAATGAATTCTGCCAAGGCTATTTGTAATAACACATATTTCGTATTTTGTCCTAAGGAATCTCACTATGCTCACTAATTCTGTAGCAGTGAAAAAATGAAAGGTTAAAAAGTTTCATAAAAAAAAAAGCTATAGCATGAAAAGGACCCAAAAATGAGCCAAAGCCCCAGGCGAGGTGGTTCCAGTATTTCAGTGTATGCTGTGCCACTTTACATCAGCTGAGGATGTGCCCCATGGTCTGGATTCACTTAGGGTAAAATCGTTCAGAAGTACTGAGGGTTAGACTAAAGCCCTGTGGACTGTCATAGGTCCTATATGATGGGGAAGAGATCACAAATAGAACGGTCACATGGAGGTAGCTGCACATTTTATAGTATAGGCCAGAAGCCATGAAGATTGATTGAACCCAGAACCCCACTCATTTGATTCAGAAGGGCTGGAATAGCAACCACAGAGCCTAATAGAAAAGCTGCCGTTCTCATTGGCTCTAGTTAAGAAGGTGGATGTCACCTCACTTAACTTCTTTATTCCTCTTTATGGAGCATGAATATTTAACCTTATTCCAGTGGATCTGTCCTTTTTGGGTACGTATGGCTTAAATACCAGCTTCCATTACCATATTATCAAAGTGCCTCACCATCTGTTCATCTTCACAATTTCCATGTGAAGTAGACACTTTTCCTCCATTTTATAAATGAGCACATGGAGATTAAGTGACTTGCCCAATATCACACAGGCAGTCTGTGGCAGAGCAGGGATTTAAAGTCAGTTTTGCTCTAACTACTGGACTGTCCTTTCTCTTCCTCCTGGATTTCACTATTCCACTCTGAGCTTTTCCTGGAGCTCACTGAATACTTTCCATCAAATTAGATAGATAGATAGATAGATAGATAGATAGATAGATGTTATTTTTAATGAAATTTCAATTTTTTCCCATTTTTAACTGAAACCAGACCAAAAATTTAAAAGTTTTCAGAAATGTGTTTTTTTTTTCTTTTCTCCCTTTCTCTCCTTTTTTCTTTCCCTCTTAACCACTTCTTTATACTTTTAACTGCTGGCAAGGGGGGAAAAACATAAAAGTGGAACAATTTTTGGTTTTTAATTTCACTTTTACTTTAAAACAAGAACAACCATGGGAAATTTTGAGAAAATATAAAAAACAATTCCCACAAAAAATAATTGATATTTTTTGACCAATGTGGACAAATGGACCACTAAAGTCAAGAGAAGTGAATCAAACTAGGGACAGAAGCAAAGGTGAACAGAGATCCTTGAATCTGGTACATCATTTAAAATAAAAAAAAAATCTAACACAGAGAACACTGAGAAAAAAGTCCCTTTGAGTATTTCTTATTATTTTTAATAGTGTAGCACTTAGGAGCCTTAGTCAAGGACCAGGAATCTACTGTGATAGGCACAGATAGTTAAACACATTTGTTTCAAGGATTTTGAGCCCATTTTGGGTTGTGTCAGGCAGCCCTGAGGTAGGTGTGTGGGTGTTTTGGGTGCCCTGAGGCATAATCCCATCTCAAGTTCTCTTTAGGGCTTTTCATGTCTGTACCCTTGGCATCTATCTTGGAAAGTCAGATTGCTCCATTAGCTTCACCTTCCATCAATATTTTGCTATTTAGGTTGTAAATTCTTTGACTGTCTCTTTTTTAATGTTTTGTACAGTGCCAACCACAATGATGTCCTGAGCCATGAGTCAGGACCCTAAGTACTGTTGCAATACTAACAGTAGTTAATAATCATACTTCTAATAATCTTTTAACATCAGATGATCACTGAAAATTACCAGCACTTACAAACTGGTTGAAAATGAGTAAGCTGTTTTCACCAAAAATATTTAAATTTCTGTATTTATGGATACTCAGAGGATCTGAACTCTGATATTGAATGTTAATAGGGAGCAAATTCTGAACCATAATTTTCAGTATGGTTAGTCACAGAATTTATCTAAACAGGACACAGAGGCTATGTCTACACTTCATTTTAAATCTAAATAATGATAATTAAATCAATTTAAAATAGTGCATGGCCACACTAGCTTTCCTTAGACTGAACTAAGGAACTCCCTCAGTTCAAAATAAGGAGAGGTTATATCAAAATGGTAAAATCTGCCTTAAAATCAAAACAAGGGTTATTTGAATCTTGTTAGTTCAAAATAACCCAGTATAGCCGCGTTAAATCAAAATAACCGTTATTTTAATTTAGCATGGTTTAACCTTTTTCCTCCCAGGGTGCCTCCCTCTTTGTATATATTGGGTGGGGGAATGGCCCTTCTTGGCAGCCATCTTGCCACACCTCCCGTGGTGTCCCTCTCCTAAATCAAACTAGCAAGTCCTGTCCATGGGCATGCTAGTTCGATTAGGGTTCCTAGTGTGGCCTTGTTATTTTATTTAACTTAATTTGATTTAATGATTTTTATTTCGATTTACTTAAATCAATTTAAGTTAAATTGATTTAACAATCTAAGTGTAGACATAAGCAGAGAGAACACCACATAATTTATGTTTCTCACGTAGGCAGCATGAACTTTTAGTATTTTGCAGTAAATAATCTGCAAACTGAGATTCATCCCCCAAAGAAATTTCTGAATGATTTTATAAGAAAACCTGGATCATTTTATGGACAATTTGAAAGAGGCAAAATCTGTTTGATAAACTGTTCCTTTGGAATTATTCATTCAGTTTTGCTGGTTGAAAACCATAAAAAAAGAGAAAGAAATATTTTTTTGTTCAAAGTATTTAGAAATTTCACAATGTGGTTCTCTTACTAAGTGCAATGAAACCTGAGAACTTTCATGAAGGAAAATCCTGGAAGAAAAGAACAGCCATACGGGGTCACACCAATAGTCATCTGACCCAGTATCCTGTCTTCCAACAGTGGCCAGTGCCAAGTGATTCAGAGCGAATGAATAGAACAGGTAATCATCAAGTGATCCATCTTGTCAGCCATTCCCAGCCTCTGGCGAAGAGCAATCTTCACATGTTCTTTTTTGAACCCCATTCTAGTCTCAGCTTTCACATCATTCTCTGCTAAGGAGTCCCACAGATTGACTGTGCATTGTATCAAGAAAAAAGCTTCCTTTTGTTCTTTTAAAATCTGCTATATATTAATTTCATTTCATGACCCATAGTTTTTATGTTAAGAGATGTAAATAACATTTCTTTTTTACTTTCGCCACATCAGTCATGATTTTATACACCTTTGTCATGTACCCCCTTAGCTGTCTCTTTTACAAGCTGAAAAGTCCCAGTCTTATTAATTTCTCCTTATATGGAAGAGTGGCACAGTTTTGGTAATCTCCATCACATCCTGAGCCATGAAGACCAATGCAAAGAATTAATTTGGTTTCTCCTTATCTTCCTTGCATGCTCCTTTAGCATCTCACCTGTCCGATGGCTCCTCTAGTTGTTTAGCAGACTTGCTGTTTCTGGTATACTTAAAAAATTGCTATTACTTTTTGGGTCTTTGGCTATCTGTTCTTCAAATTCTTTTTTGACCTTCCTAATGATATTTTTATATTTCAGTTGCCCAAGTTTATGCTCCTTTTTATTTTTCTCAGTGTGATTTAACTTCCACTGTTTGAAGGATAGATTTTTGCCTCTAACTGCTTCTTTTAGGTAAATCAAAATGATTTTGATATTTTTATTTTCAATTATACTGTCAGAGGTAATGTAACACAAAATGTGTAACATTTCAAAATTAAAATCATATTCTGAAAATGCCAAAATGGAATGTTTTGACACTATTTTATTTTTGCTCTGAAACAAAATTTTGGCAAAAATCAACCTTATTTTTCAAAAGCATTTGTTTTACAGTGAAACTGCATTCTGCAACATGCACTAGTTCCACAAAAGTTTTTTCTAACCAGATATAAAATAGTGTCGATTTTCCTCAAACTCTTGTCCCTCGTATTTTGTCAAAATGTTGATGTTTCAAAAAATTTCTACTACATTGCAACTAATTGGACTCCCATATATTTATCATTGCATTGCATTGATCATTTTTGTGATGATATATAGGTATGACATACTGGCACCTTTTTTTCCCAGCACAGCTGTACAGCTTGGGGGGCAGGATCAGCAGGGAACAGAAAATTACTGTCAGCTTGGATTTTTACAAAAAAAGCGCTGTATCTCTGGCACTGATATGACTGTTTTGGGCCCAGCAATCCAACCACACACAAGAAGTTACAGGACTGGAATCGAAGTTTTTCTCACAGCTATTTGTTATCATTATTTTCACAGAATTTACAGATTTCCTATGGCAGGATCCTTTTGTAAATTTTCCTGCAAAATTAGATGCAAGAATAAAAATAGGTTTTATTGCTATTCTAGCTCATGGTTAATTCTCCCATAGGTAAGAAACACACAGTGTAATATTTCAGATGTTTTGTTGATGCTGTTTTGGTTTACCGGGTGGTCAGTCAGATATGTCTCTCTTCTTGAACTGCAAACTATGATGTTGCTTTCAGGATTTCCATAAGCATAAAACAAACTAATTGTAGTAAGCTGTCCCTGTAAGAAAGGCTTCGCACATGCTACCTGATTATAATTTAACATATTTGTTTCATTGAATTTTAATGATCAGTCAACATTATATTGACTTGCTTGGTGCAAGAAATAATATCAAGATAGTTATGTGTCAGTTTTGAAGTAGTAATTATAGTTACATACAGTAAAGTATTTATTAAATTATCAAATTAATACACCTTTTGACATGTCAGGGTTTGTGGGTAATTATAGTTTACTATTGCGGTGATAATTTGTATGATTTATGAAGCAGTGCTGAGAGCCAAAAAGCTGTCTGGCATAATTATTGTTAGGAGGTATGATCAACAGATATCTATCTCCAGCCAAAAGAACACAGCCCTAAGGGTAACAGACTCAAAGAAACAGAAGCCATATCATGTGTTCACTTCACAGTGTGTCCTTTCTCACCTAAAACACAGCCCACCCACTGCTCTGGGTTATCAACAGAGACCCATTCATCTGAGCATCATCCTTTCCCCCAAATAATGGAGTTCTCGTGATTGCAATTACTTGATGATTCTTGCTGTAATGGTGGGGGGTGTGGAGGGGAGACCTAATGGGGAAATGTTTTGGTTTAGGTGAAAAAATTTGGAGCATTTCACTCTTATGTTTGGCTCCAAATAAAAATGTGAATGTTTTTTAACTCTCCATTATTACTGATTTATTTAGCCATGTTCCTGGGATCTTATCGGGGTAGACACTGCACACACAAAGAACAAAAGGATGGCCTCTTCTCCAAAGAATTTATGGTCTAAATAATGTTTACCCTGTAAAGTTAGGTTACATTTCTGCCATTTTATTTAATTATTTAAATTCATATTATGCTACACAAAGGAGTCTCCTCCTCAAGGGCTGAGCACCCCAGACATGTCCTTAAAATTACTTCTCTTAACATGGACTCCAGCAATCACCCTGGACTGCTCTAGGTTGTCTATTTATCTGCAACATAACTTAGCACTCTACCAACAAGACTACTATCACAGCGCCTACCTAGCAATGCTCTATAGACCAAGGAGAAAATCTGGGCCTGGCAGAATGTCCCCATCAAACTCAAGCCTCCAGTTCAGGGAGGTATTTTAGCACATGCCTAAATTAAGCATGCAGGTTGTTGACTTCAGCAGCATTACTTACGTATTCAAAATTAGGCAGAGGCTTTGATATCTACTGAAGTGTGTTCTCAGATTATGATAGACCAAGCCTCTGGTATTGCTAAAACTTATGTGTGTGCTTCACTTAGTGGCGTATTCCTACTGGAGCCAAAGGAACTGCTCACATGCCTAAGGTCAAGCAAGTGAATAGGGGCTTGCAAATTGGGACCCAGTATGGGGATGGTTGTTTGAAAGGTGCAAGGTCCTAAAGAAGAGAATTCTATCAGCATCCCCTTCTTTTCTTTTTATGCTAACAGAAGTCTAACAACTGTGCCTCTGTCTTCTTGGGCAAGCAAGAAGGCCACTTTTTATTCTTCCGCCTCTCCTGCTGAAGCCCTGTACCTCTGGATTTCTACCAAGCACAGTGAAAAAAGCACGAGGAGATTACAGATAACCCTGTTCTGTCATTTCACTTTCAGACTCAAAAAGTCACTGGATGGTTTGGATAAAGCTCTGGTCAAGAATCCAAAAGTCTCAGTGTTTTTTCTGAAACCAAGCCCCAAGCCTTTTGAAGTTTGCTCCTCCCCCTTATAAAATTCAGGTGTGTCAATATCAGCTGTATCTTGCTTTTCTAAAATTTATGGCAGGAAGATTATTTATATAATTTCTATGGCTACACTGTCAAGCTGCCACATAACACCCCACATTGAGTAATTAACTGGCACACATTTTTTCCATCTTGATGCACAATGTTTTTGTTGGCATTCAGTATGGATGTCATAAGAGACGCTCTTATACAAAGAGGTGGTTGGTAGAAATCTACCCACTGGATTCCCAACATGTGGGAAGTTATTAACATATAGGCCATCCTGCAAACTGATGGGATTACGTAGTAACCCGCAGCCAATGTACTGTCCTGAGGCCTACTTCATTAAGGGTAATTGTTTTTGTTCCTTTATCTGTGTTTTCTTTTTTTAATCATCTTATATATTATTGAGGCAATATGGATGAGTAAATATCTTTTAATGGACCAATTTCCGTTGGTTAATGTCATTCATAACCCTTGCCAATAGCTAATGCAGATGAAACAAGATGATGGGACTGATGCTAAATCCAAGTTTACCTTTGAAGTTCAGTGTAGAAATGTGTCCTAAATGAACGCTTTCATGAAAGCAAATGTCAATACCTAAATCCACCTTGCAGCCAGAAGAAGTCCACATTCTGGTGAAGTATGTTTTACTGTCTCCAGCTGAAATCCTTCTGTGCCATCATAGAATCAGACTTTTGTTTTCTGCTTCATCTCTTCCACCTACCTGGCAGGCTTGCTACATCTCTTTGACTTTTTCTCTGCTCCACAGTGTAGAAATCTTGCTGGCCTCCTTAACTTAAAGATGCAGAAAACCAGAGCCCTTAATATAATCTGACTGCTCAGCAATGCCAACAAAATGAGCCACATGGAACAGAAGCAGCCAAGTCAGTAAAGTTGTTTCATAAGCTTGATGAATCATCGTACACCAGCAGACATAGGCTGCTTGACTTGGGGATTTCTTATTTGTATTAAATAATCACAGACAAAGAGTTCCATGTTGTTTTCTTACACATGGCGATTAATGAATTATGTAATTATGATGTAATAGACAATGCTGTCCATGTGCTGTAGTGGCTTAAGAAGTAGGCCTCAGATCCACTACTTCCAAGTGCTAATCCTGCCGTTAACATTCTCTCTCTCTGGGGGAGTGGATAAGTAACTTAACCTTGTTCCCTTGTATAATAAATAATAATCATAATATGTGTAATGGGTAATAATGGTTGTTTTACCTGCCTCACATGGAGAAGATGCTGTGAGAATTAATTAGCTTGTGAATCACTTTAAAGATAAGCAGAATGTTAATAAGAGGTAAAATCCATTGCATTAAATACAATTTGCATGTGATTGTATTGTATGACAGAGCTTAAATAGCTTGGAGATAGTAGCTTTATAAATATCAATAAATGATAAAAAGATAAAGAGATAGGTAATAGACTAAGCTCCTTTGCATTTTCATATGGTATTCCAATCAGTGGCACAATTTGCTATGACACAATAATAATTAGTACTTAAGGAATTTTTCATTCATGGTTAAATATTATCTCTGTTTTGGGATGGAGAAACAGAGTCATGAAGAGTTTACATAATTTGTCCAAGGGTTGACAATGAATCAATGGCAGAACAGCCTTGATGGTTGAAATTCTTTCAAGGAGGCCCATACGTCTTCCATTCCATGAAGCTTGTCTAGTGCAGTACCCTATCAACTGAGCCACTTTACCATCAACGGGAGGCCAGTGTGGGGACCAGGTAAAGGATGTACCCTGGAGAACAGAATTTTGCAAATGAGATTTCCATTGTGGAGACAGTTGAGGAGAATGGTACCCTAAAAGCAGTTCATAGATTCCAAGGCCAGAAGAGACAACTGTGATAATCTAAACAAAAATAAGGAGGCTGGGGGCACTTCTAAAGACTAACAAATTTATTTATCACACGAGCATTCTTGGGAGAAATTCCCTGACAAAAGCGGGATTTCATTTCATGAAAGATCACACGATAAGTAAATCTGTTGGTCTTTGAAAGTGCTGCCAGACTCCTTGTTTGTTTTGCTGAGCTAGACTAATCATGGCTACCCCTTTGGAAATTGTGATAAGCTAGTCTAGCTTCCTATATATCACAGGCCGTATTTAAACCACTGAGGCTAGAAGTATTGTCCTGTGATTTTAAATGTTAAAACTGGGACAGGAGGTTGTATCTGTACTTTAAAAAATGAAAGTAGATAGACGCTGCCTCAAAGGACACTTTCAGAAAATGTAAACATATGTATGCCAGAGTGGAGCAAATCTTTATAACATTTATTTTACAGTAGTAGGGCTTGGATGGCATCAAAATAAGGAAACAGAAGCTGGTGGAAAGACTAAAGCATTCCAGGACTTAGGTAGGGATGCTACCTTTCATGGTATTATTTGAGATTATTCTAATTTCAAGAGCCTTTACTCTATAACTCTGGCTTGCAAACTTTAAAGAATTTGGACTCTATTTTGGGGAACTGTGCAACATCATAATATGGGAGGCAGACTGCAGTAGAACAGCCCATGTCATGAGTTCAGAACCAGTCTTGGATGAGTAACAATCAGCAAACTCAAGAACTGGTTGTCTGTGCCTTTAAGCAAACACAAAAGGTGGTTGCTTAGCCTAGTGTTTGAGTCAAAGCTCTGCCCTGGCCCTTGGACTTGGGGCTGTTATTTAGGAATGCCTCTCCTTTTCCAATCTCATTCAACATTACCTGCAGAAAAAGCAGGCAAGCCTTCTTAACTGGTCTGCAGATTGCCTATCGGTAGGCTGGGAAGGATTGCATTTGTATTGGTAAACACTGATTTTATCATATACCCACAAACCCAATGAACAAATATTTCTATTGATAATAATCAAAATGTACAGATAGGGAAAGTAATCAAAATGCTGCTTGAGAACTTGTTGAATTTGATTTAGTAAAATTTGCTTTATGTATTTGGCCTCTGGTGTTGATATTTTATATCTTACCTGTTATAAATCTTAAGTCTTTGAATCACTACATCTGCTGTCATTAAATAATTATTGACTCCAAACCTATTGTCTGAGCTCCCTATAATTTCCTAGAACTGTGAAAAATTAAATAGATAAAAATTTCCAGAGGGGTAGCCATGTTAGTCTGTGTACAGGAAAAAACAATGAGAGTCCTGTGGCACCTTGTAGACTAACAGATTTCTTTGGGCATAAGCTTTTATGGGCTCCAACCCACTTCATCAGATGCATGAAGAGGAAGCTGGATTTAAGAGGTATACATGCACATGGCAGGATGGAGAAGGGCAAGTGTTAGTAAAGTCATTCAGAGGGCAGATGGATCTATCCACACCAGCTGATTAAAGGCGTAGAATGAGTAAACAAGGACAATTACTTTTTGTAATTTGTTAACCATTCCACGTCTTTATTCAGACCCAATCTGATTATGTTAAGCTTGCAAATCAGCTCCAGCTCTGTGGTTTCACACTGAGGGTCTGTTTTTGAAGTTTTTTTGAAGTATGCCAAATTTCAAATCTGCTACTGGGTGTCCAGGGAGATTGAAGTGTTCTCCTACTCGTTTATTGCCATTTTTTATGTCTGATTTGTGTCCATTTATTTTTGTGCTTAAGGACAGTCCAGTTTGGCCAATGTACATGGCAGGGGGGCATTGCTGGCACATGACGGCATATATCACATTAGTGGATGTGCAGATGAATGAGCCCCAGATGGTGTGGCTGATGTGACTGAGACCTTTGATGGTATCACTGGAGTTGATGTGTGGGCAGAGCTGGTAATGGGGTTTATTGCAGGGATGGGTTGCTGGGTTAATGTTCTTGTTGTATGGTGTTTGGTTGCTGGTGAGTATTGGTTTCAGGTTGGGAGGCTGTCTGTAAGCAAGGATTGACCTGCCTCCCAAGGCTTGAGAGAGTGTGGGATCATCTTCTAGGATAGGTTGTAGAATGTAGATCTTTCATGATGTGTTGGAGAAATTTTAGCTGGGGGCTGAAGGTGTTGTTTCTCCTCATCAGGTCTGTCCTGTAGTAGGTGTCTCCTGGCTCTGTCGCTCTGTTTTTACACTCCAGGTGGGTACTATAGTTCTAGGAATGCTTGATAGAGATCTTGTAGGTCTATGACTCTGTCTGAGGGATCAGAGCAGTTCTGATTGTACCATGAGGCTTGGCTGTAGATGATGGATTGTGTAATGTGTTTCAGGTGGAAGTTGGAGGTGTGTAGGTATGCACTGCAGTCAGTTGATTTTCAGTATAGGGTGGTTAATGTGTCCATCCCTTATATGCACAGAAGTGTCCAAGAAGTGGATTTCTTGTGTGGACTGGTCCAGGCTGAGGTTGATGGTGGGGTGGAAATTGTGAAGTCCCAATGGAATTTTTCAAGGGCCTCTTTGCCATGAGTCCAAATGATGAAAATGCCACCAAAGTAACATACATAAAGGAGAAGCAACTATGGACGAGGTTTGAGGAAGTGATGTTCTAGGTCAGTCATAAAGATGTTGGCATACTGTGGGGTTGTGCACGTACCCATAGCTGTGCCACTTGCTTGAAGGTATAGACCATTCCTGAATCTGAAGTAGTTGTGGGTCAGGACAAAGTCACAACTTCAGTTACCAGATGTACCGTGTCATCATCCAGAAAACTGTTCTTGATGTCTTGATGTCCATCTCTGTGAGGAATGTTGGTATAAAGGGCTTTTTACATTCATAGTGGCTAGGATGGTGTTTTCTCGGAGATCATAGAATCGTAGGGTTGGAAGGGACCTCATGAGGTCATCTAGTCCAACCCCCTCCCAAAAGCAGGACCACTGCCACAAAATTATCTCAGCCAGGGTTTTGTCTTACCAGGCCTCAAATGTTTCCAAAGATGGAGATTCCACCACCTCCCTACGTAACCCATTCCAATGCTTCACCACTCTTCTAGTGAGAAAGTTTTTCCTAATATCCAACCTTAACTGCCCTGGTTGCAGCTTGAAACCATTGCTCTTTGTTCTGTCACTGATGGATTGTAGTTTTTTTTCAGGAAGTTGGTAGTGTCACAGAGATAGCTAGGAGCACTGGTGGTGTAGGGCCTGAGGAGAAAGTTCACATAGCCAGAAAATCCTGCTGTGAGAGTGCCAATGCCTGAGATTATGGAGTGTCCAGGATTCCTGGATTCTTGGATCTTGGGTAGTAATTAAGATAAAAATAAAAGTAAATACTTAAAATTAATAATTATGCTGAACTGAGAACATTTAAATAAATGAAAATCAGTCTGTTTTAGGCCTCAGGAAACTTAAATCCCATTGGTAGCCCAGCTGGAGCAAATTTTGGTTGAGTAGAAAAGTATCATGGTGCTGATTGTTCCAGCACAGGATAGAGAGGGCCTGACAGGTCTTGTCAATTTCAAAGGGGATAGCCGTGTTAGTCTAGTCCAGTAAAAAAAAACAACAAGGAGTTCTGTGGCACTTTAAGACTAACAGGTTGTCTTAAAGTGCCACACAACTCCTTGTTGTTTTTTTTTACTGACAGATCTTTTCTGAAATATTTTTTTCTATTCGCCATGATATTGCACTGTGGTGTTAATGCATCAAAATGCCCATGCTGTGTTTCATGATACAGAAACATAAATGCCACAGTAAAACAAAGGGGGAGTCTTGTGGCACTTAAAGACTAACAAATGTATTTATTGCATGAGCTTTTGCGAGAGAAAAGCCCACTTTGTCTGACAGCAGCAAATGATGATGCACTTGATGCGTCCACTAAAGTTTATATCCAATTCAGATGCTTTATGGGACTTAGTAGAGCCTTAAAATCTCTTAATGCTATCTCTTCCCCATTAAGCCTAATACATCAGGTATATGTAGGTTATACCCAAAATTTAAATTTTTATATTTGAATATAGACAGATAGATACCATCAAAAAAAAAACCCCACAAACAAACAAACAAAAACCCAAGACACAGAATCCTTATCCTCCTATTCCCAAAACAGCAGGAGATATCTATTAGCTATGACCAGTACGGGATCTGTGAGACACAACTAAGCAGAACCAATATCATCCACTAAAAGTCACCAGTGTCTGTGCTCACTCATCAGTTCATTTCGCTTAAAATACCACACAGGAAGATAAAACAAATGAGAGCTATTTCTGATCTGTTCTCTTCTGAATGCCAGGGTGTAACTGCCATAAATGTTAATGGGAGATATTCACATGTCTCAAAAGAAGGAAAGCCTCTTTTGTAAAGACAAGATGAAAGCCTTTTATAAACGTGACCTCATGGTAGAGAACACATACTTCCAGATGGAACCTATGGGTTTACACTGATGGGTTAGATTTTTTTTTTAATACAATACATTTTGTTAAGAAGAAGGATTAAAGTATTTGCCAAAATGATTTGTGTTGACAAAATGGCTTAGTACATTTGGCAGATTTATTTTATGGAGCAGAATAAATTAAGGTGTCTAGTGAAAAATGTGGGTTATATCCAGTGAAACAATTTCAAGTATTTCGGAAATTCTATTTTTATTCACTTTGCAAACGTGCTTAGTTGAACTGCCAGTCACTTTTACATTTCCATTTGCAAGCAATTAATTAAAATCCCAAATCGTTTTTTTTTCTTGATCATGCCAGCAGGAGTTGGTTGCTATGGTAATAGAATGATCAGTAGCATTTGGGGATGGACGGAAAATGGTCTGTGTATAGACTTATATTGTTGAAACACAAGTGAAAGTCTGGAGGAGCTTGTTGGCCAAGCTGTAGAAACCTGTGGTCAGAATAGCACGATGGGCAATGAGCAGGGTTCTAGGGATTACATTGCTTACTGGGATGTCATTTGACCAGTTGTAAAAGTCATTTCCTTGGCCTTTTCATTCCTTCAGTTGATAAATCAAAACGACAAATGTAACTGACCATCGAATCTGCTGAGCTCATTAAAAGCATTTTCAGTCAGTAACTGGCTACACTTTCAAAGACCTGCCATAATAATTTTTATCCGCAAAGGTCCACAAACCTTTAGATACGTAGCTCATTTTCAAACTATACTGCAGGCCTATGGTACTTGTGAGAGGTGTCATATCTTGGAATTATTAGAGCGGCAGCGCATGAAATATGAGTGTGCACAGAGCACAATCGCAAACCCATTGAAGTCAGCAAAAAAACCCCTTCCCATTTACATCATTGGTTTTGGGATCAGACCCTTCTTTGAGAGCTAAATCAAGACTAAGATGTCAGGTATTCAGAATATGTTATCTAAAGAAACTCTGTTAGACATAAGAATTGCTGTCTTTCAATTGCAGACAATTTTACAATGAAGGATAGTAGCAGAAAGATTTTGTAAATCATTAGGATATATTAACACAGAAGAATTCAGGGCTTCACATGTGGTGCTTATTAAGCAGCGCATGAAATCATAAAATTGGTAACAGAATTACAACATGCTTAAGGTTATAGGTCATACACCAAATTTTATCTGTAAGTATTAGCTAGAAATTAATCTGAAAATAATTACAAAAGGATCCAGATATTAAAAAGAAAAGATTTTGCGAACACTGGGATTTCATGTCATGCCATAGCATAAAATTCGAGCATCAGAGCAAGTCTAAAAACATTGAATGATAGTCTAATTCTATTGTTGAGAAGGAGAATGAATCCTCTGAAACAAGCTTGCGCCTGGGATTATTATTTGATCTCCTCATCACAAATGACTCCCAAAGAATTTAACTCTCACCTGGCTTTGAGTAGGATTACTAACCCAATGCTCTGTATAGGTTTGACCAGGCTGGATTTGAGTGAGCTTGGATTAATTGTTAAGTGCTGTATTTGAGTTTATAGTAACATAGCTTAACTGATTCCTTCTCTCAGGCCTGTGGCTCAGGCCCTGGCCAATCATACTAGGCCTCATGTCTTAGGTTCTCACTTTCTATTACATCAGCAAGGGCTGCCTGGTTCCCTCATGTCCTTACACAATACCCTTTCCTCGGCTACAGAACAGTTAAGACATTTCAACTAACACACTCAATTTGAATGCCAATATAAATGTACATGCAATTACAAAAAACACTCCTGTTGTGAGTAGTCCCCATTTATCTCCCCTTCAGAAATATTTGTTCAGCCATAGAATCATAGAATCATAGGGTTGGAAGGGACCCCACGAGGTCATCTAGTCCAACCCCCTGCCAAAAAAAGCAGGACCACTCCCATTAGATCATCCCAGTCAGTGTTTTGTCCAGCTGGGACTTGAACACCTCCAGAGATGGAGATTCCACCACCTCCCTAGGCAACTTATTCCAATGCTTCACCACTCGCCTAGTAAGGAAGTTTTTCCTAATATCCAGCCTGGACCGCCCCAGCTGTAACTTGAAGCCATTGCTTCTCGTTCTGCCCTCTGTTACTACCGAGAACAGTCGAGCTCCCTCCTCCTTGGAGCAACCCTTCAAGTAGTTGAAGGTTGCTATCAAATCCCCCCTCAGTCTTCTCTTCTGCAGGCTAAATAAGCCTAGTTCCTTCAGTCTTTCTTCATAGGGCTTGTGCTCCAGCCCTTTAATCATTTTGGTTGCCCTCCTCTGGACTCTCTCTAATTTGTCCATGTCCTTTTTGTAGTGGGGAGCCCAAAACTGGACACAGTATTCCAGATGTGGCCTCACTAGTGCAGAATAGAGGGGAATGATCACATCCCTCGATCTGCTGGCAACACTTCTTCTGATGCAGCCCAGTATGCCATTGGCCTTTCTGGCAGCAAGAGCACACTGCTGACTCATATCCAGCTTCCCATCCACCATGACTCCCAGGTCCTTTTCTCCAGTGCTGCTATTTAGCTGATCCCTCCCCAGCCTGTAGCAGTACATGGGTTTTTTTCATCCCAAGTGCAGGATTTTACACTTGTCCATGTTGAACCTCATGAGATTTCTCTTGGCCCACTGCTCCAATTTGTCTAGGTCTCCCTGAATCCTTTCCCTGCCCTCTAGGGTGTCTACTGTTCCCCCCAGTTTGGTATCATCCGCAAACTTACTAAGTGTGCAATCTATCCCACCATCCAGATCATTAATGAAAACATTGAACAGAACTGGCCCCAGGACTGACCCCTGGGGCACACCACTTGTTACTGCCTGCCAACTTGACATGGAGCCATTGATTCCTACACGCTGAAACCATTGATCTAGCCAGTTTTCTATCCACCTTACAGTCCACGCATCTAACCCATACTTCCTTAATTTGCCAGTGAGAATGCTGTGGGAAACTGTATCAAAAGCCTTGCTAAAGTCAAGGTATATCACATCAACGGCTCTTCCCGCATCCACAAATCCAGTCATCTCATCATAGAAGGCGATGAGGTTGGTCAGGCATGATTTACCCTTGGTGAATCCATGCTGACTGTTCCTGATTACTCTATTTTCCTCCAAGTGTTTCAGGATGGATTCTTTGAGAAGCTGCTCCATGATTTTTCCAGGGATTGAGGTGAGGCTGACAGGTCTGTAATTCCCTGGATCCTCCTTTTTTGCCTTTCTTGAAGATAGGTACTATATTTGCTTTTTTCCAGTCCTCTGGCACCTCCCCTGTTCGCCACGAGTTTTCAAAGATAATGGCCAACGGTACTGCTATCTTATCAGCCAGCTCCCTCAGCACCCTCGGATCCAGTTCATCCGGTCCCATGGACTTGTACACATCTAGTTTCTTTAAGCAGTCCCTAACCTGACCTTCTGTCACCAAGGGCCTCTCTTCTTCTCCCCAGTCTACCGTACCTAGTGTAGTGGGCTGGGAGCTGACCCTGCTTGTGAAAACTGAAGTAAAAAAAGCATTGAGCACTTCAGCTTTTTCCTCATCCTCTGCCATGCATCTGAATATTTTATAAGTTAAATTAAGGGTCACCATTCAATCAACCAAAAATCTCAAAGGATCAGGCAAGTCAAAGGAACTCGTAAAATCTGGGCATTGACAACATTCAAGACATTTGCGTGTCTTTGTAATGATGCAGCTGCATTAGTAAAAGGTGTAAAGAAGGTGAGGCACTGGTGTCTACAGTACTGTGTCCTGTAACTTTGTTAGATGATACAGTGATAAAAAAAATGCCTTCTGGGAATTAGACAAGGTGATTGACTGCTCTACAGTTCCATAGTGCTGGAGGACCTGTGCTGGCATGACAAAGTGGTTTGAAATTTTCCATAGAGGGAGCTTTGGATGCTAGTGTGAACTGAACCAGAATTTGTCAATTTTAGCCTGGACTCTGACAGTCAGTCTAGATTCTTTCTTCATTGTGCATCTACAGCAATACTAAAGGTAAAGATGCACAAGGAGTAAAGAATCTAGACTGACTATCAAGAGTCCAGGCTAAATTCTTGTGCATCTTCAGCAGTCCTAGTGCCTTCAGTGGGTATGGGCAGGTGACTGAACATCTAGTAAACCATTCTGTGACCTGTGAATGATGCACAAGGAGGAATGCCATATGGCTCACTCTCTCTTTTTCTTGTTGGCTCTGTACTGCTAAAAGAAGTTAGGGGCATTGAAAAAGATTTTCTGGTGCTGCACTGAGCAGACTCAGGGCTGGCCCAAGGTATTGTGGTGCCCTAGGCACCTGAGATTTTGATGCCCCCTGGTGGCCCGGGTCAAGCCAGATGGTGGCCCTCCCTCCCTGTGCCATCCACCCCAAACCTGACCAGGTGGCAGGCGGGCACTGCACGTGCTTCTGGGCTGAATCACAGTGGTGGCTTTGCTCCCTGGGCAAGGGTCAGCTCCCCACCCATATCCTGATGCTGGTAGCAGCTTCCCACCCAAGGCCAGATGCTGCTGGAGTAGGCAAGAAAAGTTGCTGGTCCTGGCCCCAGTCCCAGCCCAGTGTTTGGCATCCCCTAGAAGCTCATGCTCTAGGTGACCGCCTAGGTCACCTCTGTGGGTGGACTGGCCCTGAGCAAACTTTGGATACACCCAAGAAGTGTATCTCCGCAGAGCTTCAATATTTTTTTCATAATAGAAGTTGGACCTGTGCATTCATATTGCGAGGCAGCCCACGTTCATTGTGGGAAGGGATGGTGGAATGGGCCTGCTCAGCTGTAACTAGGCAAGACTGAGGGAAATAAACTTTTAGATGACAACCTGAAATGGAGATGATGATGAAATGGGATGAGTCTCAAAAGACCAACATTTCTTGTGTTCTCAAGAATAAAAGCTATTAACAAAGCATTTTTAAGAGTATTTTATCTGGCATATCATGGAAGAAAAGATCTTGATATATGCAGTAATTAAAGATCGACTTTGATTTTGATAATCCTTTTTAATTGCTTTTTTAATTGTGGCAAAAATTTTAAACATTCCTGTGAAGTGCTCTGTGGAAAAATGCTGATGTAGAGAGATTAACTAATCAAGATCACTTCATTCTGTTTGAATAACTAGAAAGGAACTTTGAGTGGGTAAGTATAAAATATATCTTCTGACTAATGTATGGCTCCATGTAATCTCATCTCACCTTCTGGGAACAATGTATAACAAATTAAAGCTTGGATCATGAAATGTCATACAAATCTGGCAGCACAATTTAATTCGAAGGGGGAAAACTGCTATTCTCTTGGTTCTTAACAGCCATAGAAAATTTCAATTACTGGAGAATCTTGACAAGTTCTACCTTCAGGGGATGAAGGAATTTTTAAAGTTTTTTTCAGCCATGTCCAGTTTCCCACAGAATGTAGATTGGTTTACCCATTCTGACCTATTCACACGATCACAGCTTTCCTAATATAGCTGAAAGCAGAATGGAAGATATGAACTATAAAGCTGAAATATTCAGAGATGGAGAAAACTAAATGTTTGGTCATAATAGACCCTAAGATAAGGCTATTTTTGACTGGGAGGGACAAACTTGCTTTAACTTATTTTGAAGCTTCATAACTTTGAAAGTATATTTTGATCATTACTGGGTTCATGGTCTACTAAAAAAAGACTCAGAATATAAATAGAGAGGTGGCAGAAAGAAAAGAAGTTCATTGGGAATATTGTTCATCTAAATAACAACAAAAACAAACAAAAAATCAGAAAAAGTAAAAATATTTTGACATTTTGGAAATAAAACATTTCAGTTTTCAATTCAAAATTACTTTTCATCTTGAAATTTTAAATATATAATTAATTTTCATCGAGTAATTTTTTTTAAATAACACCCTTTAAAATTTATTTTAAATCAAAACTATTTTTTGCTTTGTAATTCACTGAAAATGTGCTTCATTATATTAGGTAAAAAAGACTGTGGGGTTTTTTTAAATGAATCATTCTTGATGAGTAGTAAAGAAACATTGTTTAAAGTATGCAAAGAAACATGAGTTTTGTGATCACTGCAAGTTTAAAAAAATGTTGAGTGGTTAGATCAACTCCCCCATTGTCAAATACAGTATAAATTTAATGTACTACTGACATATTCTTCAAAGTTGAATGATTCAGGAAAGAAAAGATAAGAATGTGTGTACACACCTTTAACTGTTCATTGAGTACATGAACTGGCTCCTTGCTCTTTATGGAAGTTCATATTGGTGGTAGATGCTGTTGCAAAAGTCCAATATAATATGAAATGACTTTGCTGTGTGCTTCTTCTTCTCTTTAATAACAAGTGAGTAGGCCTGGTGAAACTTTTTTTAAAATAAAAAGTATGAATTTGGTGACCGCAAAATATTTTGCAAATTTGCGTCAGTTTTGTGGAATCATTTATCTAAATAACAACAAAAACAAACAAAAAAATCAGAAAAAGTCAAAAGGTGCTGATATTTTGGAAATGCAACATTTCAGTTTTCAATTCAGAATGACTTTTCATCCTGAAATTTAAAATAAATAATTAATTCTAATTAAGTATTTTTTTAAATAACATGCTTTAAAATTTACTGTAAGCTAAAAATAATTTTAGCTTTGTGATTCACTGAAATTTTTTTGAGGGGGAGGGGATTTTCATTTTTTAAAACTGCCATTTCTCAGAATTTCCAGCAAACCAAAACAAAAAAAAACAATAATTCACCCAACTGTAATCACAAAAGACTAATTAATAACTATAAGCCAAGTGGGAGATAAATGACAATTTTAAGATGTGCTGTACAGAGCTTTAAGAAAAAGTGGCTGTCTATCATAGTAATTGTGGTTCTTCTTCGAGGGCTGCTCAGATACCTTCAGTGTTAGGTGTGTACATGCCACAGTGCACGATTGGTCAGAAGCTTTTAGCCCTAGCCTGTCAGATAAGGGTCGGTGGCCAACGCCTGCTCTGGCCACTCACGTGGCTATATATATGGCCCCAACCCTCATCCTCTCCAGTTCCTTTTTCCATCCTCAGCAATGGTTTTGGAACAGCCTATTCCTTGTGCATGCAAATGCCTGTCAATTTGTTGTTTGAGCCGCTTGTTCAGATAAGAAGACCTCCTTGAGGACATTGTTCCACCAAGAACCAATGCTTCTACAGATTGTGCGAGATAGGAGCTGGAAGATTGCTCCCAACAGCCACCTAAGATGCCAGGTTTCAAACCCTGTGCTTCTTGCAGCAAGGTCTTCCCGTGAGACAACCCCCATGAGTAGTGCCTTTGGTGCCTGGGTGAGTCACACAAGGCCATTGACTGCTCCATCTGTCAGTCCTTCAAGCCTAGGATGCTGAAAGACAGGGAGCAGAGGCTCTGTGCGTCGGTCTTGGAGCAAGCATAGCAGCCGATACCAGGAGAATTGGGGTTGCCTTTGGTGCTGGCACCACATGCAAAGTCAGCACAGAAGCTGTCCTGGTGCCGCTGTCCTCGGGAGCAGAAAGCAACATGGTTGGCATCGACATCAACGCTGAAGTGCACTCACTGATTTAGTTCTCCCCACCCGGGCCCTTCTCAGTACTGGGGGCAGGAGATGGTGCAAATCCCCACCACTCCAGAGGCTTTTGAGATGGCAAAGGCTCTTCTACTCTTGCTCACACCTACTCCTCCAAAACCCCCAAAGCAAAGGGGAAAGCCTGCTTTCCTTTTGGGAAAGTGGACCAAGTTAAAGCGGCACCGCTCCCCATCGCCTAGTATGGTGTTGAGCCCCCTTGCGCCGCAAGGTGAAGTATCCCCAAATAGGCCACTTGGCACTGCCCAGGTCCTACTCTGAAGTGTCCTAGACCATGCTTTACTTCCTCCCAGCACCACAGAGCCATTACGACCCCGGTGCCGCATACTAGGTCTGGCACCAGGACATGCCCTCTACCTCTGCACTGAGAAAGGTCTCGCTCCCCAAGTCTGGAGGAGATCACTCCTTCCAGAAGGAGCATGTGAGCTCGAGGAAGGTTACCAGCACCAAGCACCTATCAGTACCAACCTCATGAATGGTCGATACTGAAAGAAGTCCCATTACAGCAGGCTCACCATGCTACCAAAGAGCCCAGGACAATGCACTTAAACCTGGATAGAGTGTTGAACCCCAGGCCAGGGTCATATAGGGAGGACACCACAGTGCACTTTGACCTTCCATGCTGGGTAACTGCCGACACGGGCATAGAGGTCGAGCCCATTGGGGGGACCAGGACCCCTTATTTGACCCCGGTTTAACATCTCTCCTGGATGCTATAGCGGTTCTGCTGCACCCCCATGTGCTTGACCTAACCAGATTCGCTGGCAGTCCCGCCTTCATCCCTCTAGTGTCAAACATAGCAGCACACAAGTACCAGGTCTCACCGGAGGACTTTCTGCTCCTAATCCATCACCTAAGTCTGAGTCCTGAGTGATTGAAGCCACCCTAGGGTGTGGAATACAACCCTCCCTGGATCCCATGCCAAGATCCAGAGAGGCTAGGCATCTGGAGGTTCTGGGCAGACAGGTGTACTCAACCTCCACCTTCCAGGTCTGCATAGCTAACCACCAGGTACTAGTGGGTAGATATACCTTGGACATATAGGACCCTTTAAGAAGGTTTAGAACCTCCTTCCCCAGGAACATAGGGAAAAGTATGAATCCCTCCTAGAGGAAGGCTCACTGGCATCCTGAGACTCACTCCTAGCTGCATGGGATGCCTCAGATATGGCAAACCGAGGGGTAGCTTTGGCTATTGTTATGAGATGTGTGGTGTGGCTGCAGGAGGCAGGCTTGCCTCAAGACACTCAACAGGCCATCCAGGACATCCCTTTTGAGGAACGGTCCTTATTTGTGGAGGACACAGACCTCCTATTAAGCAGCATGAAGGGCCCCAGATCAGAACTTGGATCTTTGGGCATGCTCCTGTCTCGAATGCCTAGCCATTCTTCTAGCTTGCACCATCCTAGGGAGCACCCAGGGCAATGCTCTAGACCCTTTCAACCAGGTGGGGAACAAGGTCAGCCCCTCGGAGACCCGGAATCCTTCCCTCCATGGGAGACCCCTCCTTAAGACGCCAGGCTCTCTTGTGAAAGCCTGCCCTGGGTGCACACCACCCTAACCTCCCCCCGCTGCCCTTTTATCCTGCCTAAACCCCCTTAGATTTTAGTAGCAGTGTTACTATATATGGCTGACCCACAACTAAGGCACAGGAAACACCATCTTGCTTCTTCATTCAACCCCTCCCCAAGCTAGAGAGCTAGCTAACTGGTCACAGTCTTCCATATCCCTACATGTCAGAGCTCTTTTCACAGCACATCCTTGCCTCACAGCTGGACAGGCCTAGGCTGGCAGACCAGTTCTGAGCATTCGTGACAGATCTCCACCTCTCTACTGTCTGGGGTCTTATTCTGCCTATACAACTTCCCTCAAGGTTTAATAAGGGCTGACATGTTTCAAACACATCCCAATATATCTCCCTTCCTCATCTTCTCACAGTTTCACAAATTCCGATGACTAAAACTTCGTCCAGACCCCTGCTCTCGCCAGAGCATGGATCAGTTATTATTAGGAAGGCCAAGATAAGGACATATGCGAAGCAGGAGAGTCACAGCTTGGCCCTTCTGATCCTTAGGGCCAACCCTATTTGTCCCCAACACATGAACAATGGGGCCCTCATAGCATACTGTAGCCCCGTGGTGGGATCCTCAAAGGTCCTCTTTTTTAGGTATTCCTCCCACTATCATGAGGAAATTCAGCTGCAAGAACAACCCAAATAGCCCCAATCACCCTCACAGATCATTGGAGCCATCCACCACTATGTTATTAGGTGAACATCGTTCGTTTGTTTTCTAGGGGAGTTTCTGTTTGTTTCTGGGAGTGTGATGTACATCCTACCCCCACACTCTTCCTTACGCTCTGGTGTTTCATGTGTTTACAGTAAACAGGGACTGAGTGACCCTGACACCGATCAGTCAGCACCCCTAGTATTGCTCACTTAAAGATCTCTCCTCCCTTCTCTTCAGTGAGGCCTGGCCAAAAATCCCTCCCCCCCCTGGTATTCACCAGGTAGGCATACTCCCCAATCTCTACTTCTCTTATGGTGTCCCCTCTGGACATATCCATCTAACTACCTCTGCCCTCCGATAGGAGTTAGCCCTTGTTCATCAGAGGGGTAAAAACCTCTATGTCTTTCCCTTTTCCTACTGTCAATCTAAGGGCCCTCCTTTCTCTCTTCCTGCAGGAGCCCCACAGGGGTCCGGTGTAGAGGAGTCTTCTCCTCAGTTAAAAGTGGAAGGGCATTCCTGCCCTCAGGATTGCCATAAGCAGGCACCTCCCCGTCCTGTGTGCTACCTCATCACTCTCAGGATAAGCATGTTCAAAGCATGGGAGGATGGGTGTCCTGGATGCTTGTAAGCCTAACACCCTTAACCATACAACTCCAATACGGTCACCCTCTCCCTCCTCAGACATACTTCCCTCCCCCATCTGCTGAAGGGGTCCCTCGATGGTTCCCCTCCTCCATTCCATCTCCTTAAGGTCTATCGAGGGCAATATTCAACCTCCACAACTCGAGCAAAGAGAGGTAGATGTTCTTACTCTTAGAGGGGTATGCTACAGGGAGACAGCATGGGGTAGTGCAGATCACAACTACCCCAACCTACAGAAGGCACTAAGGGGGCATCTTGATCATGGGATTCCAGACTACATTAATTAACCTCTGGTTCCCCGAGGTTGCCCCACTGCTGCCCCTGAGGTGACCCTCTTCTATTGGGTCCACCCCACTAGATCCTTTTCTTTAGTGAGCTTCCACCCCGCTTAGCGACACTCAAAGGTCATAGTGCTGCTTCCCTCCCAAAATGAGTGGAGTGGGCTTTTTCCCAACTCTCTCCGTGGAGGTGCGAGTCAGTCTTTCACCTCAGAGCAGATAGACCATCATTGCAGCTTCCCCCTCATCTGCAGTTTTTGCTACAACAGTTGGGACTGAAGGGCCTGAAGATATTCAAATAGGCCCAAGGATCAGATCCCACCTTTAATGGAGGTGGCAGACTTCCCTCACAAGTCTCCCGGAGCAGAAGCCTTCCTGTCTCTTGACATTTCATGCCTCACCTACCATTGATAGATTCTCCTAAAGCAGTTAGCAGGGCCCAGTTTCTGCAAGGCTACGTACCAGTGGCCTCTGATGTACAGGGGATAACCTGTGAAGTATCTATGCCCACCTTCAGAAAGGATGGCTCACTTCCCCCTAATGATCTTCTGGGAAGTGCTTGTACAGCAATTGAGTGGTGTAGTGTTATTGCCACAGAGGCAAAGAAGCCTCCCGACCCTTCAAACTCTGTCTCAATTCCCACCGATTAGGACTTTCTAGGTTTAGCATAGCCAGTGTTACACTTCCCACCCCTAACAAGTGATGACACAGCCTCTCTTGGGTCCCCTCACTCAGTGTTTTTCCTGGGGCTCTGGAGAGTTAAAGGATATCCCCTCCAGGGAGGTTAAACAGCCTGCTTTTCAGGCACGCGTCCAGGTTTTGGAGCTTGCCTTAAGGGGACAGCTGTGCTGACGGCAGAAAACTCCAACTCCACCCACAGTCCACGATACGGCTACTAGTCGCCTAACACTGAATGTATCTGAGCAGTGCTCGAAGAACAACGGTGGGTTACTTACCAGTAACCATCCTTCTTTGAGATGGGCTGCTTACATACATTCAGGACTGCTCTCCCCCACTGGCCCCGCTATTCAGAGTTGGTGACTTAAAGGGGACTGGGGAGGATCAGGGTTGGGGCTATATATATAGCCATGGGACTGGCCAAAGGGGGCGTTGGCCGCCGACCCTGCTCTGACAGACTAGGGCTAAAAGCTTCCAACCAATCATGCGGTGCAGCACGTAGGCACATCACACTGAATGTATCTGAGCAGCCCATCTCAAAGAAGGACGGTTACTGGTAAGTAACCCGGCATTCTGCCTGCTGTTTAGTATTTGGGGGTCTGAGTTTTAGACAGGCACACCCTTGCATGCATGGATCTCTAGCAAACAGTGTCTTTTAGGGGTTATAAGATCACTCACCTTCTTCCCCTGTGCTAGGATCTGAAGGAATAAAAGGACCCTGTACCCCTTCAGTTCCAACTATACTTCAGGCATGACTCAAGAAAGTCTCTGAGGAATTGTAGAAAGTAGGCTGGAAGTGTGGATCTGTGTCAGAAATCATAGCAAAGGACCAGTTACTGTAATAAGAAAACCCTTTTCTTATTTCAAAAATTGTCCACATGGATCAGCCCGCTTAGGAGATTTATAGCTAGTAATGGTCTTCCAAGAGGACTGCTACTTAAAAAGTGACTGCGGGAGAGTTTCCTGGCATCAGATCTAAAAGCCAAGGCAAGTGCATGAAGCTGTGGAAGTGTGGGTAGAGTGCTCAACACAGCAGCCTTGTGTATTTCTGTGATAGAGACATGGTGAAGGGATGCTGTGTAGCAGCTGTCTTTCCTCTAGTTACACCACAAAAACCTATGAAAGGCTGAAAACCTGCCAAATTTTAGAAGTCAGACAAGAGCGTCAACACTAATGCCAGGTAGCGCATATAAAATAATCCCTAATAAAACAATGAAACTCTTGGAACCAGTGGAAATATTAAGGGAAAAAAAAATCTGACCATAAACATGGAGAGATCAATGCCAGTATGGACAGTAATCATATTGTGCAACACAGATTGCGGCATTTTCTCAGGAAATTACAAAACTGAATCCTGATCTTTCAAAACAGTCTGTGCAGACAGACCCTTAAAGCAGAGAAGAATTGGGGAAAGATGTCCTAATGGTGAGGGTTCTGATTTGGGAGACCCTGCTATAATTCCCCATTGCAACAGAGGCTTCTAGCATGAGTCTAGGCAAGTTACCAAAGTCTTCCCGAGCCTTAGGTCCTCATCTGTAAAATGCAACAGGTAACAATATTTCCTACCCCACTAAGGTGTTGGGTGTGCTCAGAAGCTAATGGGCACCACATAAGTGTCTAAAAATTCCACCCACGTGGAATTTTTGTCAAGGCAATACAGCCTCTCCAGAGAGATAAAGATCTGCCTGCCTTGATAGAACTGGGACCTTAGTGGATGTCATGAAAATAGACTTTAGTAAAAGAGATCCAGCATATCACACACTTTTACTTAATTCTCAGAATAATTCAAAGATGTTGCTTATTTCAGACATTTACACTGCTTCTGTTTTCCACTGGCAAAACTGAGAACCTTTTATTATTTACTAAGCAGCTAATTGCATTTGAGATTCCCTTCAATATAATTAAATCTGGGCAAATAGATAATTCCTTTGACACTTATCTTAAGGCCAAGATTCATTAAAAATTTATTTAATTTTGGAGTATCACATCTTTAGTAATTAGGGAAACCCACCTCATTTTCCTAAGCAACTATTTAGGTAGCACATGGAATTAGCTTGTGAAATAGACAAAATGAATGACTACTTGTTAAAATAATAACATTGTTGCTATAATTAACAGAAATTGCTTCTGTTTAAATGCCCAAAAATGAGCATAAAACACAATTTTAAAAAAGATACCTTAAACTATATTATCTAGGGAGAAGAACTGTAGGTCACTGATTAGAGCTGTGACTTATTTGTCACATAATAACTATGTGTTTTGGATGTATCTAATTATGAGATCTGATTGAAGAAACTTCAGTAGAACCTCATTCCATCCAAATGTGCAGTTCCATTTGAAATCAGTTTCTCAAACCATGGCATTTCAACAAAATGTTCTGATTTTTGTTTTGAAACTACTTTGGGTTTCAATTATTTTTGAATTTAGAATTTTATAGATTAATAATAATAAAATATTATCAAATAATACCAAAATTGATGAAAGTAAAAATCAAATAAATTTGTTGAAACAAAACAGTTTAATCAACCCCAAATTTCTTTTCCTCTGAATTTTCCTTTGTGAAAAATTTTGAAATTTGGGGGTTTTGCTCCAAATCAGAGCAAAGCCAGATTTTGAAATCTTGAAGTCCTTCTGCACTCTACTTAGTACCATTTTACATTCACACTTACTTGTACGTTTGTGTAAGAGTGAGAATGGAGATGGGATGAAGTTATACTAGAAAATGATGTACTCAGGTATCTAAAATATTAAAGATCAGTTTATCTTTAGCTAATATGTTCAATTTCCATCCATAAATGTTGATACAGTCTTTTCCAGTCACTCGGAGCCCTTTCTACTCCATGCAAACTACCGGAGGCAGTGGAACAATTACCATATGAGGTCCCAGGGATCACTTGCACGAATAGGAAGCAAGTAAAGGTTAGGCTCCATTTCAAGATACTCCTCCTACTACACCTATTGGAGATATCGAATATGCATGGGCCTAATCATTTGGAGAAGTTCTGACAGTAGTCAGTGATGGGTATGGCATTTTCAGTAAATTATCTTCTTTGTATTAACTAGATGACAGAATTTTAATTGCCCATAATAATTACTAAGATTTCTTACTGCTCTAACATTATGTTTAGCATCTACAGCACATAATTAAGGGCCTATATTCACGTTTACATTGTGTCCCTTTGCACCTTCTGGCTGCACATGGAAGAGCATTTTAAGGCTCCTTTTACATTGCCAAAGTGAACTCAGTGCATATGAGGATTAGGCCTGTGGACACCCTTCTTCCCAGACTATGGACGAGATTGCACCTTGGAAACCAGCACTGATCTTTTGTTGTGCAGAACTTCACTGCCTCATAGGAATTTGGGAAATGACTGCACTTCAGACTGGTGTAGTATGCTCTCCATTCCTCCAGTACACCTGACCAACTGCTCCAGGCTATCGGGTAGAGGAACATGACAAAGCATCTTACTTCTATCCCTTGAGGGATGGAAAACATTCAGAGGGGCACAAGGAAGGAGAGATCTATGAGCTCCTCTCAGTTGTGATAGGCCCTTGTGAAGGGTTCACAAGATGCGAAAGAAGGCTCTGCATACCTCCCCCATGTACCCATGTAAGAGGTAATCACAATTTAGCTCCTCCTGGTTTAGCTATTACAAAGCGAACTTGCTTCAAAGCCAACTGAAGTCAAAGGACAGACTCACATCAACTTCACTGAGCTTCCAATCAGGTCCATAATGGGGTATCTGGACAGCAGCAAGCACTGCAAGGGGGTCTGTGAGGCTCCTGCTAGTTCTTTTCGGAAAAAGATTAGGAGTAAAAAATCCAGACACATCTAAGTTATTTAATAGCTGAATCCCATTTTCAAAAGTGAAATAGACACCACAGCCAAGATCATCCTAGGTATTTAGACACCTAACTGTTGATTTCAATGGGAGGCAGGTGATTGAATAACTTGGATGAGCTGGGCTTTCAGAGCCTAAGTCTCAATGAAAGTCAATGGGATTTAGGATCCTAATTCACTTAGGTGCTTTGGGAAATTTTACCCATGATTCTTTTTCATCAAGCACTCTAAATGGCTTAATGTCCAAAGATGCTTTGTGTCAGAGAAAGAGAGATTCATAAAGGCTTCTCTTGACATGAATTTAAAGATATCTAGTGTAGACAAGGCAAGTTGAGCTTAAGCATGTACAAAGTTGGTTGAGTTGAAACCTAAGGGAAAGCAAACTTGACACGTCTTAAAGTCTGCACTGCCATGCCTGCACTAGAAATTTAGAATGTGGTTTTAGAACTTGCTAATTTACAGCTCTTAACAACACATCTTTAATCCTAATTAAGACAAGGTGTTAGGAAACAAAAGTCTTACGCGTTACCAAGTTCATTAGTCTCCGAGTTTCAGAAAATATTAAAATTCACCATAAAATGTATAAAAAAAATGAAAAGCTTTACTTCCTTACACCAGGGAAGCAGTAATATTTCAGCCTATATAAACTGGGGGAGCTTGTTTGACTGCAACAGAACTACAGAGAGTTAAAGTAGGTGAGGAGCTGATCTGATCTTACCAATGGTCTGTTAACAGAATATTTAACATGGGCAAATGCAAGCATCGATACTGAGAGACAAAAACAATGATGTTTTATATTGGCTTCCACAAGCAGTTTTTAATGAGTTACAACATATTGATTAATCTAAAATAATATGCTGGAAAATAAATATGCTGATGTCTGACTTTGACAATATATGCTGTTCTTTCATAGAATTAACATAAAAGTTTTTAATTTTGTCTTCCCACAGTCAAGAAAGTTTCATTTCTTAAGGCTTGTTCAAAGCCCACTGAAGTCAATGGAAAGATTTCCATCAATCTCAATGGCCTTTGGAGAAGTCCCCCAGGATATGGAACTTTGTTACTATGTGTAAAATGATAAAGGGAATTCTGAGTTCTTAATGTGAAAGGACCATAGATCATTTAGTTTTACCTCCTTTACAACCCAGGCTACAGAATTTTTTGTAGCTATTCCTGTAGGGAGCCCAATTAAATGGGTCACCTTCCTGATCACTATTGGGGAGAAATAGTTGCTCTCTTCTTCTGAGTGATTCTAAGGCCGATCTTTCTCATTGTGCTTCAGTTCTCTACAGAGAGATAAGATTCAGCTAAAATTTACCCCTGTAAATACAGATACATGCTGTGCCTCATCCCAGTTGAATAGTACAGCCTCCTTCCTTAATCATTCATCACTTGAAATGATAACCACAAATCCTAAGGCGTGGAGCAACAGCTTGAAAAAAATGATGCCAAATTATTTTTCTTATATGTGCTTGCATGCATTCGCATTGAGGAGTTTTTTGAATAACTTTTATTAATTTATTATTATTATTATTATTATTATTATTATTATTATTATTATTATTATTATTAAAATGGCATTTCACTTTGCTGGTTTGAGAAAAATGGCCATCATGGCCTTTTGGGAGCAGAGTTATTCAGTAGATTGTTTCAGAGGGGTAGCCATGTTAGTCTAGTTTAGCAAAACAAACAAGGAGTCCTGGAGCACTTTTAAAGATCAACAAATTTGTTTATCACATGAGCTTTCATGGGAGAAAATCCCACTTTGTCAAATGCTTAGAGGATGGGGGAGCTTACAGAATGATAGAAAATAAATGCAGAGATGTGTAAGTCATAGGATCAGGTAAGACTGTTACAGCAAGTGAACTCTGTAGTTTAGATTCAAACACTGGGGAACAGCATATAGGCTATGTCTACATTGGAGACCATTTTCAAAAAAGAACTTTTTTTGAAAAAAAATTATTTGGAAATATATTCGAAATAATTTTCTCGAAATAACTTTTTTCAAAAATGCTATTTCGGAAGAATGGTCCAAGGACAGCTCCTTGTCCTGAAATATTGTGGCTTTTTTTTTTTTTTAAGTAATGGGCTACTCCGGACTTTCTTTTTCAAAAAAAAAAAAAAAAAAAAAAAGAAAGGCAAGGGAAGATATAGGAAGGCTTTCTCAAAAAAAAAAAAAGCATTTGCTACATCTGGCAATGGCTCTTTTTTTGGAAAAGCTATCTCAAAAAGGGCTTTTTTTTAAATGTTACCACGTTTAGCATTAGTGAAAAAGTGTGCCAGTATTGCGAGATACTGCACGCTTTTTCAAAAAAAGCTAAACCTGACAGCTTTTTCAAAAGAAAAAGCTTTTTTCAAGATAGCTTTTTCAAAAAAAAGCCATTGCCGGGCATGGCAAACACTTTTTTCGAAAAAGCCTGCCTCTCTCTTCCATTGGTTTTCCTTTTTTCAAAAAAGAAAGTCCTGTGTAGACTTTCACTTAAAAAAAAAAGCTGCAGTATTTTGGGACAAGTAGCTGGCCTCGGACCATTCTCCCAAAATAGCATTTTTCAAAAAAATTATTTCAAGATAATTATTTTGAGTATATTTCAAAATATTTTTTTTTGAAAAAAGTTTTTTTTCAAAAGTGCTCACCAATGTTGACATAGCCATAGAGGAAAATGGGGTCAAATCATCATTCTGTAAATTCCCCATCTTCAAAGCATCTGACAAAGTGGGATTGTCTCTCATCAAAGCTCATGCAATAAATAAATTTGTTGGTTTTTAAAGTACCACTGGACTCCTTGTTTTTTTTCAGTAGATTGTGAAGCTATATCCACAAAAGGAAACTTGATAGCCACCAATCACATTCAGGGGGAAAGCAATATTCGGGTGGAGGGGATTCAGCTTGCTCTGCCAGTAAGACAAGAGGGTGTTAAAAGCACATGGGCCCAGGTGACTCTGCTGCTTCTCCCATTGCTTAATGAGTTGTCAGCACTGTCCTTTATTTTTGTTTGTATGTATGTGAAAAATTCAACGCTTCCTTTTCCTGATAATTTTATTGTAAAAAGAAAAAAAAAATATCAAACCGATCCTTGGTTCTGAAATATTTTTGAGAAAAGAGAATGGAAGGGAACTTTCTGAAAACCAGAACATTATGAACATTCCAGTGGGGGAAACTACAAAATGTTTCACAAAACCACTGTTTTATTTCTCAGCCAGCTCCATTGTTAAAACCAGTGGTATTTCAACAAGAGTTAGTTGTAGGTCTAGATTTTTTTAGTGTAGAAAAATCTCCTGTACCACATGTTTAAGCAATTTAATTATTAAGGAAACTAGCTTTCTTTGATTACCTACATAAGGTTCCTGGATGCAGACATTTACAGCAGGAATTTCAAATTAGCAAGTATTCATGTTGCCATTTGAGTTTTGACTGGCTTCCCACAAGTGAAGGATATTGAGCCCAAGCTACCTACCCCAGTTGTGGAAAAACATGTACGCCTGAAATGCTCAATCAGAAGGTGCTTGGAATTAATCCCATGATACTTATGTACATAAGAACATTCAAACAGCTATTCTGTATCAAACCAATGGTCCATCTAGCCCCTCCATTTTCCCATTGTTCATCTTTTGACAGTATCCAATGCCAGGTGTTTCAGAGAGAATGAACAGAACAGGTAATCATTATGTGATCCATCCCTGCTGTCCATTCCCAGCTTCTTGGAAACAGAGGCTAAGAATATGGCAGAGCATGGTTTTGCAAACCTGCCCATTCTGGCTAATAGCCGTTGATGGACCTATCCTCCATGAAATTAGCTACTTTTTTTCTGAACCCTTTCATAGTGTTGGCCTTCACAACATCCTCTGGCAAAGTGTTCCAGAGATGGCCTATGAATTGTGTGAAAAAAATGCTTTTTTGTTTGTTTTAAACCTATTGCCTATTAATATCATTTGGTGATCCCTAGTTCTTGTGTTATGAGAAAGAGTAAATAACAATTTCTTCTTTATTTTCTCCTCACCGGTCATGATTTTATATACCTCTATTGTATCCACCCTTAGTTATCTCTTTTCCAAGCTGAAAATTCCCAGTCTTATTAACCTCTTCTTATATGGATGCTGTTCTGTACCCTTACTCTTTTTTTTTTTGTGATTTTCTGTACCTTTTCCAATTCCAATATATATATTTTTAGATGGGCAATCAGACCTGTAGGCAGTATTCAGGATGTGGGTGTACCAGCAGTTTATACAGAGGCAATATAAAATTTTCTTTCATATTATCTATCCTTTTATTAATAATTCATGACATTCTATTAGCTAACTGCAAAACAATTTTATCATCTTCCATCCTCTGGCCCTTACTAGGATGTAGAGGATCTCCCTTCACAGATACCCCCCAAAGGATATCTCTGTCAGAACCGTGTTCTCTTCTGCACCTGTAGGATCTCCTCCACTCCTTAAAAACTGCTGTATGATTAGAGGCCTGCACTGATAAAAAAAGAGTGGATCTGCATCCACTTGGGGACAGTATCTTTCCCATCTGCAATCTACATGCCATGTTTTATCTGTATCTGTAACCACATCTGCAACCAAGCTTGGGCTCACAGTCAACATTTTAGCCTTTGATTGTCTCATTTCCCAAATGGCTCCTGCCCACTTTTTCCTTTTTTTGTTTGCAGTTCACATAGTGTGTTGTCAGTCAGATTTTCTTGACCACCAATCAAATCTCTGATTAACAGCATAACATGCAAACTGCAAACAAGAAAAGGAAGAAGTGGGCAGGAAAGTCATGGGGAAAGAGTCAATGAAAGGCCAGCATGCTGACTGTCTGACACTGAGCAGTGACTCTCCAAGCCACAGCCTGCTGTGACTAAGACTCTGATTGGCTGGCAGACCACAATCAGGGCTGAACTAGGATTGGCTGGAGTGCTTCCTTGTTCCCTTGTGTGCTACTGACACAAATCAGAGCAGCAGCTGCAGTGACGGATCGCACAGATAAAAATAGAGTCTGCACCCATGGGTCAATCCGCAGCAATGGGTCTGTGGTTATCCGCATCCACGTCCATGGGTGCAGATACCCTCAGATCTGCAGCAGATTCCCAGGGATCTGCAGGGCTCTATCTATGACCTTTTTAATTTTATGTGCTGGCAATCTAGTTCCATTTTGGTTTTCATTCTTCCTGTTTAGGCTTCCCTTTCCCAAAGGGTTCCCTGTTCCTAATAAATTTAACCGCCTCCTTCCTATAAGGTTGTCTCATCCATGCATTGAGACCCCACAGTTCTGCCTGTCTAACTGGCTTTGCATCAAACCCCACAGTTCTGCCTGTCTAACTGGCCGTGTGTGAAGAACTGGGATCGTTTCAGAGAACGTTACCATGGAGGTCCTGGACTTCAGGCTCTTACCTATCAGCCTATATTTGACCACAGGACCGCTCTATTATCCTTTCCTATATCACTGGTACCTCCATGTACCATGACAATTGTCTTCTCTCTAGCACTATGTATAAGTCTGTCAAGATGTCTCAAGAGATCTGCAACCTTCATCCCCAGCAGGCAAATCAACATTCATTTCTCCTGGTCATCACAAAGCACCCCCGCCCCCAGTCTTGGTTTTAATGATAAATCCCCCCATCACTAGTACCTATCTCTTCCTAATGACTGGATTTCCTCTCCCAGAGTGATATCCTCAGTGTGAGAGGATACTATGACATCATCTGGAAGCATAGTTTCAACTATGTGATTGTTGAATTATGTGCCAGTCTGATGTTCTCCTTCCCTGAGACTTTCATACTCATCAATAGCAGAGGTTTGGAAAGTTCTTACACTAAAGGGCACATGGACAACCTCCCTGCCCTCCTTCAACCTTCTGCTTCATTATCTTTATTCTCTTACACCTAGCTCCCTTTGACCTTCAAAGTACAAACATTGAACCTGTTGCTAATATACTTGGTGGCTATGATGTCTAAAGAAGTCTAGGGGATTTAATCTTTTGCCTTCCATTAATTTTAATAGATACTGGGTATCTAAAACCCTGAGTCTTGGGCACTCTATTTTTCAGGAGTAAAGCATAGAAGATGTATAAATACTCCAGAGATGAGTATGGTATAAGGACATAGGCCTCAGTCATGGATTGAGGACTGGACTACACAGACTCAAAGGAAACTAAATCTGTACAGTACCAGGGCCATAATGTCTAGAAGACACCCACAGATATACATTTGAAATAACTTTATTATTTAAGTGGAGTTGTATCCTTCCTTAGTTATGGTTAGGACTAAGTGTTTAGGTGGGACAAATTATGAATATTCCCCACTCATCATAGACTCAGAAAAGACCAGGGTTGGAAGAGACCTCAGGAGATCAGCTAGTGTAACCCCCTGCTCAAAACAGGATCATTCTCAACTAAATCATCCTAAAAAGGGGTTTCTCAAGCCTGACCTTAAAAACCTCTATCAATAGGGAGAAAAGCCTCCTAACCTTATCACCAGATAAGGGAGGGTTAAGTTCTATATCTTGTTAAATTATTAACAGCATGGTACTGAATCTCACAGCTGGAAACGGTGTGTATACAGCCTCCCTTGCTCAATAGCACATCCTGGCTAGAGTCTTCAGCTACTTTTGTTTCCCTGTTAATTGAAGACTTTATTTGGTTATTTCCAGGAGCGGGCACTACTTCAAAAAAAGTTGGCGGGCCCCAACATGACCCAAAAGACTCCTAACAAAGGAGAGGCAGGCCCTTCCTTCCTTCCTCAGCAGCAATTCTGTGGCTCAAAGTGCCCTTGAAGTGAGGTTGGAACTCCGCCTGGCAAGGCTTGGCCTCTCACTACTACTCGAACAGGAAAAATGACGACCCCAGGCCTGCATGCCAAGTGAGAGTTGAACTGCAAAACAATTCAATCCATCTTTCGTTGCAAGTTGTTAAGGTATCTAGAGAGAGTGTCACTTCCATGACCTTGTAGAATGGCTGCAGCACTGCAGAAACAACTACTCACTCTTTGTAGTAGTAGAAGAGATTTTATGTTCTTCTCTGCCTCCACCCCCGCCCTCCTCTTCTTTCCCTGAGCAAATCCCCATAACAAATAAAGTTACACTTCAAGACTGGATTATGCAGGCTGTTAGGTTTGCATGCCAATGTTTACTTTAAGTTAAAAATGATACTTCTGAGAATTCAAATAATACGTTTAAAGCATTTCCAGGTTATTGCCTTGCTTCTATTTGTTTTGGCACTGATTCTCTCCATGGATATGTCAGTTTTGAAGGAGAGATGAATGCCGTTCAGTTACAGCTTTTGCCTATTGATCATATGTTTAACATCTGTTTACTTTGTTTATGTGCGGTTTTAAAAGGGATTCACTGAGCAGTTAAGAGCACTCATTGCAGCAAAATTTCTTCTAGAGGAACTTATGGGCACATGGAAAAACTCTCTTATGAAGCAGAATTATTAAGAATTATTAGTATTATTAAGTACCCAAAGGAATTATTTATAAGTCAACTGGCTCAGCTTGTTCTCTTTTCAGCTTAAAATCCAAGGAGCTATGAAAGCATTTCTCCCCAGTATGTCACTATAGCAGCTCACCTGGGACTTTCAGATCAAAGGGTTGCAGAATGCCTGTCTGGACTGCAAATCTGGATCCTATTCCTCCTCCTGGTTCCTTTTTCTACACTCCCCCCCCCCCACCTGACCCCTTCTGCTTCATCCCTGGACCACAGTCCAAATCCCTGGTCTCACAACCATGCTCCATCCTCTCTAGAGTCTGGTAGCTTCTCTCTGCACACTCTTTTGCCTGTTGCTCCTCTTCTGCTTTGATTCCACCTGGGTTTTTGCCCCATCAAACTCTCACACCTGTTGTGATACACCTCTAAGAGATGTGCAACAGTCTGATCCCTGAATCCAGTCCAGTGTGCTTCTGTGACTCCCCAACCTGCGCTCCTGAATCCCTACTTAACCCACTTGCCAGGTGACTACTCATTCCTGAGTCAGTTCACATCAGCCTCCTTCATGTAACTGGTCTGAGTCCACGAGTGCACACCCTCTGACTGCTCAGGCGATGGTCCCCAAGTGAGCACCCCTGGCTCCAGATACCACACTGGGAACTTCTGTCTTACAAGGATTCGAGCATCCAGTTGAATTTTAACAACTGCTTAGATTTGCTGTTACTATATGACCTGATCCCATGTCTTACACTCCCCTGCATTTATTCCCATCCAATTCTGTAAGTTCCTTTTTTCAAAGCATCTGACAAAGTGGGATTTTCTCCCATGAAAGCTCATGCAATAAATAAATCTGTTAGTCTTTAAGTGCCATAGGATGCCTTGCTTTTTTTTCTTTTTTGGCTGAACTAGACTAACATGGCTGCCCATTTAGCACATTTCAGGAAGTATTGAGTTCCTGCCCTCTGAAAATCAGGCCCCTTCAGCAATTAATACTAAGCGCTCTATAGGACTTCTTATCAGCAGATCTCAAAGCTCTTTGTTAATGAGATCAGTATATTTATTCTTCTTTCCCAGATAGGGACACAGAGAAGTGCACTAAGTAGTCCAATGCCAATAGGCCAAGCTGGGAAGCAAATCTAAGTTTCTTGAAATTTCCAGAGTGTTAGTCTGTGTACAGCAAAAACAATGAGAGTCCTGTGGCACCTTATAGGCTAACAGATTTATTTGGGCATAAGCTTTTGTGGGCTCCAACTGACTTCATCAGGTGCATTGAAGTGGAAACTGAACTTGACGCATCTGATGAAGTGGGTTGGAGCCCACAAAAGTTTATGCCTGAAGAAATCTGTTAGTCTATAACAGGGGTGGCCAAACTTATGGAACTCAAGAGCCATACAAGTTGATTATTAAACCTTCAAGAGCTGCACTGAGGCATATAGCCATATACTTTTACCTACTAAATTGATTTTCTGAGAGCCACACTTTTTCATTCAAGAGCCACATGTGGCTCCCCAGCCGCAGTTTGGCCACGTCTGGTCTATAAGGTGCCTTAAGTTTCTTGAGGAGCAGTTTGGTTGGGTAAAGACCCACAAGACCAGTGGTTCTCAGCGTTTTTGCAGGTCATAGCACACTTGGTGATATATTGTGACCCTATATTGTGACTCAACTTTTTTTTTTTTGTTGGTAAGAAAACTAAAGATTGGTTATACAAATTTTCATTTTGTTCAGAAAGCCACTTTTTTGTAGAAAGACATGGAACATTTTCAACCAGGGAATATAATACACTGTGTCAAGTGCATCTCCCTGCCTACGCAGAGAGTTGTGGGATTAATATTCCTTTCCCTGTGTATATGCTATTTGTTGATCAAGATAGGAGACTATTCCAAACTCAGGCACACTCTCCTTTTTATTGGGACTTCCAAACTCCAAACTTTAAACAGTATTTGTTTTCAGACAAATTGCTATTAATTGGGAAAAAATGATAAAAATAAACAACACTATTGTTTCAAAACAACATGTCCAAACAGCATTATTTCAAAATAACAGTTTCAAAATAACAGCTGTTTCGATAGCAGGCTTTCCCTTAATTCAAATTAACATTTTCTTAATTTGAATTAATTTATTTCAAAATAACAATGTATGTGTGGACATAGCCTAAAATGCCACAGAACTCCTTTTTGTTTTGCTGGAACAGACTAATGTGGTAGCCCCTCTGGACCTTCTCATGACTGCCTTTTTATTTTTTTATTGTATTGTACCTAGAGTTTAAGATGGAGAGAAGTGAAAGTATCTTGGTAGACCTGTGTGCTGCTTGATCCACCAAGAGGGCTTGGCAGCTTCTGGAGCAGAAGTGCCTTGAATGACATCTGGAAGTTGAAGAAAAGTTTAGGTTCAGAAACACAGGTAAGTGTGTTTACTTAGGAATTTGTACTAAATGACTTTGTAAACCACTTTAAAAGAAATTGAAAGAATTTCTGTGTGCTCGCAAGTTCATAACTTCCTCTGTTCAGCATGCTTAATGGCCCTCTTATATGATACATGCAGATATCTTTGCTGGTACTGGAAGGAGTAATTTCTTGTTCAGATAGACCTATCTTGCTACCTCTGACTGAGCTTGCACATTGAAAATAGAATTGTACCCTTGCAGCACAAACACTGAGAGGGAAGAGCCATAGAAGTGACTATCTACAGTCTCAAATGAACTTATTCAGGGCTGCTAGCTCTTTCGTCTGCTTCTGCTGCAACTACAATTCTATTTATGGAGAAGACTGGGAATGTATATAGCTCTGCCCATGCATGATGTCTCAAAGAAAATCACTGAACAAAGAGTCTGTGCTTGAAACACTGCAGCAAAATTTCTGGGAGCTCTTTTTAAAAGAAGGAATCTAGGCTATTGTAGACTATGAAATTGAGTCTTGAAAGTGTCTGGACTCTGTAAATATTAGGAGAGACTATAGGAATGGAAGTATTCATATCTACTTTATTATGCTTTAAATAATGGGCAAATACAACGAAAGGAAAACTTGGTCAAGTTAATTAACACTTATTCAAAGAAAAAAAGACATAACAGGACTTTTAGGAATGACATGACATTGAGATAAAGGAATAAGTCATTAATTGGTTATCTTATTAGGGCTATAGAAAGAGTCCTAACAAGGTCAACATGACTTTGACAGTGACCACAGCTATATTGTTCTTAGGAACTGAAAGTGAAAGAGCAAAACACAAAAGGAGAATGGAGATAAGGAAATTGGATAGGTAATTATGCAAAGGTCTTGAGGGAGGGTCAGATGATTGCAAGACAGGTCAAAGGGCAAAGCGTGTAATCAAAATGGCTGAAATAATAGTTGTCTAGAAAGGCATTGTCCCTTTTCAAATAGACATCAAAGAAAATTGAAAACTGATAATGGCATTAAGAAGATTAGAAAGGCATAGAAATTAAATATATATGGATTAAATAAGCTAATGAATAATATATCAGAAAAAAGAGATGCAAAGGTATAGGTACTTTAACAATAAAACAAACATTTACAGAGTTTTGCTTACTTGGAAATTTTAAATAATGAAAATATTGAGATTTTACATCTTCACAATAGAAATTAATTCAATGGTTTCTAGTGGAGCCCTGTGGTCCCCCAGGACCTGGTGCTATAATAGCAAGAATGGGTAAAATGTGCTTTATTATGGACACAACTGAATGGGGAAAAAAAAGAGACAGCAATAATTTGTAGGAAAGCACTTTCTTTTCTTTTAAAATAAAGGTTTTAATACTTACATTTTTGTAATACTTACATTTTAGCAAGGGATAGAAAGGGATTTGATGTCTATTGTGACAGGAGTTAAAGTATTTTTACATGGTTTAAGCAAGGTTTGTTTAATCTTTTATTGATAAAATTCTATCTATCTATCTTAACTGAGCATTTTTGGTTTTGGGTTTTTTTGTTTGTTTTAGTAGCATGGAACAATCTCTCTCTTTTGTGGGATTTGTGGGATCTAAGGCTTTTGCAGATGGGAGCTGGATAAAAATGCAAGAAACAATGCAGGAGCAAGTGAGAATGGGAATAGGTGTTGTGTGGCTGGAGAGGGACTTAAAAACAGCTCTGCATAGGACTAAATTGCAAATGATGTTAAAGTGGTTTTTTTTGTTTTGTTTTTATGCTTCCTAAATAGTTTGTCTTCTGTGCTCTATAACAGTTTAAATTTGGGAATGAGAGTAAACCAAGAGCTGTCCTTTGCTCCCCAAACTCTTTCAGCTTCTCAAAAATATCATTATTTTTTAGAAGTTTATATTTGTCCCTTCATGCTTCTGCTCCTCCTAGTTTTGGCTGCAGGTGCTATGTTCCACCCTCCTGAATCCAGGTAGTGGAGAGTTAAAAGTCTTGCAGGTACTCCAGTTTGTTCTTGTGAGTCCTCCAGCTTTGTTTTGTAGACGTCAGATGTGTTTTGATGCACAGACTGCAAACAATCCTCGGAACAAACATCATGTCAGCCAGAAGGATGCTGCTCTTTTCAATTCCATGGGCTGGATGGCGTTTCCACTTTCCTTCTGTAGTGTCTCTTGTGGTAGAGAAGAGAAGAGAGAGGCTTAGATTTGGACTACACTTGAAAGCTGCACCAGCATTACCAGGTCAGCTGGAGGTGATATTTTACTGAATCAATTATCCCTAGCATGGATGGAGTTATACCATTATAAAGATGCTTTATATTAACACAATTATTCCCCCTTCCAAGTGGGAATAATAGCATGTTTATAGAAGGCATCAGTGCATACGAACTGTGGTGTAAATTCCAGTGCATATCAGCTTGTTGTCCACTAATTGTCTATAGGGACCCAAATGGCATGTACTAAAAATTCCCCAGTGTGCACTAATGAAGTCCCATTTCATTCCACTGCTGGCATCCCTCATTCTTTTGGTCATTTTCCACAGTTCATAGCCATAGGTGAGGATGGGGATGTAGACTGACAGGTGAACCAAGAACTTCATCTAAAAACTTAGCTCCCACTTTACTACCATGGAGCAGTACAATGCTCAGCTCACTGCCACACTAATTTACCAGTTAATCTCACACTCATGCTTACCATCACTCATGAACAAGATCCCTAGATACTTACACTCTTCCAGTGATGGCAGCTGCTCCCCCTTCATGTGGAGAGAACATGCCACTTTCCTCCAGGAACGAACCATGACCTCTGATTTTGGGGAAGGCAGGAGGTGTTTATTCTTATCACAGCTACTTTCACTTGGCAGTGAAGCATAGAGGTGCTTCCATGCTGGAGGTCACAGTCTCAAGACACAAGAAGGACACCATCATCTGCAAACAGCAGAGATGCCGCCAAGGGGTAATGTTGCCTTGGAAAAAGACCCAGGGCCCATTTTGGTGCCTGGCCCCAATCCGGTCCTGGGGTCCCGGGCAGGACCCTAATCGGGCTCTGCCACCACCAGCTGGCAGCCTGGCCCTGGATCCCTGGCCGGAGATGGGGCCGGGTAAGACAGCCAATGCCGTGGGCGGCCTGGCCCTGGATCCCTGGCCAGGGATGGGACCAGATGGCCTGCCACTGCCACCGTGGGACACTGGTACTGGGACATGGGGCACGTGCCACCTGTGCTAAGTGCCAGCAGTACCATTGATGCCACCCTGAAGTCCCCATATTGGATACACTCCCTGACTCAGCTCACCTTGATATCTTGTCCACGAAGATCATGAACGTAAGTGGGGACAGGATACATCCTGGAGGGAGTACAACTTCCACCTTGAATGAACTTGAATTAATACCAAGAATGTGGCCACAACTCTCGCTATGGGTATAGAGGGATGGGAGAGCATGCAGCAGTAGTTCCAGCACCTCATACTCCCCTGACCACTTCCCACAGGACCTCTGGGGGAATGCGTTTATAAGCCTTCTCCAGGCCTGCAGAACAAAGGTAGACCAGGTGAGCAAATTCCCATCAATAGACACAGAGAACAAGTGATTACCATCTTCTTCATAACAGGCCTTCATGCATTTGAAAATTATCAAGTTGAGCCTCAGTCTTCTTTTCACAAGCAAGGCATGTCCAATTTGCCTACCTTTTCTCATAGGTCAGCTGTTCTAAATCTTTTTCGCCATTTTTGTTGCTCTCCTCCAGACTCTCTTCAATTTGTTCCCATCTTTTTCAAAGTGTGGTGCCCAGAAGTAGACACAGTACTTGAGATGAGACCTCATCAGCTCTGAATAAAGTGCAATATTTATCTCTCATGGTTTACATATGACATTCCTGAATACACCCAGCATGATATTAACCTTTTCCGTAAATGAATCACATTGTTGGTTCATATTAAATATGTGATCCACTATAACCTCCAGATCTTTTTCAACAGTGCTACTGTGACCCATATGCTTTATTGAGAATATCTCTTGAAGGGATCTCTTGGGGCTGGTTTGGGCAGATTTGGCTGCCCAGAGCCAGGAAAGCTTCTGGCAATTTCGTGGGGTAGCTTTGAGCATGCTCCACCAGGTTTCATGCTGCTGTGGGCAGATGCCATGAGAGCACCAGCCAGGGCAGTTGGACTGAGAAAAACCCATGTGCTCAGGGTGTATATGGGAGAAGCTGAGCCAGGAGCAGAGAGCAAGCTGTTTTTTCCCTATGCTGGAGCATTTTGCTGCAGAGCTTCCTCATATGTGACAGAGTGCAGGCCAACCAGTAAACTGACTGGCTACTGGTTTCAGCAGAGGAAGAGAAGGAGCCTACATGGATTTCTACTGAAGATTCCTGCAATCAAAGAAGAGGAGGCTGCTTCTTTCAACTAAAGGCTTTGGACTTGGTGAACAGAGACTGTAACTGTAGAGCCCTGCATGGATACAAAGATGTGGAACCGCATCCAATCCACATCCGCTCAGTGATAACATTAATCCGATCTGAAATCCGCATGCCAGGATTTAGCTGCATCTGTAACTGCAGCTGCAACCGAGCTTGGGCTCACATACAACTATTCAGCCTTTGATTGGTTCATTCCCCACATGCGACCCACCAACTTTTTCCTTTCTTGTTTGTGGTTCGCATGCTGTGCTATCAATCAGATTTCTTTGCCCACCTATGAAATCTCTGATTAACAGCAATGGCTTGCCAACTGGAAGCAAGAAAAGGAAGAAGTGGGCAGGGGAATGAGCCAATCAGAGGCCAGCAGTGAGTCTCCAAGTCCTACCTGGAGACTCTGATTGGTTGGAAGATCACAATCTTGGATTGGCCAGAGCGCTTCCTGGTTCTGCCAACACAGACAGTGCAGCAATTTCAGCAATGGATCACAGTGTGATAAGGTAACAATGGAAGCTGCATCCATGAGTCGATCTGCAGCAATGGGTCTGAGGTTATCCTCACCCACACCCACGGATGCAGATACCCGCTGATCTGCAGTGGATGTCCGCAGATTTGCAGGGCTCTATGTAACTGAGATTCAGATGAATTCTACCTAAACTTTGGGAACTCTTAAGTTGCATCTCACAGTATTTCTGTGGGGACGTTCTCTTTAAACTCAAATTGTTTTCTTGCTTATGTGTTGTGGAAATAGAAACCTGTGAAAATAGTGTATGTGGATTTACCAGATAGCCACAATGTTACAAATGTATAGTAATTATTATTTTAGTTTTTCTTCAAGGCTGAACAATCTTTGTTGTGTCCTTTAAGAGTGAATCCTAGATCTCCTGCTGCTTCTCCGTAGTAGTTGGGGTTTATTTTATTTTATTTTTTTTTAGGCAGTAGAGAAGGGCAATTGAGGTAAACTCTAGCCCACCTGAAGGTTACACTACTACTTGGATAGTTATTCCAATTTTGTTGCCACCCATTTGATTTTCTTCCTTCCTCAGTGTGGTACTCAGCATTTGTCTTTAGTGAATTTCATCTTATTAGTTTCAGACCAATTCTGCAATTTATGTAGGTCATTTTGAATTCTAATTCTGTCCTCTAAATTGTTTGCAACCCCTCCCAGCTGGGGTCATCAATAAATTTTAAAAACATACTTTCCAGTCCATAATCCAGTTCATTAATGAAAATATTGATAACCTAGTATAGACCCAAGCAGGACCCATGTACATATGTCCTCACAGGGTGACAGTGAATGATTGATAATTACTCTTTGAGTATGTTAAGGGTTTTTTTCAACCAGCTGCTCACCCACTGTGACTGAGTGCTGGGAACTAAAAGGTAAGCCAGCACCCTGATCTCTCTCACATCAGTTCAAGTGGGTAATGGAATGGAATTAAGTTGGGAGACTGTGGGAGCTAAAGACTTACTTAATTAACCCACCAGCTGGAGAATGATAAAAGATACAGAAAGGAATGGCTGTGGAGAAAGAGTAAGAGGGCTAGCTGAGATCAGATTGATGGAGGTATCAGAGAAAGGAGATCTCTGGTATTAGAGAAAGGAGATCTCTGGTCCTGCATGCTTTGGGAAAAGGGTTGGAAGTGCAGGAAACCCTAAAAGTAGCACTACGGTATGGATTATACATGTGTGGATGGAGGGAATATGAATAAACTATCAAACTACTTAGGCAGCTGAATCTAAGTAGGTTTCTCTGATACCAGAAAGAAGGGTCAGAGTGGTGCCCCATTAACCTGTAGTAAGTTCACCTAGACCAACCTTCCTTAATTTGCTTTTGCAAATGTCATGTAATGCTGTGTCGAAAGCTTTACCAAAACCAAGATACATCATGTCTACTGTTTCCTCTCATCCACTAGGCTGGTAACCGTGTCAAAAAAGGAAATTAGATTGGTCTGGCATGATTTGTTCTTGACAAATCCATGCTGACAATTCTTTATGACCCTGTTCTTCTTTAGGAGTTTACAAATTGATTGTTTAATAATCTGTTCCAGGATCATTCCAGGTATCAAAGTTAGACTGTCTTGCTTATGATTCTCTGTGTTTGTGGGGTTCCCTTTTTTTAAAAGACTGGGGACTATGTCCTTGTCCACTCCTCTAAGACCTCACTGGACCTTCAGGAGTTCTAGAAGCTAATTATTAATGGTTTTGACCCAGAACATTGAATCTAAGCTCCAAAGTTGTTTTCTTTTAATTATTATTTTTATACTGAGGGAGTACTTAGAAGCCCCAGATGTGAACCAGGACCTTGCTGTGCTAGGTGCTCTACAGACACAGTACAAAAAAGTTTCCTAACCCAAATGGATTACCATCTAAACAATTCAAATAAACAAGAAACATGCTCTGAACTATCTGCTGTTCATATCTTGCTGAGATACAAGTTGCGGATTACCATTTACTACGCACAGTCATAATTAACCTTAAGCCCCATTTGTTTCAGGAGGCCGTTTTTCCTCCTATAATCCTTCACCACCATGGCACTTGGCACACATTTTCAGCTTCCTGAAAGCCCAGGCCAACTCCTTCTCTGCAGTGAATTCTCTCCCCTGGGAATCCTGGAGGTTGCTCATGCTCTCTTCTGATCCGTTATTTACAGTTGACTGCATGATGCAAAATAAGTAAATAAATGAAGAAAGCACAGAAAATATTTTGTGGAATTAAATAAGACAACAGCAGAGAGAAATTGTAGTGGAGGGAGGGAGATAAATTAAGAGGTATGGTGAAAAGAGAGGAAAATAAGTAGGGCCAGATCATTAGGCCCATAAAGTCCCCTTCGTAGTGCTGTGGCACAGCAAAGAGGATGTAAACTTGCCCTTAGCAGGTAGCTGAGAACTCCAGTGGATGGGGGTGAGGGGAGTGTCTCTGAATGGTGTGAAGTGTGGACTGCCAGCTTTTCACCCCCAGAGCAGGAGGCATGTTGCATATGTAAGGAAGCTTGCAGGGGACATAGAGGGCACATGTGCTCTAACCGCCACAAGGCTGGTACAAGCAGTGTGACTGAAAACATCTGTAAGATGTTTCTAAATTATGCTGGGGGCAGAGTCCCCGGCTTCCCCCAGGACCATTGTGGAGAAGGTCAGAAAGGAGGCAGAAGGGTATCTTTGCCAGACAGCCTCACCTCCCTGAGGTGCATCAGGCATTGTAGTTACTGTTTTCATTCACCTGAGTATGTTGAGCACAAGTCAGATCTTATGTCCTCGTCTATTCTAGGAGAGTTTAGTTATACTGGTACCACCCGACTGAAGAAATCCTGTAGTGAGGACACAATTATATCAAGAGAATAGTCCTTATACTGATACAGTTGATGTGGGTCCCCCTGACTGCCATTAGATATATCAGTATAATTATGGCTGTATTGCTATAATTGTGTTTGCTCTGGCCCTTTATTGACAAAGGGCTTGTCTACACTTGAGATGCTTCAGTGGAGACAGTACCTATGCCAATGGGAGGGGTTCTTTCATCAGCACAGGTAAGCCACCTCACCACGGGGGGTTAGTTAAGTCAATGGAAGACGGCTTCCATCAACTTAGTGTTGTCTATGCTGCAAGTTGGGCAGCTTAAGTACATTGCTTAGAGGTGTGGAATTTGCATACCCTTTAGTGAAGGAGCTGGGTTGACTTAAACTTTTAGTAAAGTTCAGGCCACAGATTCATAAATTCCAAGGGTAGAAGGTCCCATGGAGATCATCTTATCAGGCCTCCTGTATAACACAGGCCAGAGAACTTCCTCAAAATAGCTATATATTAACAAAAAAGAAAAAAAAAGTACACCCCACCTGACATAGCTATGCTAAACTTTTAAGTTTATCACAGGCCAAAGTTAAAAATACAACTGACTTTTAAAAGCTCTCTCTGTTTTGAGATTGGTAGCTCTATTTATAATGTCAGTGGATGAAGATATTTGTCACCGTTTTAATGCCACCACATCTGTTAATACATTGCTTTAAACTGCCAAAACCAGTAATATTCTCAATCAAGGCAACAATATTTTATATACAAGTTATGACTTACTCCTCTCACTGCTGGTGTTAAATCAGATTTCATTTATTTTTATAGTATTAGGGACATTAACATTACCCTCTAGAAATGTTCCCTTTTCTATTTGTCCTTGGATCTGTTATCTCCCGTATTAGGATAACTTCTTACCTCAAGATAAATGTCTCCTGATAAAACAGTATTGCTAACCTGAAACAACTGCAATGTGAAATAAATGCAGTTGTCAAGTAAACTTTGAATGGGGAATATAAATGCCAAAATAAACCCAAAATTCAGGACACAGATTAAAATATTGCAGTATTATTCTTTGATATTCCTGAATTCATTTATCTTCCTGGCTATCACACATGAGTGAATAAGCAGAGAAGTCACCTGAAATAGTACCAAATGACAAAAGATATATTAATGTCACAGATGTAATGTGCTTCATCTCAGAAACAGGATGGCTAGAGTTGGGTACCATCCACGTGCTGTATGTAATAGAAATGAGCCTGAATCAAGCATCCGTGAACATACTATATTTGTACATCTGAACTATTGATGTTGTGATGGGGTAGATGAAAGCTGCAGATGCCCAGAAAGGCTTAAAGGGCATATGACAGCTCTATAAAGCTTACCTAATACACCTGGAGAAGATGAGAAGGAGACTGACGGAAGAACTCAAATGAAAGAATGTAAGATAGTCAAAAGGAGATACAGTTTAGAAAGCCCCTCTTGAGAGGATGGCTTAGTTAAAGACTTGGTCAAGGGAAGAAGAAAAGAGATATTGCTTTAGGAGTCAAGATCACCTGTTGCAGTGGGTCCTGTAAAGAGGCAGAGCCTGGGGGAAGTGATTCAGTGAGATAATATCCTAAGTGAAGAATATGAGTCAAGAAGAGGAGGGCTGAAAACTGAAGCCAGCAGAAGTGGAGAGAGATTTAGTAGGATTTCCGGCTGGTGAGGAGGAGAAGTCCCAGAAGGAGCAGAAGGCCTGTTTAGGTTTGCTGTAAGATATTTGGAATTTGAAGGACATTATAGTCTTGCAGTGACTTTAGAGAAATCTATACAGAGGGTCTGGTCCGAGGTTCAAGAAATCGTCATGAGTTAGCAGGGAAAGGGGGACTGGAAATGGGAGGCGACTCCTGAGAGTGCTCAGAGATAGTAAGGCTACTAAAATGCATTTGAAAACTTCAAATACTTATGACTTCCTTTAGCTGTTATTACAGTTGGTTAGAGTGCCTTGATCTACTCCGCTGTTGAACATGACTAGCTCAAGGTGCTCTCATGCAAAGTAATCATGCATCAGCAGGGTGTACATGGAGAGTCAGTCCAGAGTGATTTAGTATGGGGTAGAGACATACTCTTACTTTATGTGAGCTAACTGTTTATGCAGATAAGTCTCCAGTAATATCTTACCCAAGTCATGAAGGCTGTGTTCACACAGCAGTCTTATTTCAAAACAACAGAGGTTGTTTCAAAATAAGAAACGCCACACTCACACGATGTACTGTTGTTTCGAAACAACAGATTCTGTTGTTTCAAAACAATGGCATTGTTTCGAAACAACTTAAACCCCATTTGGTGATGAAACAACATTGTTTTGAAATGATTGTTTCTAAACAATCCCATCGGACGTGTTATTTTGAAACGATGGAGACTCGTTTTGAAATAACTGTTGTCCAAACATGCTGTTTTGATTCCTGCTTTTTTCCTTAATTTGAATTAACAAACTGTTAATTCAAATTAACTTATTTCAAAATAAGGCGTTATTTCGATACAAGTTGTTTCAAAACAACTTGTATCGAAATAACCCCCTGTGTGTGAACGTAGCCAAAGAGAAACAGGTGGAAAAATGCCTGTTTTTTGTGAGCAGTGTAGTTGCAGCCATGCTGGTCCCAGATACGAGAAAGGGAGGGCTTTATTGGATCTACTTCTATATGTGGAAGGATCAAGCTTTGGAGCTTTTCAGAGCTCTCCCTCGGGTCTGGAAAAGGTAACCGCAGTGTCACAGCTAAATGCAAGGTGGGACAGCTTGTTCAGCATAAGGGTGTTCAATGTTTTTCACAAAGCGATCCTTCCATATCTGACCTCTCAATTCCTATCCTCAAATGAAACCTGCTTAACACCTTTAAAAGGTGAGCTTGGGATCTTAAATTTATAACTCTGTCTGGTGTTAAAAATAGAGACACTGGTTTTATGGACAATTACAACAATTTATAATGCATCCTACCACGTAGTAACCTTCCTTTGTTCTCCGACTGCAGAGAGATATTACTTCACTTTGTATCTCTTATCCTGGAACCCACAGAACTACAGCAGCATTGCAAAGAATTCACTTCTCCGAAGCTAAACTGCTCTCACGTAAATAAAAATAATGACACCTACCAACCTCTCTGTTTTTATGAGAATTAATGATTGCTTTTGGAATACTTTGTGACCTAGTTAGATGGAAGAAGCTATGCACAACATTGCACAAAGTCTTATAGACTCGCAAGTTAGAAGGAACCAATATGATCATCTAGTCTGACCTCCTGCATAATGCAGGCAACAGAACCTCCCTCACCTCCCTCCTGCAATAAACCTCTATCCCATGACTAAGTCATTAAAGTCCTCAGATCATGATTTAAAGACTTTAAGGTACAGAAAATCCACTAGCAATTGAGTAATGTGCCATGGTATCGTAGAGGAAGGTGAAAAACCCTTGAAGCTATTGCCAGTCTACCCTGAGGGGGAATTCTTTTCCAACTCCAATATGGTGATCCGTTAAACCCCGAGCATGTGGGCAAGACTGATCAGTCAGGCGCCCAAGAAAGAATTTTCTGTAATAATTCAGAACTCACCCCATTAATTGTCCCACTGGTGTATCTACCAACAGGAGCGAAAGTCACTGCGATTCATATGTTAATCCATTTGCTGTGATGTGGTGTGAACATTTAACTGTGCCCAAGTTTTGCTTCTGCTCTGATGACAGTAGATCATTAGCTCATTCATGCAATTTGTGGAATTGATCTGCTCCAAAAAACATGTGAACAGATCACAGTGCAATGCCAGTCAGCAGCATTTCACTTAAAATTTACATTGCTACATACTTAAAATGCTCTCTTTGAATCAATGCCTTACTGTTTTTAATATTTAATGAGAGTTGCATGTTGGTTGTATTTTTATTAGTATATGTACTTGTTTAGCAGAAGGAAGAGATGTAAACTATTCCAGACACAATGTAGGGTACACAATCAAATAATTTAATTTCAAATAAATTTTAGAACCACTGGTCTAACTCATCACTACACATAACTGCAGCAAATGTACTCAATTCAAAGACATTGCATTAGTGCAGATACTTTTCAGAATATGCAGATACACTTACAGTGTAGATACAGAACATTGATTGCATAGTCTGTGAGAGCTACATATGTGGCCTGTTCAACTCGCCTGACTCATGAGAACAGCCAGTGACTCATATGAATAAATCAGGCAGGGTTTGTACTTTCTATCACTGTTCATAAATCTATGCTTTCTTGGGCCTGGTGGTGCTTTCAGATTTTTCAGATCACGCCATAGTGCTCCCAACTGTTGATTTTTGTTCTCCTCTCTGGCTGCTTTTGCTCTATTTTTCTACAAGGTCCTGCCACCCTTCCTATGAGACAGGGCATTTTCTCCCACCACCACTTTAGAGATCATCTGGTTTAAGTATGTGTCTTTCCTATAGACAGCAGTCTTTTTCCTGCAGCCAGTGTTCCACTAACACCTACACAATGGGCAGGAGGAATGGGGGATGGAAAATATGTCAAGAGCTTTTTTAATTGTATGAGCTTTTCTTAGGGTTTGACTGCCAGTTAAGTATCCCTTAAGTAAATATGTTTCTTATTTTAACCTCTTAAGTGCCCCAGGCCTTGCAAGGGTATGTTACATATGTGGGATGTATGCTAAAAGATGTAGGTCATGTTTTTACTTTGATTAGGCTGGACTCTGGCTTTAAAATATGCCTCTGGGTGGGATGTCCTACAAAGGAGTGGATCAGCCAGTGGGTCAAAGACTAAGGACCCAGTCCTTCAGATACAGAAACTAAATAGCTTGTCTGGGACAAGAACTATTAGCCCTAACAGGCACCATTTTCTCCTGACTTGTTCAATATTTACCTCTTCTTTTTGTGATCTTATCCTGGTCTCAACGTGCTACGTCTCCTAGCACTCTCCCAGCCATCATCATGTGAAGACAAGGTGACATAGGGTGATGGAACTGGTTATCAGTTTTCTATTAATGTAACTTTCGGAGAGGTCTTAGCATCCTTTTACTTACATTTTCTGTGACCTATCAGAGATACAGATTTGTAACTTCAGTTTAATCACCTGCATTCCAATCTGATGTGTCAGTGAAACACCATCCATTGTCTCTAAAATGTACATTGCATTCACTTACGGGAACCAAATATAACTTCTCTCCCCCTGCCCCCCAATTTGCAGCTCTTTCTCTTTTCCTAAATTCAGTTATTCAGAATCTTTCTCCTTTCATACACAGTCTTCCCCCCACTTGCTTGTCTTTCAAGATTAAGGCATATTCAGCAAAAACAGCATTCTGTGGCTTATGTGAATCAAGAGTTCGTGCTGTGTATATTGAGCCATGGATGCCTAATGTGATTACATACTCAGTATCAGTGGAAACATTGTAATTTTGTGGTGAGGTTTAGGAAAGTAAGGAAAGTAATGTCATAAATGTCCTATTTTATTACCTCAGACTATACAAGTTGTTGTCAGTAGTGTTATCTCTGTTTTTATTATTATGTGAAAGACTAGATTATTCAGGCTCAGAAATTAGCTTGAGGTACGACTCAGTGGTTCAGAGCCTGGATCCAACAACTGGGTCCATGAAGGCCTGTGGAGCACCCCACTGATTCCAGCTGAGCTCTGTGTAGACCAGAAGGGTCCATTTATGCAGATCTGCTGGCAGGGTCTACACCAGAGCTCAACAAAATTGACTCCCAGTTCGGTGCCAGAAGTTTTATTTTTGGTGGCCAGGGGGCACTCCTCTGCTGCAGTTCCACAGCAGCACTAGAAGCCAGGCTACAAACACTGGTCCCCATGCTGACCTGGCACCTGGGTTTTGTCGATCCCTGATCTACACCCATGTAGATAGAGGGCAGATGTCATGCTCCTCTGATACGTGTTGGCTGGAGTATATGAACTGAGTTGTGTTCCCAGCCTGGTTTCTACTGAATTGTATTGATGACATACATACAAGCTGCCATTACAACAGGTAAGTTTACTGACCATCTAACCTAGAGGATAGGGAATGAATGAACATGGAGACAGAATGGCACAAAGCCATCCTTTATTTCTCTAGGAGTGGTTTCTCTTGGTTAGGAGTGGGCAGTAAGGGGAAGGGTACCTTATCACAGCCTATGCTACATCTGCCCTTTGTTCACCAGTTCAGTATTTCCTGCACTTCCCATTAAAATTTAGCCAATTGAAATAATTTTAAATTTGATCATGTATAGCCCACTGTATCTCCACTACTAACAGACAAAATAATGCCAGTGACTCCTTTACTTAGAAAATTACTGTTTTTACCTGTGTAAAAAGCCAGTTTGAAAAAATATGGTGTAAAAACTTGACATTTGATATTAAAACACAATGTATATGTCATAAATCTTCTCGTTAACACAGCATGCTCCATGGGTCTAAAAATAACCCACCTTTTTCCAAATGAGTACTAGCAGGCCCCTCTTGTTTCTTAGAATTTACTTTTTTCACTCAGAGTAACCACAAAGCCACCCACCCTCTTCTTACTGCATGCACGTCTACAAGTGCAGATGCCAAACAAACTGTTGATTTCTGTCTCCTAAGAGGGTAAAGCAGTTCCTTTCCCACAAAAATCTGAATTCATTGGGTTTGCAAGCCATTATGAATTATGCATACAGAGACAGAGCTTGTCAAAATGTTTTCACCCAAACCTTTCTTTGACAGTAAATGGTTTTTTGCCCAAAATGAATATGTTCATATTCAAAAGGGGAAAAAATAAATCAGAAAAAAATTAGCTGTTCATTAGATTTCTTAAGAAAAAAGAAAAAAGAAAAGAAATGAGTGAAAACTTTTCAATTTTTGTTCTTTGTTTTTTCTTACACCTCCTTTCTCTACCTTCCCCTTTGCATAAGGGGAAAAAACATAAAAAAGGGAAAGAAAGGGGTGGAAACTTTGTAAGGACAAATATGTCAATGTCCTGCAGTATCTTTCAAAGACCTTATTTAAGTTCATGTATTTTTGTGGCCAGAGATTATATATAATTGCATGGAGGAGAATGATCTCAGTTCCTCCTAGAATTAAGATTGTGAGGATGATTAGGCAATACCCCTCAAGTTGTAACATTCCCAGAGAGCTACTAGCACCTGGAGATGTGTGGTTAATCTACATCAGAGGTGTGTACATTTGAGTGTGCACTAGCATGTCATGCACCCATATGGTCCTTGCTGGAGTATGCTAAACGTTCCCTAGTGTCCATTCAGGTAGCACTCTTGGAATATTTAGTGGATGCATCAGCATGGGCCATTTAGTGTGTGAAACACCAGTAATATTTATATCCGTTTGGTATGGACTAACGCACTGTGTAGATGAGCCCTTATTGGGATGATGGCAGAACTGAGATCAGAAACCCTGGCTCCCATTCGTTTGTGGCAAACACTCAAAGTACTTTTTGATTAAAATAAAATTAAAAAATGAGACACACTATGGGAAACAGGGGCACAGACAGCCCCCATTTTCTGGCTGGACCCCCAACGCCCCAGGGTGGGCCCAACTAGTCGTGCTTTGGGTTGTATTACTGGAAGCTTCCTGATGATGCTCCAGTTGCTAGACAACTGGACCATCAGGACAAAGCAGATGGGGGAGAGATGGCTCAGCCCCAGCTGTGTAAAAGTCAAAGCAACTGGCCAGGGCCAGAGCTGTGTAGGCGAAAAGCAGCCCACCCCTGCCCTTCTGCTGCAGTGTTGCCGCTCACAACTGCCTACTGCTGGCTGGTCCATGGTTGCATTTGCAGCAGCAAATCTCCTGTTGCTGTCGGACACCGTGGTGGGCAGAGCTGGGTGGGCCTGCTGACCAACTGGGTGGGCATGTGCTCACCTGGGCCCACCCACAGCTACGTCCCTAACAGGAAGCAGTCGGCATACTCTGTTTTAGAGGGTCTAAAAAGAGAAGGGATGACACTGCTCAGGAGGATTTTACTTTTGTATATGTGAAAAGAAGATGAATTTGCTCACTCAGTTTACTAATCTAACATGGGGGCGGACTGTGGAGAGAAAAAAAGCTTTATCCTTTACTTGGAAAAACCTTCAAATACTAATTTGTCATTAAACTTTCCTTTTCATCAATGTATTCGAGTGAGCTGACACTTTAAAGGTTATGCATTATGAATGATTACGAAACTATCTGGGGCCTAGCATTCATCTTAACTGAGCATCGGGGCCAAGGCATTGTCCGTTAATTACTCACAGCAAATTATATAACACAGATCTGGCTCTGACTTTCACAATGGCCCTGATTCAGCAAGGCATTCGGATGTAAGCATGTGCATAAAATTAAACACATGGGTAAGTGCTTTGGTAAATTGTGACTGTGTTTGTGATGGAAGTTGGAAAGAATTTTACAGCTAAAGGTTAGATAAAATTTCCCTTATTTCAGAGATTTTATTATAACTGACATTATTTATTATACCCCCCCCATTAGACAGATATTGCTGCATGTTCTAAAATCAGAATTCAGGCAAGATGACAAGTAACATACCAGTGAGGCTGCTTCTCCTCTGTAATCTGTAAATGGGTTTGTAATTCTTATCAGGGTGTAAGACGTGATGGTATAAGGGCTTGATTCTGCTTCCATTGAATAGCTACTGTTAACTTGAATGATGTAGGATCATACCATAAGACTCAGTTCCACAAAGGCATTGGGGCACCTGGGAGTTAGGTGCCTAAACACGTTTTAGGGTCTGGGCCAAAGTGCCTATGGAATTGGATAGTGGTGGATAGAACATGACAGCGTTCTTGCTCATTCAGTGTCTCTGCAAACTACTAGGTACAGGAAGGGTCTCTGCAGAATAACTGGTGGGGATGGCCTTTTCTCTTGCCTACCGAAGCAAGTAAGTGTTCTGGTAGCTCGATTCTTTCAAATCTCACTTGTTGGGCAGTAACGGCTGAGGAGCTGAACCAATTGTAACAGGAACATTGGATATGCCATGAAGAATCAAACCACATGTCCATCAAAGTCTAATATCCTGCCTCCAGCTACAATATCAGAGGCTTCCAAGGAAATTAAAACCACTGCTGCATTTGGTCAGCTGAGCAGTGCTGTACAGGGAGAGCAAAAAACTATATCTGCAATGCTCATCTTATATCATTTAGCCTGAGATTTGAAGTTTTTATGTTTGACTATAAAATAGCACTGAGATCTGTATTTTATTTAGCTTTTGAACTACTTAGTTTGAACTAATGAAGTCTGAACTAAGATTTTAGGTGTAGACACAGCCTTAGTTATTACAATGCAGCTGATGCCTTCCATTCGTAAATGGAAACTGAGGTGCACAGACAATTTGTATCCAGTTTGACAGGGTCATAAAGAATCTGGGAATTAAATCTTATATTCACAGAACTGAATAACAATCCCTAAAGCTCAGAGTCATGTAGCACATGTCACTCATAGACCTCAAAGAACTTTACAAAGTACCCATATCTCCATTTTATAGATGCAGAAATTGAGGCACAGAAAAACTCATCCAATGTCACCTGGCTGATCAGTGGGAAAGCCAGGAACAGACTCCCCGTCTCCTGTGCTCAATGCCGTAATCCACTAGGCTATACTGCCTCCCATAGCACCTTATATACAGGATCATCAAAAAGAAACATTTTCATAAATTGTTCTAAAACACCATTTCTCTGCTTAGAGGGTAAGCTCTTCAAGATAGAATTTGTGTCTTCCTCTATGTTATCCTGATTCTGCCTGGGGCCTCGGGCTGTCACCACACTTCCAGTTATACATGATCAATAATATAAACAGCACATACTTAAAAATGCATGGAGGTTAATTAATTAGTGTTTGCCTAGAGGAAAGATGGAATCTAGGTATCTAAGAACATAAGAATGCCCATACCGGGTCAGGCCAACCGCCCATCTAGCTCAGTATCAGTGACTGGTGCCAGGTGCTTCAGAAGGAGTGAACAGCACATGGCAATTTATTGAGTGATCCATCTCCTGTTGTCCAGTCCAAGCTTTTGTCAGTCTGGCCATCAGCAATGCAACATATAGGACAGTACAAGGCACTTGATCAGTAAATTGACAGCCCCAACATCAAGTATCACAGACAGCCTTGTGTCCATCAGGTCGAGGGCATGGCTAAGCTTGGCACAGCAGTATCTGTGTGGCATGATGAGGGAAGACATTACTATGAGATGCACTGATCATTTTCACATATAACTAGCATGCACACTGGCCTCACCAAATTCTCACTATCCACTGAACTTAGTGTAAAACCTGAGGCACATTCTCTGGGGTGCACATCTCTTCTTTGGTTGATCTGAAACTGTAGTCAGGCATCCAGAAAAGATATGATAAGGACATGCTGGACTGTAGGTACCTGCACAAGGTCAATATTGGCTTTGAGAATTTTGAATTTTCTTTAGGGAAATCTGCCACCTCTATGCTAAAGTCACCAACTATAGACCGGACAACATTATACTGTTAGATCAATGTAAATCGCCTTGTGTTGCCCTAGTTGTGGAACTGTTTTTGCATAAATTTGACTCCCACTTATGTAAGTGCCTCTCTATGCCAATTTAGTAATGCGGCCTCCTGGAGTCAAAGTTGTAATTAGGTCAACCAGCTTTCAGGAGCCAACCCACAATGCTCCACACTGACAATATAAGAGCACTCAGTGAGGACATGCACCATTGAAGCCAAGTGCCCACACACACAACTGATTTAATAACTGTGGTGGCTGTATGCTGACATAAATTAAATTGACCTAAATTGTAGTGTAGACAATGGCCTGTTACTTCCAAATCACAGTCTCTTGCTTTGCTGTAAATCCAGCATCTGAAACTTGTAAGCAACAGCTGTTGCTGTTTCATGTAAGAAGTCAGATCTTTGAGTTGTAACCAGTTGATTGAGCAATTGTGTCAGAACATTTTGTTTTTGAAAGTTCAGGTCTGGGCTGGAGCTCAGAGTTGGAAAAGAAGCAGCTTCTGCTGAAATCTCATTGTGCTTTAGTGTGGGTGACAACTGGAGAATCAGCTGTCTCTAAACAGTCTACTTGTTCTGAATTTTACTTTTCAGCAACCCAAGGAGCAATATTTTAGCAAGGGACCAGAGACAACTCCTGGCCCAAACTTCAGAGCTCACCTCCAGCCCAGACTACTGTTGGCTCAAAAACCAAAATTCCAATTACTTACCAGAATGAGAGGCTAAAGTTAAAAAAACAAAGAAAAAAAACCCTACACAAGTAGAACATTCAGATCCTGAGTCCATGTATCTTTGCTTTTTTATTTTGTGTCAGTAAAATATTGGGAAATTCCCCACATCAGTGACTAGCCCAAAGCTATCCAGCTAACTTATTTTTAAGTTAACTATCCAGGTAGCCTCTTGCCTGGCTGTTCACAAATAGGGAAGAATTGGTAGGAGAAGTAGATGTAGGTGGCAATTTGAGCAGCTGTGATCATGAGATGGTTGAGTTCAGGGTCCAGAGAAAAGGAAGGAAGGAGAACACCAGAATATGGATCTCAGGCTTCAGAAAATCAGACTTTGACTTCCTCAGGGAACTGATAGGCAGAATCCATTGGAAGACTAATATGAGGGGGAAAGGAGTCCTGGAAAGCTGGCTGTATTTAAAAAAAAAAACATCTTACTGAGGCCACAGGAGCAAACCATCCTGGCGTTCAGAAAGAACAGCAAATATGGCAGACAACCAGCTGACTTGAAAGGGGAATCTTTGGTGAACTTAAACAGAAAAAGGAAGCTTACAAAATGTGAAAACTTGGACAGTGACTAGGAAGGAATACAAAAAAGAAAAAAAATGGCTCCAGCATGCAAGATTGAAATCGATAAGGACAAGGCACAATTGGAGTTGCAGTTAGCAAGGGATGTGTAGGGTAATAAGAAGGGTTTTGACAGATATGTTAGCAACAAGAAGAAGGTCAGGGAAAGTGTGATGCTCGCTTATTGAATGGGAGAGGCAACCTAGTGGCAGATGATATAGAAAAAGCTGAAGTACTTGATTTTTTTTTTAACTTTGTCTTCACAGACAAGGTCCGCTCCAAGACTACTGCACTGGGCAGCAGAGATTGAGGAGGAGGCGAGCAGCCCTCAGTGGTGAAAGAGCAGGTTCAGAACTATTTAGAAAAGCCAAACATGAACAAGTCGATGGGAACAGGTGCAATGCATCTCAGGGTGCTGAGGGGATTGGTGTGATTGCAAAGTCATTGGACCTTAGCTTTGAAAACTCATGGCAATCAGGGGAAGTCCTAGATGACTGCGAAAAAAGCAAACACAGTGCTCACCTTTAAAACAGGGAAAAAGGAGGATCTGACTTACAAACCAGTCAGCCTCACCTCAATCCCTGGAAAAATTATGCAGCAGATCCTCAAAGAATCCATTCTGAAACATTTGGAGGAGAAGGTGGTCACCAGAAATAGTCAGCATAAGGGTGAGTCATGCCTGACCAGCCTGAATACCTTTTATGATGAGGTGATTGGTTCTGTGGAGGTTGGGAAAGCAATGGACATGGCATATCTTGATGACACCAAAGCTTTTGACACTGTCTCCCACAGTATTTTTGCCAGGAAGCTAAAGAGGTATAGGTTGGATGAATCAATTATAAAGTGGATAGAAAGATGACTAGTTTATCGGGTTCAAAGGGCAATGATTAAAGACTCAGTGTTTAGTTGGCAGCTGGTAACAAGCAAAATGCCCCACAGATTAGTTGTGTTCAACATCTTCATTAATGGTCTGGATGATGGACTGGATTGCACCCTTAACAAGTTCTCAGATGGCACTAAGATGGGGAGGGATGATAGATATGCTGCAGGGTAGATGTAGAATACAGAGTGACTTAGAGAAATTGGAGATTTGGGCCAATATAAATCTGATGAGATTCAACAAGGACAAGTGCAGAGTCCTGAACATAAGACGGGGAAATCCCATGAACTGGTACAGACTGGGGACCAACTAGCTAGGCAGTAGTTCTGCAGAACAGATCTGGGGGTTACAGTGGGCAAGAAGCTCGATATGATTCAACAGCGTGCCCTTGTTGCCAATAGGACTAACAGTGTTTTGGGTTACATTAACAGGAGCACTGCCAGCAGATAAAGGGATGTGATTATTCCCTTCTATTCAACACTGGTGAGGCCACAGCTGGAGTACTGTGGCCAGTTTTGGAGTCTCCAGTAGAGGAAGGATGTGGACATATTGGAAAGAGTTCAGCAGTGGGCTAACAAAAATGATTAAAGGTCTGGGACACATGGCTTATGAGAAGGGACTGAGGGAATTGAGTTCATTTAGTCTGGAGAAGAGAAAGTGACTGGGAGATTTGATAGCAGCCTTTAATTATGTGAAGGGTGTTCCGAAAAGGATGGAGTTAGGCTGTTCTTAGTGGCTGCAGATGATGCAACAAGGAATAATGCAGACATGGAAACTGTCAAATTTTCACATTCTCCACATCCCAATGCCCTCAAAAACAAAACAAAAACAAACAAGCAAAAACACCCCCAAAAAACAAAAAGAAAAAAACAAAAAAAAAACCAAACCTTGTCTTACAATTTTTCAAACAACTCTGATTAAAACACTACCAGCAGCTGGATAGAACTAATTGTTTACTGTGAAAATTCAGTAGTCACATCATTTAGGTCCTAAGGATACTTCTTTACTGCAAGCAAAAACTGATGGCACTACGTCTCATATCCTACTCAATCAACTCAGGCTCTCAGGTTTAGCCTGCATGGCTAAAAATTATAGTGCAGATGTTTGGGTTAGAGTCCAGGCTCTGAAATTCAACAAAGGCTGTGTATCTTGGGGCCTGGACTTCCATCCCAAGCTCAAACATATAAGCTGCAAATTTTAGCCTGCCACTCAAGCCCTGAGAACCCAGGTCAACTGATCTGGGACAGAAGACCTGGTCTTTTATTGCAATGCAGACATACCCCAGTGTCTGTTTGCAAATTGTTTACGAGTCAGGTCTCAGCTTTTACATGTTTCTTCACTATTTGGAATTACTCAGTGGGCGGTTCCTGCTAGTGTATCTCTGGATGACTGTTTGTGAACCTTTCTTGGCAACTAGTGTTAACACCAGGCCCTTTGAAGTAAGTGACTAATGCATATCGTCAAGAGCATCTGTGTTTTTTATTTGAAGGAGGTTCCCCCAAAATTGCCCAGTGCTAAAACTGAATGAGATTTAGTAGTTCATATCTGCAATTTCATTGAACCCAGAGTTTTCCCTGAGTAAGTTTCTTCTAAGATTAGACCCAAACAGTCTTTCTAGGCAATATCATATTGATCTGGAAAATGTGGATCAGACCCTTACTTATCTACCTCGAGGGATTATTGTGAGGGTTCTTTATATATTTATTATGTTGTGCAAGTGTCTAGGAGACCAAATAATGTCCTCGGACTCCATTGTGCTAGGTGCTGTACAAATACAGAAGAAAGACCGTAAGTATGTGATGCTTTAAAGGTCTAAACTTCTATACAAGTGTCACTATTAATTTTCTTATTGTCTATTTTTGTTTATGAAATGGCTCTGGAAATTTGAAGTACACAGATCCTATTTCACAGAATGTTTGCTGAGTATTGGCCTTGTGTAATCCTGATAATTACTAATAATATTTAGCTCTTATCTGAGGCTTGATCCCAAGCAAATGATAGAATCAGAAAGCCACAGAACTGTAGGGCTGGAAGGATCCTCAAGAGGTCATACAGTCCAGGGTTTCTGAGTGACCTGACTATGGACCAGCACGGGCCTCTGAGGTCTCCCTGATATAGTTTAGGGAGGAAGCAAGCTGGTCCCTGGTATGAAACAGCCTGAGAAACTCTGGAATGCTAATCCAATACTGTACACTAAAGGCAGGACTATATATTAACTAGACCGTTCCTGACAGATGTTTGTCTAACCTGTTCTGAAAAAGGTTCAGTGATGCAGTTTTGAAGATTGAATAACCATAAACTTCCAACACAATTTGTTCCTGTGTTTCACTACCTTGACTGGAAGTTTTCCTTAATACTCAACCTGAACCTCCCATACTGCAATTTAATTCCATTGGTTTTAGTCCTATGCTCAGAGATTCATAAGAACAATTTTTGCCCCCCTGTTTGTAATAACCTTTTACCTATTTGAAAATTTTCATGTCCCCCTGTCAATCATCTCTTCTCTAGTCTAACTAAACCCTTTGTTTTCCCCCACCATAGGTCATTTTTCCTAAACTTTTAATAATTTTTGCTCCTTTCCTCTGGGCTTTTTCCGATTTGTCCACATCCTTTCTGAAACATGGCACCCAGAACTGGATGCAAAACTCCATCTGATGCATTATCAGCACAAAGTAGAGCAGAAGAATTATTTCTCATGTCATGCTTTCAATACTCCTGCTAATACATCCCAGAATTATACGAACTTTTTTTGCAAATGTGACACTATTGAGTGAGATTTAGCTTGCAGTCCACTAGGATCCCCTCCACCCCCCAGATCCACTTCTGTAGTGTTCCTTTCCAGGTAGTCATTGGCCATTTGATGTGTGTGCAATTGATTGTTCCTTCCTTACTGGTTTGCATTTATCCTTCTTGAATTTCTACTTCAGATCATTATTTGCAGTTTGTCCAGATCAATTTGAATTTTAATCCAGTCCTCCTAAATACTTGCAACCTTGCCTCCCCAAGCTAGGTATCATCCACAAACTTTATAAGTGATAGTCTTTATGTCATAGCCTAAAGCACTGATGAAGATATTGAACAGAACCAGATCCACAGACCCAGGACTGGTCACTGAGGGACTCCATTCAATATGCCCTTCTAATTTGAGAAATGCTGGTAACTTTTCTATGAAAATGTTTCCAACCAGTTATGCACCCACCATCTAGTAACTTCATCTAGTCTGTATTTCCCTTATTTGCTTATGAGAATGTCATCTGAGACAGTATCAAACGCCTTACCAAATTCAAGATACACCACATCTTCCACTTCCCCTCATCCACAAGGCTTGTTACCCTGTCAGAGAAAGCTATTAGGTTGTTTTGACGCAATTTGTTCTTGATTAATCCTTGTCGACTGTTACTTAACTCATTATCATCTACATGATTGCAGATTGATTGCTTGATTATTTGCTCTGTTATCATTCTAACTATTGAAGTTAATCTGACTGATCTGTAGTTCCCTGTGTTGTCCTTATTGCTCTTTTTATAGATTGGCACTATATTAGCTCTGCTCAAGTCCTTCCATGATTTTTTGAAGATAATCACTAATGGATCAGCTATTTCCTCAGTCAGTTCCTTGAGTATTCTAGGATGTATTTCCTCAGGCCCTGCTGAACTGAAGATAGCTAACTCATCTAAATAATTTTTAAATTGTTCTTTTCCTATTTTATCCCCAGATCCTACTTCATTTTCACTGGATTCACTATGTTAGATGTCTGATCCCTCTTAACATCTTTGGTAAAACTGAAACAAAAAAAAGTCATTTAGCATTTCTGCCATTTCCACATTTTCTGTTATTGTCTTTTCTTCCCACATTGAGTAACAAGCCTAACCTCTCCTTGGTGGAACATTTTCATGTCATGCTTTATGTCTCTAACTAGTTCAATCTCATTTGGTGCCTTGGCCTTTCTAATTTTGTCTCTACATGCTTGTGGTGTTTGTTTGTATTCATCTTTTGCATGGGATTGGGATGACATGATGGGATGGAGGATGTTGCATGATGGGAACTTGACCCTAAGCAACTCATTTTTACCCCACAACACTTTGCAAAAATTTGTAATAATTTAGCAAGTTGGGCAGGAGCTCATGGCACACTGAGATACTTACCCGATGTCCACTCCACTTTGCATCAGCACATGCACACCTGGTGAATCTCCACAGCTCTGATGCAAGCATCTGTGTATGCATGCATGAGAATGATATACTAACTTTGGCATGCCAGCATAATTTACATTACCTGAAGTTTGCAGGACAGATGTGGCCCCAGGATGCTCAACGAGAGTCATTCAATAGATTTCAGTGAGGGCTGGATTAGGCACCACAAGGTTTTTGGTAGCCTCAAGAGTTTAAAGGAGAAAAATCCTCTGTAGTTGTGTCTATAGAATATCCCATATGATATTAACAAGAAAACAAACATATTATATGTATGTGTTTTTTACTTTGGAATTTTTAATAAATACCTGGGGCTGGCTGATAAGCATCATAACGCTATTACCATGTATAAGCTCAAAGCACCATGGGGTGCAGGGGAATAGCTGCCTTTTGCTGTACCAGCCCCTGCAGGTTCTGGAACAAATTTAATATAGCCTGGAGCTGTGTTAATTCTGTTCAGATCTCTCAATCTCGTTGATGCCACTTGCAGCCTGAGGGAGAATCTGTCAATTACCACAATGGCTCTTGCCTGCCCAAACACAGGGATGCCCATGGAGATCTAGAAATGTAGGCATTGCGAGGCTTGAAGCCTCTTCATTTTTTTGTCTCCCTGTGCATGCAACTGACTCTGCATAGTCTAGTGGTGGGATTTAGAATCTAGGAGTGGCCATGGCAAAAGCACCCATCACCTCTGTCACTTGAGACAAGGATCTTAAAGGCTTGATCCTCCCAAGCACTGAGTACTCTGGCGCTCATCAGCATGTGCTTAATTAAGTACACATAGCCCAATCCCAGTCTTATTGAAATCACTAGGAAGAGTCCTACTAACTCCAAAAGTCATTGGATCAGGTCCATGAGTATGTCATTGATGGATTGGGGCCAGAGTGCTCAGCAATTTGCATGACCAAACCTTAAATCCTGGAACCAGAAGCTTTATATAATTCATAAACCTTTTATATGGAATAGATCAGCTATTAGTAGGGGACAGAGATTCACCCCTTTCGAATTCGTCAACACTCTGGTAGTGAGCATGTCTTAGAAGCTCTCCCAATGCAGTTTTCCTGCTCCTCTCATCCCAGTCCTACAGATTTCTTACACAACAACCCTAAGGTTACCACCTTTGAAATGAGGGGGAAAAAATAGGTAACCCCCACCACAGGCAGCCCATTTCAGCCTCAGTTGTAAGGCAAAACTGCAACCCCTGCCCACCTTCAATAGTCACTTTATAATGACTTAAACACTCTCTCTCACACACATGTGATACACCTGAATGTTGCTGAGCAGACAGTTTCTGTATTTGCAACAGTTTTGATCTGTTATCAGTTAAGCTACGGAAGTGGGAACATTGTAGCATCTTTTGCTGGACACACAAACTTTTAACATTAGGTACCCTTGTGTATTGTGATAATGCAAATCTTTGAACCCGCATTAAAAAACAAAACAAAACCCTTCCCAGCAATGGGTGATTGGGAGAGAAACAGAAACAGGAGCAACAGGCTTTTTGTGATGCAGAGGCAAATAGGATTTTTCTCTAAACTATTAGATGCATGAATTGATTCCAGCCCTTTTCAATTGTTCATAACTTTCTGAGCAGGGGGAAAAATAAATTTTTTAAGCTGAAATTTTCTATTCTTGGATTCATGTGAAAGGTACATGTTCTTCTAAATTTCTGAGCCCAAACTACTTCAGTTTTAATTATTTAAGAGTTGTTTCATGAAGTTGATGGGTTTCCACTTTGAACGGCTGTATTCAGTGTCTTGCATAATTATTCAAGAGTGAACCAAGCAAAATTTGTTCTTGCGAGTTCAAGTAGAAACGAACCATTTCAGCAAACTAAACACAGCTAACATTAGAATCTTTAAACTTAGGTGCTGATGCTGCAGACATTAACAGACGTGCTTACCTTTGGACTAGGGTGTAGTCCCACTAGAGGAATGCAGTGGGACTACTTGCTGGTGCAAAGTTAAGCATGTTTAAGGTAGTTGAAGGACCATGGACCCTTTGTTTGTTTTTTCAGGTTCCGTAGTTAATAAAACCTTTAAAAATCAATAATTTTAAAGGTATAAATGTTTGAGTTATGTAGTATCACTCATAAATAAATAAAGTGGCATTTTTATTTCCATATTTTAGAGTAATGCTTTTGGTGATATCCAAGGTGAAGCCACGTGTTGTGAAATTTAAAGAGGCATAGGATTGAAACTCCTGAGCCAATTTTAATCATGTCTCACTGAGGTCAACAAAACAAGTCGATTTTGAAGAAAATCATATTAATGGTACTTATAAAAAACTATAAGAGGCTGAACTCTGGATATGTATCCAGTTGAGGACCAGCTTAACAACTCCATCCTGAAACTGGAGTCTCTGTTAAATTGACCTAACTTAAAGTTGACCTTGTTAATCAACTTAGGGAGTTCACACTGAAAACTCATGTTGACTGCCTGCGTCCACACTGGCAGGTGCTAGGTCAACGGAAGAGTGGTTCTGGGAGGGGGCCTGGAGGCCAATTAGGTCGATGTAAGGGCTTTCCCCATCTCCACTGGCTTAATAAGGTTGACTTGAGTATTAAGTTGACCTTAAGAGGTGGTGTTATTAAGATGACTTAAGGAAATGCTTAAGAAGACTTAATAAAAGTCAATGTGGCTGCAGAAGTCTGTAGGTTGACTTAACCATCCTTAAGTGGACCAAAAGCTCCAGTGTAGATGCACCCCAGGTGCCTTGTAGTTGGGCATGGAACAGAATTTTAGGTGACTCCATTTTGTGTAGGAAATTCCAGTCTGTTTAATGAATTAATTATTTTTTTATGAATTGTCTGACAAATATCATTCAGTGATATATAGAGAAATTATATGTTAAGACAAAACATTCAATCTAAACTGGAAATTCCTGATTCCTCAGTGCTTGATATTTCAATATTAGCATTCCTTTAAAGGTATAAGGAACTGTAAGTAATAGGTATCCAGGACATTAATGTCAAAATATTGCCTTCTTCAGTGTTCATTCATAAAGGGATTAGGGAAGAAGATGTGGCCCCTCTGTTTTGCAAGCAGTAGAGCTGGTCATCGCCTCCCGCCCAATTTTGCAATGTAAGTGAAATATTTATACTTATGCCTGAGGAAACAACACATTTACTTACACGGACTTGATCTTGCAACCGTTGCTGTACAAGAAGAGGTTGTCACAATATACTGTTTTGTCAGAAGATACATAAGAAAAGTGATACAGATGCTGTAAAACATTTCAATAACTATGGTTGATGTAGCATCTGATTTCAACCTCATCTTCTGTCACTTAGTATAATGACTTATATTTGTGACATAGCTACCTGTTTCTATCAGCTTGGGCCAACGGACTAACTCACTTGCATAGGCAAGAGTCGTGTTCCTTTTGTTTATGCAGAGCTGTGTGTATTTCAGGAGCCAGCGTCCAAGCTCTGATTGATTTGGCACAATGAGAATCTGATTTTTTTCCCCCTTTTCCATTTGACAGAATCAATTTTTAATGACAGATTAATTGGCCAAGCAGCAGTTGGGGTAGAATCATGTCATTTTTTTTCTTCACATATCACAGAATTTGTTTAACAATTAATTGTGTGATAGACTAGCAATTTCGCATTACCCATACCCAGTGTATTGTTCCACATTCTTGGCTGTTGTATTCAGTTCAATTCTGCCTTGAACAATGCTTGGAAATCTGCAGACCCATGGCTTGCTAAGATCTTTGAAAATGCTCGTTAATAACTACTTTGTTGCTGCTTTGTGTAATTAACACATTATGCACTGTGGAAATGTGCTGACATCACAGGAGGTTATCGGCCATGAAGATAACGCAACCTCATTCCATGGCACTGCAGGTCAACAGGAAGTTCTGTCCCTGTGAGAAAAGCTATCATGACTCATAAGAACATTGTGGTTAGAGATGGAAAAAATCTATTACATCACTGAGTCTATCCCTGGACTAGGGCAGGATATAGTCATTATCTAGAAGAAATATCCAATAATAAATTTAATCGTACACTAGATCCTAGCCAAGCCTCCTAAAATTAAGGTTTCTAAAAGTTTTCCTTTTGGACAGCCTGTCTGAGTACACTGAGGCAAAATTCTCCTTTCTGATCTATTTGTGCTTGTTTCATGCTCAGAGCAATGTACAGGTCAAGTTGTGGGGCTGTGGTGCTGAGAGTTCAAAGATTGCACCAAACAGTTAAATAGTTTCTCTCTCTCTTAAGAGAGATTAGACTATCCAAAGGTGTTCTCCCTTTTTGAATATGTGTTCCTCGGTATGTGTTTTGGGGATGTGTTCCTCAAATCAATAGAAACTTACAAAATATAAGAAACTTTTAAAATGGGACCATTCTATGTATGCTGATAAGGCACAGCTAAATCTATGTTCATATTCTCAACAAAATCAAGAGGTTTTCCTCCTGAAGTGTGAATGGTCTGTCCTGGAATAAGGGATTTTACTGTACATGCATAAAAAGAAGGGCTACACCATCTAAGGAGGTCCTGATGGGGAAACAACCTGTTCTTTACACTGCTGCTACTTCCTATGTTTTTTTATAGATCATATATGTGACAACTACCGGAATTAGGCTCAGACTGAAAAACCTCACAATTCTGAAGAGTTTTTATCTTATTTCAGTTTTACTAAACTGACCTAGTGGTCACAAGGAGATAGTAGTGTAGCCATCTAACCTTGACGTGATAAAATGTTGGGTGTCTGCAGTAAGACCTGCATCTGAAATTATAGGTTGCAGTTGCTTTATCTTGCCTTTAATTTGTGTTGTGGATGTGGGAATAGCTGTCAATATGATATACCTTGAGTTTAGCAAAGCTTTTAATATGCTTTCCCACAGCATTCTTGTCAGCAAGTTGAGAAACTATGGGTTGGATGAATAGATCGTAAGGTGGATAGAAAGCTAGCTAGATCACTGGGCTCAACAGCTAGGGATTGATGGCTCAATGTCTAATTGGCCGCCAGTAACCACCGGAGCGCCCTGGGGTCAGTCCAGGGGCCAGTTTGTTCAACATCTTCATTAATGATCTAGATGATGGGGTAGGTTATATGCTCAGTAAGTTTGCAGAAGACACCACGCTGGGGGGAATGGTAGATATGTTGGGCGGCAGGGATAGGATTCAGGGAGACCTAGATAAATTGGAGCATTGGACAAAAAGAAATCTCATGAGGTTCAACAAGGACAAATGCAAAGTTTTGCACTTAGGAAAGAAAAATCCCATGTACTGGTACAGGCTGGGGACTGATTGGCTAAGTAGCATCTCTGTAAAAAGAGACCCGTGGAATAGGGTGGACAGGAAGCTGGATACGAGGCAACAGTATACCCTTGTTGCTAAAAAGGCCTACAGCGTATTGGGCTGCATCAGTAGAAAGGTTGTCAGCTGATTGAGGGATGTGATTATTCCCCTCTGTTCGGCACTGGTGAGCCCACAAGTGGAATAATGTGTCCAGTTTTGTGCTCCCCACTCCAGAAAGGATGTGGACAGGTAAGAAGGAGTCCAGTTAAGGGCAACGAAAATTTTCAGGGGGCTGGGACACATGCCTTATGAGAAGAGACTGTGGGAATTGAGTTTATTCAGTCTGCAGAAGAGTTGACAGTGGGGAGATTTGATGGCAACCTTCCACTACTTGAAGGGGTGTTCCAGAGAAGAAGGAGCTAGACTATTCTCAGTGGTGACGAAGGACAGGACAAAGAGCAATGGTTTCAAGCTAGGAAGGTTGAGATTGGATATTAGGAAAAAGTTTCTCACTAGAAAAGTGGTGAAGCACTGGAATGAGTTGCCTAAGAAGGTGGTGGCATCTCCATTTTTGGAAACTTTTAAGACCCATTTGGATTAAACCTCGGCTGGGATGATTTAGTGGGAATAGCCCTGATTTTAGCAGGGGGTTGGACTAGATTACCTCATGAGGTCCCTTCCAGTCCTAATGTTCTATGATTCTGTCAAGCCAATGTCCTAGCCAAAATCTCACATAGGCATTGGGGAACAGCTCCTCTGCAAGTATAAACACTCATAGCTCCAGAATGACCCTTTATGTCAGCTGAGGCTTTGTTCCCCTGTATCATTTATTCCACTGTACCTTTGTTGTTCAACCCACTTCTATAATTCTTCCTAAATCCTGGATAGGAAATATCAGACGTTCTGGCAAAGATTCCCAGACATCCAAATGGCTTTCAGCAAACGTAGGAAGAAGGTTAATATGGAACAGGGAGAGAAGAGAGATGGGGGAACACTTCTTTCCATTGCTGGGATTTCTGCCATAGCGATTCCTGCTAGTGATTACCTCAAGCACCTGCTTTTTGGCGTTTGACCACTGACGGAGACGCTGTCCCTGAAATTAAATCTCCAGATTCTCATTAAAAAATAATGAATTATTTAAACTATAGGACCTATTATTCAAACTTAAACTATATAGCCTTCAGTGTGTCTTAGCTCTATCGCAAACCTACATAATAGTTCAGGAAGAAAGTGTCTGTGACCAGAATCTTGGTCTTTTGTATGACAATATGGAGCACTGAGAATTTTACAGGTCAGCATCTTCATATCCGTCATGTAAAGTGAGGGTCAGAACCCACTCTCTTTATTGATGGCTTGGCTCTAGGAATGACCTTTCTTAGGGCTTGTTTATACAGATGGCAGCAGATTTGCCGCCATCAGTACAAATGACCTGATTGGCAACTGGGGTCTCTGCAGACCCATTTAGCCACTCGGGAAGTTTCAATCCTGCAGCACTGCCCTGGCAACCGTCTAGCACTGGTTCAAAGGGAAGCCAGCTCCCTTCGACCCAGCACAATGTATATGCTGGGAGTAGGGAATGTGAATGAAGATTAGCAAGTTATTTTAAGTGACTTCCATATCTCTGTTCAAAGGCCACCAAAAGGGTAGGCAGTGTAGATCTGCCCTTAGTGATCACAAGAGGTTTAATGTTTATGCTATGTATTTTTTTTTTTTCAGCTCAACCTGCCTTAGAAGTTTCCTGTGCTATGTACTATGGTTACTTTAATGCCACTTCTGTTACACAGTTACGGAAAGGCGGGTTATACAGAACATTTGGTTTCACCCAGCAAAGCTCCGTGTAAGTAAGGCTGCTGCTAATATGGTCAAGCAAAAAGCATGCTCATTCTTCTCCCCTAAAAGGCAAAAAACAAGAAAGAAAGAAAGAAAGAAAGAAAGAAAGAAAGAAAGAAAGAAAGAAAGAAAG